>JAJPUD010004083.1:177018-212864 GCA_023553655.1 Myrmecobius fasciatus
AGAGAGAGAGAGAGAGAGAGAGAGAGAGAGACAGAGAGAGAGAGAGACAGAGAGACAGAGACAGAGACAGAGACAGAGAGAGACAGAGACAGAGAGACAGAGACAGAGAGACAGAGAGACGGAGAGAGACGAAGACAGAGAGACAAAGACAGAGAGAGAGACAGAGAGACAGAGACAGAGAGAGAGACGCATACAGAGAGAGACAGAGAGACAAAGAGAGACAGAGACAGAGACAAAGACAGAGACAAAGAGGGAGAGACAGATACAGAGATGGAGAAATAGAGATAGAGACCAAGACAAAGAGAGAGAGAGAAAGAGACAGATAGACACACACACACACACAGAGTGAGAGAGAGAGAGAGAGACAGAGACAGAGACACAGAGACAGAGACACCTTTTGTTTGGAGAGTTACAATTTTTGTGTTGGATCCAGCTCAAAAATGGCTCAGAAGAGCTGATTGTTAAATTTTCAGGGTTAAATTTACAGGAAATTGGCACATGCTACTACTCATCAGGACTTGCTTTATGATTTTGTACATTATTTGCACCATATGTAATAACACAGATTAAATTGAAAAGTATATTATGAGTACATTTATACATAGTTTTTTTTTTTTGGGGGGGGGAGACAGTTGCTAAACATTTACCAGCATACCAGTGAGTAGAGGGGAATAAATAAGGAAATCAAATTATGGTGGCTCTTAAATACCAGGCTGAAGAAATTGAAATTTGTTCTGTAATTTATCTGTCACTAAACCTTTATTAAGAGACTACAAAGTGTCAGTCATTGCTGGGGAAATAAATACAAGTTTTAAAAAAAAGGCAATCTTTGTTCTCAAGGAGCTTACCATTTAATGGGGGAAAGGGGTAACACATAGAAGGAAGCTGAAAAGCAGGGTTGGGGATGGGAAAGGGAAAAATACTTAGTGTGGGGCATGCTAGAGAAGTCCTACCAGTGTAACTAGTAGGAAATGGGGAGAAAACAGTACCGAGCCCCCTTCTTAAATAGGGGCCCATGTCCCCTCTAGCCAGAGCAGCCAACCAGATGGGCAGAGGGTAAGACGTGAGCGAATACCAAGGCTAATTCAGGCTTTCAGGATAATGGAATCGTCCAGTGACGAGATTCTTGGGGAAGGAAGTCATGGTAGAGAAATGCATGAAAGTCCAAATAGACCGTGGGGAGCTGCTGAATGCTTTTGAACTGAGGATGACATGATTAGATCTGTGCATTGGGAAGATTAGTCTGGCAGTGGTAAATAGGGTGAATGGGATGGAGCTGGAGGTAAGCTCAGGTAGGAGACTGTTTCATCATCTCTGTAAGAAGAAATGAAGGTAGCAGATAGTAAAGAGAGTGAAAAGGGTGTAAATGATTGGGATGTTTTAAGGGGGGGAAGTTGATAGAATTCCTTTTGATGAATTCTGAACTGGATGAATGGTTTGCACCTCCCCCCACCTCAAAGAGGTGATCAATAGTGGATGTAACTATGGGGGGAAGTGTTTAGTGGGATGTTACAGGATTCTGTTATTGGCTTTGTTCTGTTCAGGATTCTTATTAATGACTTGGAAGAAACATAGGTGAAATGCTTATTAAGTGTAAGAGTAAAACAAAGTTGAAACAGATAGCCACTGGGTTGGGATGACAGAAAGAGCATAAAAAGATTTTGACAGGATAGAAGAATGTGCTAAATTTAATAAAACAAATGTAATAGGAAATAAATGTAAAGTCCTAGATGTAGAACTAAAAAAATACCTGCCTGAATATGTGAAGGGAGAGTTTTGGTTAGTTAGTGTTTCATGTGAAAGAAATGATAAACTCAACATAAATAGATAATGAGATGGTAACTCCAAAAGCATCCATGATCTTAGGTCATAGTAATGGGACATCTTATTCAGAATTAAGCAGATTCTTATCTTGTTTTACTTTGCCCTGGTCAGCACATCTGTCTATTGTGGCCATCACATTTGAGGACATTTGACAAGCTGGTGTATATCAAGGTGAAGGTGACCAAGATGGTAAAGTGATTTGAAATGATAAAAATGGGAAGTAGTTGAACAAGCTTGAGATGTTTAACCTGAAAAAGAAAATACTTAGAGAAAATAGGATTTTTGTATTCAATTCTTTGAAGGGCTGTCATGTAAAAAATAGATTAAATTTATTCTGATTGACCCTAGAGAATAGAAATAGAATTAATAGGGAAATAGATTTCAGTTCAATATAAAGAAGCAAATTCTACATAATTACAGCTATCCCAAAATGGAATAAGGTGGCATGGGTGATGATGGAGACTGGCTGACACCTTCTAAAAGACATTGTAGATTAGATTAATGATTTCTATTGGGACTTGGACTAGAAAACTTCTGAGGATACCTTCTAACTTTGTGATTCTGTGAAATGCTTTTATGATTGATTGGATATGGAAGGTGGTGAAGGAGAAGGCATTGAGATGACTAGAAAAATGATGGTTCCATTGAAACAGGTATTTTAAACGTTTTTGTCATATGGATGCTTTTAAAGGTCTGGTTAAACCTTTGGACGCTTTTTCAGAACATTTTTAAAATGTAAAAATAAAATATAAGACATCACAAATAGAACCAATTATGTGGAAATACAGTTCTCAAAATGTTCTTAGTTCTCAAAAAAGAGTTTGTGGTTTCTGGGTTAAGAATCCAGTTCTGGGGCACTTAGTATTTTTTTTCCACTTAGTTATGTAGTTTTCAAAATTCATTCTTGTAAGGTTTTGAGCTTCAAAGTTTTCTCTTCTTTGCTTTCCTTCCCCTTCCCAAGATAGTAAGCAATTCAATATAGCTTATATGTGCGTTACTATATACATGCATATTAATTAATAATATAACAATAACATTAATATATATGTAATTTTAAGCATTTTTACACATTAGTTGTGAAAAAAGAATCAGAACAAAAGGGAAAAAACAAAAAAATTAAAAAATTGAAAGTAGTATGCTTTGATCTGCATTCAGACTATATTTTTCTCTGAACATGAATGGCATTTTCCATCACAAGTCTTTTGGAATTGTCTTAGATCACTGTATTGCTGAGAAAAGCTTAGTCTATCATAGTTGATCATTATAATATATAGTGTTCTCCTTGTTGTGCTTACTTCACTCAGCGTCAGATTTTTCTGAAACCTGCCTGCTCATCATTTCTTACTGAACAATAGTATTCCATTACCTTCATATACCACAGCTTATTAAGCCATTCCCCAACTGATGGGAATCCCCTCAATTTCCACTTCTTTGCCACCACAAAAAAGGAACTGCAATAAATATTCTTTTCCATATGGGTCTTTCCCCCTTCTTCATGATCTATTTGTGATCCAGATCCAGTAGTGGTATTGTTGAAATCAAAGAGCATGCACAATTTTATAGCCTTTTGAACATAGCTCCAATTTGCTCTTCAGAATGATTGGATCTGTTAACAGTTCCAACAACAGCGTATTAGTATAGTATTCCAGTTTTTCCACATCCCCTCCAACATTTATCATTTTCTGTCATACTAGCCAATCTGATGGATGTGAGGGAATACCTCATAGTTGTTTTAATTTGCATTTCTGTAATCAATTGTTATTTAGAACATTTTTATATGACTATAAAAGCTTTAATTTCTTTATCTGAAAACTGCCTGTTCATATCCTTTGACCACTTATTAATTGGGGAATGACATATCCTTTTAAATTTATTTAGTTCTCTATGTATTTGAAAAATGAGACCTTTATCAGAAACACTGGCTATAAAAATTATTTCCCTGTTTTCTGCTTTTATTCTAAGCTTGGTTACATTGGTTTTGTTCATGCAAAAACTTCTTAATTTAATGTGACCAAAATTATCCATTTTGTGTTTTATAATCTCCATTTCTTGTTTGGCAAAAAATATTCTCTTCTCTAAATATCTGATAGGTAAAGTATGCCCCGCTCTCCTAATTTGCTTATAGCATCACTCTTTAGTCTAAATTATGTATCTGTTTTAACCTTATTATGATGTAGAGTGTGAGATGTTGGCCTATGCCTAGTTTTTGCCATACTATATTCCACTTTTCCCAGCAGTTTTGGTCAATAGAAGCTGAAGTCTTTGGGTTTATCAAACAATAGTTTACTATAATCATTTACTACTGTGTCTTATATACCTAACCTATTCTACTGATCCTCCACTTTACTTCTTAACTAGTACCAAATAGTTTTGTTGATTGCTACTTTATAATACAGCTTTAGCTCTGGTATGACTAGGGCACCTTCTGTTGCATTTTTTTCAATTACTTCCTTTGATATTCTTGACCATTTGTTCTTGCAAGTGAATTTTTTTTCTAGTTCTGTAAAATAATTTTTTGGTAATCTGGCATGATACTGATTAACTTAGGTAAAATTGTCATTTTTATCATATTGCCTCAGCCTACCTATGAGCAATTTGTTATTTTCCCAATTGTTTAGAGCTGATTTTATTTGTGTGAAAACTATTTTGTAATTGTGTTCATATAGTTCCTGGATTTGTTTTGGTAACTAGACTCCCAAATATTTTACATTGTCTACAGTTATTTTAAATGGGATTTCTCTTTCTATCTCTTGCTACTGGACTTTATTGGTAATATACGAAAATGCTGATGAATTATGTGGTTTATTTTATATCCTATATTTGCTATGAATTTATTATTTACTTCAAGTAATTTTAGTTGATTCTCTAGGATTCTCTAAATATACCATTATATCATCTGCAAAGAATGGTAGTTTTTTCATTGTCTGTTCTGATTTGCTTTCTTTTTTTCCTTTTATTGTTAAAACTAACATTTCTAGTACAATATTGTCTAATCATGATGATAATGGACATTCTTATTTCACTCTTGATCTTATTGGGAATGCTTCTAACTTATCCCTATTACATATACTGTTTGCTGATGATTTTATGATAGATGTTGCTTATTATTTTAATTAATTGCATTAACAGAAAACTGTAGGAAAGAGGAAGAAGCTAGGTGGCTCAGTGAAGAGAGGGTCTGGAGTCAGGAAGATCTGAATTCAAATCTGACCTCAGATACTTACTTGTTATATTACCCTGGGCAAGTCACTTAGTTTATATTTACCTTAAGTCACTGGAGAAAGAAATGACAGGTCATTCCAGTATCTTTACCAAGAAAAACATATAGATAGTATGGTCTATTGAGTCATGAAGAATTGGGCAAGACTGAACAATAACATGACAAGCAAAAGTCAGAACAGCCATATTTCTTTCTATTTGCTTTCTGATCTGACAGACTTCAAAGGGGAACCTACAAGAATTGTTTCTGTAGTAAAGATGGTGAGTTTGATTTTAGACATACTAAATTTGAGGTTCAGGTAGGGCTTTTTTGTAGAGAAGTCCATTAGATAGTTGAAGATATGGGGTCTAGAATTCAAAAGAGAGATTGGACTTAAATGTGGACAACTGGAGACTCATCCATCCAGAGGTGAATGGAAGAAAAGGAAGGTACACACTTCTTCATGAAACAGGTAGCTTGGCTCAATCAGTCAAACAACCAACACTCATGCTATGTGCCAGGTACTAGGTTAGGCATTGGGCAAAGAAAAAAAATCAGAAAATTCTGGCCTTCACAAAATTTACATTCCTTAAAAGCTATAGATATGACGTGGAATACCTATGTATTAGAAATATCAGTGTATAGTAGATTGAAAAGACTGTCTAAACAAAGGTGGCTGTGGGTTGAGTAGAGAAATAGAGACAGATCTGAGAAATCTCAGTCAGTCCCTTAGCATTTATTAAGCATAATAGATGCCAGGTACTGTGCTAAGCTCTTGGAATACAAAGAAAGGTAAAAGTTTTTTAAGCCTGTTCTCCAAGAGCTCACAGTACAGAATCAATGAAAATTGGCAACTTATTAGATATTGGGGTGAGTGAGAATGAAGAGTCATAGAATATTCCCTGATTAACAAACTTGGGTCATTGGAAGAATTATGGCAATCTTTACAGAAATAGGGCAGTAATTAGGAGGAGGAATAGACTTCAGTGAAAAGATAATGAGTTCCATTTTGGACATGTTGAGTTTGAACATATGATACACACAGATGGAATTGCCAGGAAGGAAGATGAGTATTAAGGACTATTGTTCAGAAGCAAGATGAAGGCTGGGTATATAGATTTGCGAGTCACCTGGTTAGGTTCCCTATTGGAGCCTATGAGATCAGAAAGCATATAGAAGAATAGAAAGAATCATGGTTGTTCTGAGTGGTAGTAAAAACGGCAGATTGAAGATACTAGGATCCTAGTTGTGGTTTGGCTGCTAAGTGATGATGTGACCTTTGGCAGGTCATTTCTCTCAGTTCTTTCATCTGAAAAATGAGAGGATTAATTTTAATGATCTCTAATATCTTTTCTAGTTCTCATATTCTATGGGTTTATGATTGGTGTTAGGTTCTGGAGAGAAATAGAGTAGAATCAGATAACAACTAGGGAAAAATAAGTACGAACCAGAAGGGTGGGGAACATCAAAGGTTGAGTAAATTAGGGGCTCAGAGTTCACACTAAGTGGAGACACTAGATCACATGTACCAAGCTTGTTAGGGTAACAGTTAACTAATATTTTCTTTATATACCCTTGGATAATAGAAGAGATGCTGCCATTTTGTGGTTTAAACATTTTTCTAAAGTCTCATTTTTTTGTGGTTTAAACATTTTTACAAAGTCTCAAGGAATATACAAGAGGAATAATCTAAGCCAAAACAATGAGTAGACTATTTCATTTGCTTACAGCAGTGGCCAGATAAGCCTTAGCTCTTAGACTATTTATTCTTACCAAGTTATGCATGACCACTGAGGTGACTAGAGAAAGGCAGGGATGGAATTGCTTTCTGGCTAGGGAGTGGGAAAAGTCTGAAGTTGTAGAGCAAGTGTGATTAATCTGAGATTCATCATACATCTCAGATCAAGAAGCTTTCATCCATTCTCCAGTGGATATTTGGATAGATTTCAGGGACTCTGTTAACCTGGATGGTAAAAGTTACATATTTATTTCAATAGAATAGCTTTCCCTTAATTTTTGACATTTTATTTTATGCATTTAAAAATTCAGAGAAGGGGCCAAAGACTTCCATGATTTAAAACAAAAATCAAGAATTGCTTTTATGTTTTATTCATTTGAGATAATTTTTCTTCTGAAGTTAAATTTTGCTGTAGCAAAGTCCAGGGTTGAATTGGGGTAGCAGATAGGAGATAAAACTGATTGAAAATAGAAGCACTACTATGTAATGGCAGGCAGCTTCTCTTCCAGTGGTTTCGGATTGCTGTATTTAAAAGGAGAGAGTTGGAATGGATAAACCAATCAACAGGCATAGATGTGGTCCAGATGCTGTGTGTAGAGATCACTGTACACAATACTTTCTTTAGGTCTTTTCCAGATCTAAAATTCTATGATTTTATGGTGTCACCAGTTAATTTCATCTTCCACTCCTTATAGGCTTTTGGGGAAGTGACTTTGCCGTAACCTCTCTGACTTGTTAAGAATAAGATTTACCAAATTTGGCAAGGCAGGAGGGTATATTTTAAATTTTTTTAAGGGCTCATCACATGCCCATAGGGTAAGAGCTGGGGGAAAGGAGAAAAATTTGGTTTCCTTTCTTTTTCCAGAAGACCTCACACTCAGGCAGTAGTGTGCTGGTAAATGTTTAACAACTGGCTTTGAAAAAGGACACATTAAAATTTTTTTATCGCTTTCTTAAATCTAGGAAATAATCAAAATAATAAATCAAGTCCTGCTTCATAGTGTTTGCCAATTTATGAGGTATAAGTACTTAAAACGTCACCATAGGTTCTGATTCAAGCTGGCTTTCTCCTTCTCCCTGTAATTCTGCCCTAATCAGGACATTGAGAAGTATACTAGTCCTTCCTCCCCCAAACCTCCCTTAGGAAGGTCCAGGGTACACTGGGCTACCACAGGCTAGAGTCCTGTGCATACCCATTCTATCTTAGGATGTGTTGTGAGCTCCAAATGTGAATCTAGAGAATTCAATAGCTGAGCTTGATTCCCAGTTGGACTTGTATGATAGGTGAAAGATGAAATGGTGGGAAAAAAAGGTTGTATCTTCTGAGCATATCAATTTATTAAGTAATTCATGCCAATTATCTGACCAGACTACCTCAGCTTAAGTATGGACCTTGAATATAGGAGAAGATAAACTATACTATACTTTTAAAAACAATTAATCTAATAAAGCCAATTAGTTAAAAGGAAACGATATGGCATTAGGTAATCTGATTTCTAATTGGATGAAAGATTAAGAACTTTCCAAGTTGGGAGGGGAAGATCTAACAGGTGCAATTTCCTGAAATCAGAAAAGGAGATGTCCCACTCCCCATAGTGTCTGTAAACAATCAAACGATGGTTTCTTTGATTAACTCCACTGATTATTCATTATGGGGTCAGTTTTCAGATAAGACATATGGGTTAATTGAGATGTACGATAATGAGAAAATACCTTTTATTGATCTTTGGATCTAACTGGGTTTCTGGCCAGTATAACCTAGGTTCTTAGTAAGGGTCTCTAAACAGCAGGTAGAGGTGGTTCAGCTTCCCAGCCACATAGTACTAGGTTCAAACAATGCAACAAAGTTTTCTCTCAGTTCCCAATTTGAATAAAGTTTTCTCACATGACAGGAGTTGGACTAGACCAAAAAGGGAATTGAGTTAGCTCCAGAATTGAGACACAAAATGGTGTTGGTGTGGTTCACTCATTTTCCACAATTTTTATTGTCCCAATCACCTCAATTCCCTTATTATGGAGGAATGGGCGTCTTTCTCCTTTTTCAGCTTTGCCTATCAGTTAAGCAGCATGATTCCTCCATGAAGAACTTTGTGTAGGTGGCAAACTCTATTGATTCACATGGTAGGAATTGAGAACTGTGATGGTGCTGATGATGGTGGAGATGGATGGACACAGAATGAACTTTTCTCCTTTGGAGATGATGAGCTGAAGCCAGTCCTGATGAATAACAAACATGTCTCTCAAGATCTGGTTATTTGGACGTGAAGTTTCCATCCTTGGACATCTTCCCAGCACGTGTCTTGAGCTTTTGCTACTCATTACTGATTTTCTTAGGACCACTATTTCCCATCTCCCCGTTAATGCAGAAAACCCACCTGACCTTGCCCAGATATCATTTACAGCTTTGACTTGAAATCTTGGAAAGGAGGCTCTGCCAGAGCTCACAGGGACCGGCCCCAAATTAGAGCTAGTTCATTGATTCGATGCAAGGAACACCTTTGACAGGTCTAATACATCACTGGGGTGATATTTAGCGGACTCTGCCATGCCATCTTATTAAATGTCACTAACGATAAAGTGTCTAAGCCTTTCCTAAGATCAAGGCATCCGAAGAAGCCTCTGATTAAACATCGATGATTCTTGTTGGAGCTTAGGTGTGGAATGGAAAGTCCAAGCCATAAAGCAGAGCTTTATTCAGTGTCTTTCATGAGGCCTTTTCATATTCTTCCCAGTGATCAACATCACCTCTGAAAAATTATTTTGTCTCACATTGGATGTACTTGTATTTGCTTTTTGTGGATATATTGTGTCTTGGCTCATTTTCCTCCCACTTCTCTTCTCCCTCCCCCATCTAACACAATAACCTGCATACAGAAGGCTTTTAAATAAATATTTATTGAATTAAATGGAATGAGTTACCTAATATACCATTGAGCTTTCATGCTTACTGACTACAAATGGAGTATGAGAAGAAAGAGCAAGGATGTGAGGTAGTTGATTACCTCTAATTCTAACTCATTTTTAGGTTTGGTTCCCCCAATCAAATTTTAGCCAGCATGTATGTCCATATGACATTGGGGGCTCCAGATTCACATTAAATCAGTGGTGAATCCAAGGAATTGATAAAAAAAACCAAAAAACACCCCCCAAAAACCCTCTTTTTTCTTGGAAGGAATTACAGTCTGGAATCTTGGAAATTCAGGGAACCCTTTTAATTTAAATGTGAATAGAAATCTTAGAGTGGCACTAATTCTATCAGTACATGGCCACTTAATGGATGACCTTTGTTTTTATCTCACCTCAATCTAATGAACAATTATTAGACTTTTGCTGTGTGCAAGTCACTATGTTAGATACTGTAGATACAAATTGAAAATTGAATTGAAAACAGTCCCTTCCCTTAAGAAGCCTATATTCATACATATAGATGGGCATTAAAGGGTGGTGCATTTTCTATAAACAATGCTTCTTAAGATATCATTCAGGGTAGGTCTTTGGAAATAAATGACTTGTTTTTCTCACTGGGCTAAGGGTGCAAGATTTATGAGCAACTCAGTGCTGGTCCAAACACCACTTCCTGGCATGCTATTTTCTTTTTTAAAAGCCAGCCACGGAAGATAAATATAAATAGGACTCTGGCCTAGGGATAGCCTCAAGTCCCTCAGGTCTTTCTGCAGGACAAGGAGGTGAATGTAGGGATTATTGTTCCCAGCAATGGAATCAAGGCTTCTAGGTGACTAAGAGATGTTCTTAGGAATCCTGTGTTTGTTTGTCTCATATTCTGCAGGCAGTACTTTAAGGCTGCCTCTTATCTCCTTACAGAATAGCTTGGCTGTTGTAGGTTGGCATTTAGAAGTAAGAAGTCCTGCTGGTTACTTTGATGATTAAGTGCTAAATTATATGGCACAGACTTTAAGTGTGTTGGGAAGAAGTTAAGAGAAGGGAGAGATCATTGAGCTCCAGAGTGGTTAAGAGAGGCTTCAGTAAGGGGGTGAGACTTGAGATAGGCTGTGAAGGGTAGGTGATTTTGGACCAGAGAGAGAGAGAAAGTCATTCCTAACAGATGGAACAACATATATGAAGACACTGTGGAAGGAATGAGCTTTGGATATTAAGGGCATACCAAGGACATTCTTTGACCTGGAAGAGAAATGTGTGCTCTATATGAGAGATGAAGTTACATAACCTTCAAGACCAGAGTTCAAATCCCACTTCAGATATTAATAAGCTGTGTGATCCTGGAGAAAAAGGCACTTGGACTCTCTGTGTCTCCATCTATGATTCTTGAGACAGAAACTTGGAGCAGAGCCTGGGGTGGGGGGGGAATCCTATGTAGACTCCCCTTACCTTCTCATTTCTGGACAGAGTTACATAGGACATTCTGATTCTGTCCTAACCTTTTTCACCTCTAAATCCTGCTTTGGATCATCAGAAGCTCAATAAAAAGATAGACCCAGAATATTTATACGGCTCTTAGTGGCTGTAAAGTCCTTCATAAACACATCTCATTTGATCACCCTGATAATCCTACGAGACAGGTAGTATAAATATTCTTATTCTCATTTTATAGATGAGGAAACCAAGACTTAGAAATCTTGAAGTGACTTACCTGGGGAAGCTTGGAGTAAAACCCCAGGTCTCCTATTCTAAGCCTACGATGCTTTCTACTCTATTTTATTACTTCTAACTGGAAGCTTCCTATACCATAGTGTGCCTTAGACCAGATAAAGCCACTTCTCTAGGGCTTAGAGAACAACTCACATCCCAGGTCAATGGAGGGTAAGAGACACCAAAGGCACACAACCTTGTGGCACTGATTCAGGAGATACTGAAAGGGAAGGAAATTAAGGAGTTGTGGGTAGATAGGAGGAGGGAGGAAGGAAGGAACAGAATTTCTGCTGTGCATAGTATAGCAAACAGTCAAGGGCATTTTCTTTTATTTTGTTTTTGCCAGGAAGTTGGCTGTCCAACAACAAGCTTCCACCAAGCACCTATTCTATCTCTGTATCCTCCTTGAACATACTTGTGCTTCCCAAGTGTGTGTCTTTCTGCTTGTGACCTCTCTCTGTGTCCTCTAATCCTGTTGATTTGGGGTACATTTAAGGGAAACTGCATCTCAGGTTTCTGAGGAAATGTTTTGTCATTTCTTTTCTTATTTTGCCAGTTCCGTAAATGCCTTTGCTTTGGGCTACCTTACTGGTGATTGAAAGATTAACACATCTGTGGGGGCCTCTGAATCATAGTGTTAGGAGTCCAGACCCACAGAGCACCTTGAACCTAGATTAGTGATTTTGACAGAGATACAACCTGTGGATTCAAATCTGGTAGGGGGGCAGGGAGAGAAGTCCAAAAGGGGAACAGCCAGAGAACTAGGCACACAAAGACTAAAACAGAATAGAATTTGCCCTCAAGAGTTTATGTTTTGATGGGGGAAGAAAACAATACATATCAAGATAAGTAAATAAAAAATTTAAGAATGTAAACACAAAGTAATCCCACTAACCAACTGAAAGAAGATCTGAAAAGGCTTGTGTAGCAGGTGCCATTTGAACTGAGCCTTGAAGGGAGCTGAGGTTACCAAGGTTAGATGTGAGAAGGGACTGTTTTCTAGGCATAAATGGCAACCTGTATAAAAGTATGGAGCCATATAGGAAACATGAATAACAAAATGGCTTATTTGGCTAATATGTCCTATTATGAAATCAATCTGGAAAGACAGGTTGGAATTAGATTGTGAAGGACTTAAAAGATCAAAAAGGAGTTTGTTTCATGTTCTAGAGAAAATAGAGAAGTACTGGAGAGTCTTGAATAGGTGAATGCTGTGGTTTGACCGGGGCTTTCCAATGATCAATTTGGTAACTGTGTGGTAGATAGATTAGAGAAGAGAGATTTGAGATGGGGAATCCAATTGTGAGGCTATAGCAATAATTCAGGTGAGAAATGATGAGGTCCTGAATAAAGATGTTGTAGAAATAAAAGAGAGAGGGGAGAGACCCAAGAGAAGTTGCTGAGGTAGAATCAACAAGATTTAGCAACTGATTAGATCAGGAGAGGTAAGAATGGAGAATGATTGAAGTTGTAAACAGCTGGATTAAAGTAGGGGAAGTAGGAAAAAGATGGGGGTGAGGGAAGATAATGAATTCCATTTTGGAAATTTTGAATTAGAGATTCCTATATAGGAACAAAATATTAGATTTGGGATAGGAAGAGCTAGTTCAAATGCTGGCTCACTTAACTATTCATGTGGTTTGGAGCAAATCTTTTAACCTCTCTGTAGCACAGGTTTATTTGTTTTTTTTTTTTTAAATCTGTATAATGGGAATAATGATTCCTGCTCTACTTGTTTTACGGGTAACTGTGATAAAGAGAAAGTGAATAAAGCATTTAGTAAATTGCAAAATCTGTGTAAATGCACTTTATTGCTATTGTGTTTGTGACTGCCATATCTATTTGTTGATTTGGGTCATTCTCTTAAGAAAAGAAGAAAATGAAAGCATTAAGAATTGGTCTTTAGGGGGAATGTGGCCTCATATATTCTTGTGGGAAAAAAAACAAACTTGGTGGTAATAATAGAGTCACTGAATATACCATATACTCTAGCAATTTTCCAAGACTCCAAGGAAAATAAAACACAAAATATGAGAAGGATAAGTATTGGGAAATGGTAAAAAAAATTAATTTAGGATTATGCTATTATCAGTGAGAAGCTTCCAAAGAGGGACCATCAGGAAGAAGACTAGCTAGGAAATGTGCTCTCCCTATTCATAGCTGTAGGCTAAGGTATAATCCCTTGAAAATCAAGAAAACAAAAGTGGTTTGGGGAATTTAGCTCTTCCATTGTCCCCTGTTTCTTGTTTTTTTCATTCCATTTTCTAAATATTTTGTTTGTCTTGGGGAGCTTTAAATATCTATGCATTATACTAAGGAATATTGATTGATATTTGCTAATCTTCCCTTTAGGCAGGTAGGTGGTACAGTGATTAGTGTGTGGGCATTGGAATCAGGAGGACATGAGTTCATATCCAGCCTCTGACACAAGTTGTGTGACCGTGGGCAAATCATATAACCCCTTTTGCCTCAGTTTCCTCATTAATAAAGGAGATAGAGAAGAAAATGATGAACCACTTTTAGTATCTTGGCAAGAAAACCCCAAATGATGTCATGAAGAGTTGAATATAATTGAAACAACTCTACAACAACAATCTTTCTCTGGTTCCGGGAGAATTAATTAAAAATTCTCCAAGAAATCTTCTAGTGAGAGCTTCTACATGGAAAACAGTGATGAAATAAGACTTGAGGGGTGAGGTAGCAGGGGTAATCAAGCCTCCAAGCTTTCCTCATTAATAAGAAGAAGCAATTGGAGAATTTCTTCTCATATTTGGGCTAGGAGGGGATAATACTGAATAGATGTGAGTTAACCCATGTGGTACTAGGCTAACTTTTTCTGGCTGGGTTGGAGGTTCTTACAAAAAACCATGATGAGAAAAGAATTTTGTCTACTTTATTTTTCTCTGTCCCTACTGATTTTGTGGGCTGAATAAAGAATAAGAAGACTGGAAATGTAGGGAGGGGCCAGTTTATGCTGGATCTTTAAAGCCAAACAGAAGATTTTATTTTTGCTCCTGAAGATATTAGGGAACCACTGCAATCAGTTGTGTTATGGTCAAACTTGCTATTTAGGAAGACCACTTTGATAGTGAAGTGGAGGATGGACTGGCCTGAGGAGAGGCTTAAATCAGGAAGACCAAACTATTGAAATAATTGAGGAATGAAGTAGTGAGGGCATGTATCAAGGTAATGGCAATATTAGAGGACAAATGATATGAAAGTAGAAATCACAGGACTTGAAAAATGATTGGAGATAGGGAGTGGAGAGAGAGTGAGGAGTTGAGTAGGGCACTTAGGTTGCCAGACTCGGTGATTGGGAAGATAGTGGCATCTTTGGCAGGAATAGAGAATTTGGAAGGAGGAAAGAGAATGAGTCCAGTGTTGGATGTGTTAAGTTTAAGATGTCTATGGGACATCCACTTTAAGTTGTCCAATAGACAATTGGAGATGTGAGACAGGAGAGAAGTTAGGGCTGAACAAATATATCTGAGAAACATCTACATAGAGATGCTAATCAAATCCATGGGATCACCAAGTGAAACAATAAAGAGGGAAATGGATGAAGACTCCAAAAGGAGACTGAAAAAATAGCAGTCAGGTAGGAGGAAAACCAAGAGAGAGAAATGTCAAGAGAAGAGTATGGAGGATTAGAAGGAGATCCACAGTGTCAAAGTCTGTATTGAGGTCAAGAATCATGAGACTTGAGAAAAGGTCATTAGATTTGGAAATTAAGAGACCATTGATTATGTTGTTAAGAGCAATTTCAGTTGAATGATGATTTTGGCAGCTAGATTGCAGAATTAAGAAAAGAGTGAGAGGAAAGAAGTAGAGGCATTTATTGTAGATGGCTTTCTCAAGGAATTTTGCCACAAAAGGGAAGAAAGGTATAGAATGATAGCTAGTGGGGATCACTGTATCAAGTGATAGTTTTTTTTTTGAGGATGGGGAGACATGGAAGTATTTGTAAGCTATTGGGAGGCTGCCAGTAAAAAGGAAGTGATTGAAGATTGGTGACAGAGTGGGAATGATAGAAAGGGCAATAATGGAGAAGAAAAAAATGTCATGGGAACTCTTGTTCATATAAAGGTGTTTGTTTTGGTGAGGAGAAGGGCACTTCTTCATTTAAGGCAGGAGTGAGGGAAGAGACTGCAGTGGAAGGCATCTGAGTGATGTGAGATGAAGAAGAGGGAAGAAGTGGAAGCTCTGAATAAATGGCCTCAGTTTTCTTTTTTTCCCCAGTGAAATATGAGCCAACGTCAGTTGAGAGGGTCGGGATAGGGAGTGGGGGAGTAAAGGGAGGTTTGAGGAGAGATGAAAAGATTTAGAGCAGTTGTTATGTGAGTGGGCTATGAGTCAATGAGGGAGGTATAAAAGGATTGTCTTGCCTTAGTGAGGATACAGGTGAGATGATGTAGCAAAAATTTGTAGTGAATCCCATCAGCACAGCTTTGTGATTGTTTACAGTTTCTTTTACCCATTGGGGAGTAGGAGTGAAAGCAGCAGACATTTGGAGTAATCCAGCCCTAGTAGAATATAAGCATCATGAGGTAGGGGATTTCATTTTAGTCCTTGTAGCTCTAGCACCTAGCAGGATTTTTGGCACTTAGCAGATACGTATTATAAATGTGTTAAAGCAATTGAAAAAATAAATTGTCCCTGCTCTCAAGGAGTTTACATCTAATTCAGAGAATATGCCATATACACAAATAAGGGAAAGAAGAGAATACTAACAATTTGATAGCTTTAGCTTTAGTTCAAAGCTTGAAGGAAGAGAAGGATTCAGACAAGTGGAAATATACAGGATGGGCCTTCCACAATATGGCACATGTGGAACCAAGCTACCAAATGGTTTGTATGAATGTGGGAAGGTGTGAGATGGGGTGTTAAATTCAAGAAACAGCTAGTGATTCAGTTGAATGGAATGGAGAGTTCATGAAAGGAAGTAGTATGAAACATAGGTGGGAAAGCATCAGCCAGTTTGTGGAGATCCTCACACTAAGGAGTTTGTATTTATCCTCTAGAAAGTGGAGAGCTACTGTAGACTTTTGAGCAGAAAAATGACATGGTCAGATTTGTGCTTTAGGAACTATTATTTTGGTTTATTATTTTGGTATAGATTCGTCTCAAGAAGATGAGAGACTGGAAGAAAGGAGAACAATTAAGGATATTATAATCATATATAAAGGGGACATATGTAAGAGATGTGGAGATAGGATTCAATTGAATCCAACATATATGATATACCTCTCTTTTGGGAGGAACAGTTCAAGATTCTGGGGATACAAATACAAGGATATAACCATCCCTTTTCCCAAGAAGCTTTATGACTTGCTATAGCATGCACAGATAAGATAATACAAAGTTATTTCAGGAAGCTAAGATTGGCTGTGTGGGAGAAGGATCAGAAAGGCTTTACATAGGAGGGGACATCTGAACTGAAGTTTGAAGTAGGAGAGGTGGACCGTGGAGGTGCATTGAAGGCAAGGGGGAATCTGTTTATACAATGACATGGAAATGGGAAATGCCATGTCAAGTTGAAGTCCAATTTGACAGGAATGGAGGATTGCCAAGGCTTGACAACCAATTGGACATTGGGAAAACATTAAAGCTAATTTTGAGGCTATGACCCTTTTTGACTTGGAGAATAGTAGTGCTCTTATCAGAAGTCAAGAAATTTAGAAGGGGATAATTTTAAAAGGGAAGAGAATTCTATTTTGAATGTGTTGAATTTGAAATACATATAGGACATCCATGAGGAAATCAGCAGGCAAATTATGTTGCATGATTCAAATTTGACAGGGTGATTGGGGCTAAATATATAGATTTTGGAGTCATAGACACAGAGATAAAAGTTGAACATATGGAAGCTGATGAGATCTCCAAGAAAATATGTATAAAGAGAGAAGAGCCCAGGATAGAACCCTGGGGAGCACAAATTAAGGGTAGAAAAAATGAATGGTAATTTAGTAAAGGAGACAGACACATAGGAGGAGACACAGGAGAGAACAATGGTACAGAAATCAAGGATGGAAAGGCTAATGAACAGTATCAAAAGCCTCAGAGAAGGCAAAAAGAGTGTAAACAAAAGTCATTAGCTTTAACAGTTAAGAGATCATTAGTAATCTTGGAGAGAGCACTTTGGGTCAAATGGTGAGGTTGGAAGCTCTGAAAAGATTTCTAGAGTGAGGATGTCCACTAAAAGTGGTGACTGTTAAAGAACTTTGCTGTGGTGTGGTACTTAAAATCTATCTGTGTTCTCTCTTCTTTTGGAATGGTGCTTGGCTGCTCTTAATGAATGAAGCTTGTTTGGTGAATCAAGGTTCAATTTTTTCCAAGTTCTCAAACTGTCCAGTTCTTATTCTTGATAAGCTTCCTAGAGGCCTTTTTGGTGAACTCATCATCATTTATGTCTTATTCCCTTTCCTTCTGATTTAGGAGATTAATGGAAATTTTGGGGAGTGATTGCGTATCTAATCTTGTCTCCATATCTCCAATATCCTGCTTGATAAGTATTTTCAGAAGGAAGAAAGCAGTTTCTTCCTTTTCTAGTCAATTGTGGATACTCTGAAGTGTAAAAGAAGCAGGGAAGGAGCTCAAACTCAGATCTTTTTCATCCTAGCTTGGTGTTCTTTCTATTACTTAATACTGACCCAATTTGAAAAGGGTTCATGGCACCTATATGATTATACCTTCTGATTAGAGATGTTTTCAGAGGATTATCAGAAGGCTACTGAAAAAAATAAAGGATTTTGGTTTGGGATAGCAGTTTTAGGTTGACTTGGACCACAGAAAAGAAGATAGAAGAGTGTCAGGGGGAGACCTTTATGATTTATAGAATCCAAAACAGCAGAGACTTTTCACTCAACCAGTGTTAGGGCTATTAGGACCTTATGGTTCTCAGAGCAATATAGAAGGATCCAGAACTAGAGAAGTATTCCCAGTCCTCCTTTTATGGCCATTCTCCTTGTAAATTCTCCAGGCCCTTTGGATTATTATTAGATTTCTCCATGTTAGTAGAGCCCACCCACACTTTATTTTATTTTTTTTTTAATTTTATTTGCATAACATATGTGTGGGTAATTCTTCAACAATAACCTTTACATAGCTTTCTGTTACAAATTCCCCCCCCCCACCTCCCCACCCCTCCCCTAGATGGCAGGATATCCACTACATGTTAATTATGTTAAAATATTGGCAAATTGAATATATGTATACATATTTCCAAACTTATCATTGTTGTGCAAGAAAAATCTTATCTATACAAAAGATATATCAGATAAAGGAAACACAATGTAAGCAAACATCAGTCAAGGAGTATGAGAATGTTATGTTGTGGTCCACATTTCACATCCCTCTCTCTGGGTGTATATGGCTTTCTTCAGTGAACAATTGGAGGTGGTTTGAAACATTTCATTGTTGAAGAGAGCCATGTCCATCAGAATTGATCATCATGTAATACTGTTGTTGCTGTGTATAATGATCTCCTGGTTCTGCTCATTTCACTCAGCATCAGTTCATGTAAGTCTCTCCAAGCCTCTCTGAAATCATCCTGCTGGTCATTTCTTACAGAACAATAATATTCCATAATATTCATATACCATAATTTATTCAGCCATTCTCCAATTGAAGGGCATCTATTCAATTTCCAGTTTCTAGCCACTACAAAAAGGGCTGCCACCACCCACACTTTATAACCAAAAAATGTTGGCACCTCAGGCAATCTGGCACCCTGGAAGCCCAGAATCCTGAAGGTGGACTGAGAGGGAGAAGAGAGATTTGTGTGTATTTGCATTATTGACTCCAGCCCCTTTTCTTCCTATCTCCTCTTGCCTCTTCTCCATCCATAAAGGATTAGGCAGGCATTCTCTCCCCCACCCTTCCATCAACCTCCTAGAGGTCAGTGGCAGAAAGGAGGGAAAAACAGAAATGATGATGACTTTTTTTTTTCTGTCCAAGCCCAGGGAGGGAGGTTGTTTTGCTTCCTGGACGTCAGCGGAGAATTCTCTGCCAGACAATCATCTCAGTGCTTTCATTGCTTTCTGCTGCTCCTCTAACTGCGCAGGGTCGGCTATTAAATGGTCATCAAACCCCAGCTTCCATCCCATCAATAGTCATAAACTTGGGGAGATAAAAGCCATCAGTTTTCCATTATAGCTGAAAGCAATACTGTAGATAGCTATTTTCTGAATGCTGCAGATAGATGTATTTTAACTAGTGCAGGGCTTCCAGCAGTCCTCAGCTCAGCCAGGCCCTGACTTTGCCTGGGATAAACCGCCAGGTGGTTAAGAGGGGAGGAGCCCATCAAAATGAACCATCACTTTCTCTCCCCCATCCCTTTCCTCAGGGTCTTCCAGGATGACATCATAGGATTTTGGAACTAGAAGAGACTTTAGAGATTATCTAATTCTGTGGTTCCCAATCTATGCACTGAAGACTCCTGGGGAAAAAGGAGAGGCCTGAAGGGCTCCATATCAAATTATATAGTTCCTTAATCAGTGGATACTACTACTACTAACTCATGTTTATATATTGCTTTAAGATTTTCAAAGCGCTTTACAAACATTCTTGCATTGTTTATCTTCATAATAACCCTGGAAGGTAGATGCTATCACTATCCCTATTTTATAGATGAGACATAACTGAAACAGACAGATTAAGTGGCTTGTTCAGGGTCACATAGGCAGTAAGTATCTGAAGCAATATTTGAACTCAGTTTCCACATTCAATTCTCTATCTATCTACTATGCTTCCTAGTTCTACTCTTCTTTTCCATTTTACAAATAAAAAAACTGAGATCCAGGGAGTGGAGTGATGTGCCAAGGTTAGCAGTGAGGGGATCTTTTTTGTGTATGTGGCTACTTTGTGTTTTCATGATCCAGAATCTCTGACTTTATGGCAGATAGAAGATCTCTCTCTGTCTCTGTCTCTCTTTCTCTATTGCTGTCTCAGTTTGTCTGCCTCTCCTTTCCTTCCCTCCTCTTCTCTTTTCTCTCCTCTCTTATCTTTTTTCCTCTCCTATATTTTCCTTCCCTCTTCTCTCTTTCCTCTCCTCTTTCCTCTTCTCTTTACTACTTTGTGAGGAAAATGAGCAAAGATATTCAGTGTGCTAGTGTCAATTCAAAATGATTTTTGAGAGATGATTGTTAAATTTAAAGAGCCACCCTTTACTCCTTGGAAGTGAGCAAAGCATACAAATTTGGGTTTGATTTATTGTTCTGTTTGTTGCTGACTTAAAAAAGTGATCAAGGTAATGTTAATAATGCAGATTAAACATAAAAGTGTGTCCTGAATACAAATTTTAATATAAGTGCATAAAATGATAAGCTTCAATTTTTTTGAAAATTTGCTCCTGTGAAACAGTTCATTTCCCAATGATACTGAATTAATGATAATAATAGCATTTATATAGTACTTTAAAGATTGAAACCTACTTTAAATAGGTTCACTTCTTTAATCCTGATAACAACCATTGTGATACTGGTATTATTATCCCAATTTTAGATAAGGATACTGAGAGTTTAGAGTTTAGAGCAGCTTGTTAAATATTTACTACTATCACTGAGAACATTCCAGGTGTGGATTATGGGTGTGAGCAAAAACAATGGAGGAGACAGTTGAAAGGTTTGATAAAATAGGAACTGGTCGCTAGGTTTGCATTTGACTGTTGTTAAATCCTGCCAAAAAACGCTGTCCTGTCACCAGAATTCTGGTTCAGGGGCTGGTAGGACAAGACCTTTCCTCCCTTCCTCTCTAGGGAGAAAAATGGATTATTTGATAGTTTTAATTGCTCAATAAACATTTGTTAAGGGCCTACTAAAGACCAGACACAGTGCTAATCCCAAGGAATATAAAAGAGAGGCAAAAGATAGTCTCTTGCCTTCAGGGAATTTATAATGTCATCAATTCTCTGAGAGTCCAAGGACAATAGAATTCTCTCTTTGTCTCTGTCCAAGGTCCTGACTTGGGGGTCAAGCATCTTGCAAACCCCAGAGCTGGACTTTTTAGGAGCATGATCTACCTGTGTCCTATGTGAATATTTTAATGCCTCATTTGTTATGCCTCATTTAGAAGTAGCTGGGTGACACATAACGGACGGCCAGATTGCTCAGTGGATAGAGCACTGGGTCTCTATCCTAACCATTTTTTAGCTTTTTTAGCAAGCCATTAATTTCTGCTACTGAAGAAGGAAAATGGCAAACCATATCAGCATCCTTGCCAAGAAAACCCCAGGGTTCCTGGGGTCACAAAGAATCTGACACAACTGAACAGCCGTGCTTACCTTGGAATCTGGAAAACGTGAGTTTGAATCCTGCCTCAGATTCTTATTAGATGAACAAATAACCTAAACTCTGTCTCAGTATTCTTATCTAAAATTAGGATAATAGTGCCAACATCATATGGTTGTTGTCAGGATTAAAGAAGTTAATATATGTAAAGTACTTTTCATTCTTTAAAGTACTATATAAATGCTATTATTATTATTAATTCAGTATCATTGGGGAATGAGCTATTTCACAGAAGCAAATTTTCCATAAAACTGGAGCTTATCATTTTACGCACTTATGTTTTAAAAAATTGTCTTAAGTGAAAATCTTTATAAAACATATTACACACTTCCCCATCTTCTTAAGCAGACAATGCTCATCATAATTTAAGCTTGTCTTGATGACTCAGACTCATTGTTACAAATATCAGGCATTGTACTCATGCTGTAATGCAGCCACATCCTCAAGGGCTATTGAAGTGTATAGAATTGTTTGTCCTTGTGCTAAATGGCCCTAGATTGCCTTAAAAAAAAGTTCTGGTGTCTGCTTTGAATAATATTTCTGTCTGTTCCTTGTTGTCAGGTTTTTTAAATAGTTCTATCCTTCTATTTATTGCTTCTCATTTTTTAGCTGGGAAAACAGATAATCAAGCTTGTTAAAACAGTTTATAAAATAAGAGTCAGGAAGCTGTGAATAAGGACCATAGGGGTTCTGTTCTCCCATGATTAGTGTGAAAGCTTTAATACCTGGATTTTATAATATCTAATTTGGCTGCTTGGAAGTCTTTGTTTTTTGCTCTAAAGAAAGGCAGTTTCATGTAGGGGAAGGAGCACGATCAAGTCTAGTTGACCGACTGGCCAATAAACATTTATTAAGTGCTAACTATATGCCAGGCTGAGCTCTAATGACAAATAGCAGCCAAAGACAGCTTTTATCCTCAGGGTGCAGTGTACTTAGAAGCAAAAGACCAAGATTTCCAGCATGGCTGTTCCATTTCTGTGATGTTGAGCAAGATATTTCTCTTTCTGTATCTTCATTTCAGCTCAGTAAAATCATAGGAATTGGATTAGATGAGAAAAAATAGAGGAGTCAGCCAATGAGCATTTATTAAGCACTTGTTATGTGCCAGATATTATTAGCATTTATTATGTGCCAGCTAAGCTCTGATTATACAAAGAAAGGCAAAAATAAGAGTTCTGCCCTCAGGGAGCTCACATTCTAATGGGAAGACAACATGTAAATAACTACATACAAAATATAGACAGTATAAACAGGAGTTAATCTCAGAAGGAAAGCATTATTAGCAGCAAGGATTGGAAGTCTAAAACGGGTTCCCATAGAAGGTGGGAATTAAACTGAGTTTTGAAAGAAACTTGAGAAACCAAGACGTGAAGGCAAGGAGGGAGGGCAATAACCACTGAAAAGTTATAGAACTGTGAGATGGCTCATTATGTATGAAAAGTAGCATTTTACAAGACCAGTGTCATTGAATCATATAGTTTGTAAGTGATTGAGTGGATAGAGTGCTGAGCCTGGAGTCAGGAAGACCTGAGTTGAAATCTAGCCTCAGATTAATATTTGAATAGTAAAATTTAAATTTATTTTTTCTTAAAGTATAACTTGAAAATATGAAGTTAAAGTTTAGTAGTTTCCCTTGAATCTCTAAGTAATTATGGGCAGCAGGGTTTTTTCCACCAGTGTTGAAACCAAACCATCCTCTTCATTTGTTGTTATTTTGCAGTACAGAAATGTGATTTCAATGGTCTGGTCTACTATCTAAAGAAGGCCAAAATCCTGCTTGGCTCAAAGCAGTATGAAAAAAAAAGGCAGAGGACCAATTGTGGTACTCTGGTTGACTTACCAATGGGGAAACTTCTTCCAAGGCAGACTAGAATTTGCTCTGCCCTATATAAAGAGAGTGCTTGAGAGACACTGAGATTAAATAATTTGGCCAGGGTTACATAGGTAGTATCTGTCAGAGGCAGATCTTGAATCTACTTCACTTAGTCTTCTTTGATTAAATTATAAAATATACTATGTTTGAAGAATGGTCTTCAATTCTTAAAAATGCCACGGTAAGGAAAATTAGTTGGTATGAAAGGAAAATTGTAGTTGTTGCAAGAAATTTAACTTAGTTGCCAGTGTAGTCTAGAAAGTGTTTATAAAATGCAGGAGTTCCAATAAACTCTAGTGGCTCCCTATTACTTCTTGAATCATATATAACTCTTTACATTCTGACCCCTTCCAACTTTTCTAGTCTTCTTATTCCCTTCCATGGTCTAGTCATAAGTCCTATTTGCTGTTTCTGTCACACAATATTCTCTCTTCCAATTCTATCCTTGTACTGGCTGTATCCTTTATACCCAGAATTCTTTCCTTCCTCATCTCCATCCTTAGAATCTCTGGTTTCCTTTAAGACTCAGTTCAGATTCTACCTCATGCAAGAAACCTTTTCTGGTCTATCCAAATGTCTGTACCTTCTTTGTTAAAGTTATCTTATTTACTGGGTGTGTGTGTATGTGTGTGTGTGTGTGTGTGTAGGAGTAATAGAAGAGTGAAGCTTTAAAAGATGGAGTGATTTTAATGTAATTTTGGTTGATGTAATTAGATTCTTTTGGGGAATATATATATGTATATATATACATATATAATTTTATTTTCATATTCCTAGCTCCATGTCTTGCACACAGTAAACCTTAGCAAATACTTGTTGATTGATTGACTTCTACTAAACAATAGATTTATGGGACAGTTAGGTGGCTAAGTGGATAGAACAGGAACCTGCAGTCAAGAAGATCTGATTTCAAATCTCACCTTAGATAATAACTTACCAGCTGTATAACCTAGGTAAATCACTTAATGCTGATTGCCTCCTAAAAACAATAGTTTCAGTGTTAAAAGAGGGATGAGAGTCAGTAAGATGAATATATGAAACTCTGTTATTAATAAATTAACACAGTACAAGTTTAGCTTGATTATCATTAGTATTTTGTTATATTCACTTGGCTTACACTACAATTATTGATACGAATGTGCTGGTAAATGTTTAACAAATGATTTTCAAAAAAAATGTATACTCCACACAGTTTTAAGTTTAATAGGATTATTAACATTTACTCCCTCACTTCCTTAAGTTGAGACAATCAACAAAATAATAAACCAAATCCTAATATGTAGCATTTACTGATTTTCAAGGTGACACTGAAAATTTAAGTTATCCAGCTGATTCTAGCATCAGCATACCCCCGGTTACTGGACCTCATTTTCAAAGTAGTTAAAAAACCTTGGTAGTTTTTTGATCCTAGGATAAAGTAAGCTTATCTGAGAAACAGCTGGATTTATGATAGGAATGAATAAGAGAAGTTAAATAAGGGCATTATTGTGATATGCTATTAAACAAAGAGATGGGGATCATAATTTCACAGTCATTAAAATTTTTTAAACTACACCTTCAAAGTGGTGCTAAATCCCAACTAGTAAGTGGTGACTTATTAAAAACTATTAGGGAGATGACATGGAACTACCTTTAGCATGGTGGGAAAGCTGGCTGGATCTGGAGTGAGAGGACCTTTGCTACCTATTTTACTTCTGTGATCTTGTTTCCTCAGTTATAAAATGAAAACATTGTTTTGAACCTGGATTCTGAGACTGGCTTTCAATTCACTATATCATGTTGTATAGATACTTATTAGTAATTATTTTACTTTATTGTTGGTTTGGACTTGTAATTTCATTAGTGTAAGGAGTTCCAATTGGAAATCATGAAAAATATAGCAACCTCTACAGGGCTACCTCTTTAACTTTTACTTTTATTGATTGGTTGGGACCCCAGAGAGTAGCTGCCTACTCCTCCTTTCAAGATTCTAGGGGTAACCTTGAAGGATTGTGTCTTCTGGTACTGTTGCTAATGAGCCCCCATCTGATATGCTCCTCATTGATTATTAATTAACCAACTAGGATTAATTAGCTTTCAGAAAAGGGTATTTACTAAGGTGTTGTAATAAGAACAGCAAGTACAAAGCCAATCCTTGCAAAAGTCTGAGGTAAACTTCTCTCTCAAAGTTACACATAGGGTCTATGGGGGAAATAAACTCAAGGTTAGAGAAGAAAGGAAGGAAACACGTGCTCAAATATGTGTCAGGCACTATAGTAAGAGCTGGAAATACAAACTAGCAAAAAGAAAGACAGTCCCTGTTCTCAAGGGGCTTATATTCTAATGGGGGAAGGCAGTAAATGAAAGGAAATGAAAAGGGGAGAGGGAAGAGGAGAATTGATGTTGGGAAGGGTGGGTATGAAAGGTGTGTGTGTGTGTGTGTGTGTGTGTGTGTGTGTGTGTGTGCGCGCGTGCGTGTGTGTTCTGTGTGGAGGAGGAGGAGTAATAGAAGAGTGAAGCTTTAAAAGATGGAGTGATTTTAATGTAATTTTGGTTGATGTAATTAGATTCTTTTGGGGAAGTAGTCAATTGGATATTCAATGTGTATGTTTTGTCACATATGTTTATAAGAGTGTGTGAAGGGAAACGTCAAAGTATAATGGAAATCAGAGCTATAAATAAGATGTTTGGCATCTGAGGCAAGAGGCAGGAAAGATGGCCCAGAGTTATTATATTGTTTTTTGTGGGGGAGGAAAGGTTGAGAGAATCCAATCATTCGATAAACATTTATTAATCACCTTTTATGTGCCAGACACTAGACTAAGCACTGGAGATACAAAGGAAAAAAAAGGTGAAAGACATTTCTTTCCCTCAAATAGGTCACAATGAAATAGGGGTAACAAACAAACAACAAGCAAACAAAAATATATAAAGCTAATTATATTCAGGAGAAATAGTAAATAATTAAGAGAAGGAAGGTACTCAGATTTAGAGGGGTTAGGAAAGGCTGGGCAGGTAGGAGGGAGCTAGGTTATAAAGGGCTTTGAATGGCAGAGCATTTTTTATTTGATTCTGAAAACAATAAGAAGCCACTAGAGCTTATTGACTGGGAATGTGTGTGACATAATCAAACTTGCAATATAGGAGAAATCACTGAATGGAGGATGGATTGGCAATAGGAGAGAGTCCCAGCAAACTGGGACATAGGGAATTTGGCGTTTACCTCTGGGACTTTTTTTGGTAGATTTGGTAGATTTCACTCTGACCCAAAGCAATGAGAATTTGCAAAGTGTATTCTCTGGGTTAAGGCAAAGATAAAAGCAATAAAAAGATTCAAAAATAAAATAATTCCTTCCCCCTCTTAAACAAACTTAAATTCTGATGAAGGGATACAGAATATAAACAGTTAAGTATAGACACAGTAATTTGAAGAATGAGAAACTTTGTAACAACTAGATAGATGAGGAAAGTCTTTCCTTAAGAGGGAATAGAAGAATGCAATCTTCAAGGTTGCTGAGGATTCGGAGTGGAAGGATGAAAGACCATTTCAGGTAGGGGGAGAGTTTATGCAAAGTCTTGGAGAATCATGTCAGGTTGGCTGGGACTATTTGAAGTGCAATCATTTGAAATGAGCCAGCAAGACAGTTGGGAGTCACACTGGGAAGGGTTTTAAATGCAACAAGAGGAAGAGTTTATATTTTATCTTCAAGACAATAAGGAGACACTTAGACTTCTTGAAGGAGAAGAGTACCTAAGGAACATACATTATTAGCAGTGTCTGGCACATTCAATCATCACTGACTCGACTCCATTTGGAATTTTCTTGGCAAAGATCCTGGAATAGTTTTCCATTTCCTTCTCTAACTCATTTTACAGATTAGGAAATTGAGGCAGCTATTTAAGTGACTTGCTCAGAGTCACACAACTGGGGAGTATCTGAGGCCAGATTTGAACTCAGAATTCTCCTGACTCCAGGCTGGGCACTCTGTCCACTGCCCCACTTAGCTGTGTAGTTAAGTGCTTAACAAATGTTTATGGTTTGAATGAAAGGCAGCTGCTGTGGTTTTCTGACCCCAGCTTGTCTGAGCAGGGTACCAGCAGCTGAGGCCCCTCAAGCTCATTGTGGGGTGAGGTATCACCATGCTCCCTTACATCTCTCCCCCTTTCCTATTCCTCAGCATACAGCTTGTCTCCAGGGGAGGTCTTGGATGGAAAAAGCCCAGATTGCTGGAATTGAGATGACCTAAGGGAATAGACACCTCCTGGCTCAGGCTTTCTCAGGGAAAACTTGTTGAAGGATTGGAATTTGAAGTATTGTTGGTCTTATTCCTCTTGGTTTTCTCTGGGCCACTACTATTTCTTTGACATCTCTAGGATCATTTTTGGTGTCATTTATGCTCATGCACCTAGATGATGCAGTGGGTTGAGTGCCAGACCTAGAATTAAGAAAACTTTTTCGTGAGTTCAAATCTAGCCTCAGACACTTATTACTTGGGTGACTCTGGGCAAGTCACTTAATTCTTTTTGCCTCAGTTTCCTCATCTACAGGATAGAGTCGTAGGAAGGAAATGGCAAACTACTCTAATATCTTCACCAACCCCCTCCCCAAACTCAGATGGGATCATGACTGAACAACAATAAAATTCTAAAATCACTTACAGCTATGAGATGTTGTGATGAATATGTAACATAAGGAATAACACAAATGAAAACCTTAAAATGAGGCAACTCTAGGACTCAGGCAGAATAGAATCTTATTGCTCCAGTGAACAATGACAGCTGTACTTGGAGTTAGGAAGGCTTAGATTAAAGTCCTTCTCCAGACACTCACTTGATATTAAGCTGAGTTTATGGACATTTAGAAGCCCTCACTATATGGCAGGCAAGTAGTTAAATGATGAGGATAGAAAGAAAGGTTAAAAAAAAAGGTTAAAAAAAGGTGCTCACATTCTAATGAGGGAAAAATGTGTAAATAAACACTTACATATAAGATATATACTAGGAAAATAGGAGGTTATTTTAGAGGAAAGGTACTAGCAATTGGGTGGGTGGGAGAGCAGGACTGAGAAAGGTTCTTGAAGAAGATTTGAGTCAGGAAAGCCAGGAGAGGGAAATAAAGAGCATTCAGATATGGGGCACAGCCAATGCAAGTGCCTGGGGTCAGGAGTTAAGAATATACTGTATAAGGAATAGCATGAAAGCTAGTGTTGATGAATGTAGAGAATGGGGTGAATAGGAAAATAATATTTTACTAGAAAACTGGAAAGATAGAAAGGGGACAGGATGTTATGGACAATGTAACTTTCATCAAGTTATTTAACTTTTCAGCTGCTGTTTCCTCATCTATAAAATGAGGATGATAATATTTTACTTTTCTCATAGGTTATTGTGAGGGCCAGTTGAGAAAATGCAGTTGAAATGTTCTGCAAATTTTATGCTGCTCTAAAATGTCAATTATATTATAATTGGTGCTAAAAATAACTCACATTTATATAGTGCTTTGGAGTTGCAGAGTTCTTCCTATTCATTGTTTCATTCCATCCTATTAGTAAATTTAGGAGAAGATAGGAATGTGGCAGCAAAAATAGCTGGCCTTGCAAATGGAGGGTGTTTGGGAGGCCTGATTTGTTGTGCAGTAGTAATACCTGTGGCAGAATTTGGAGGAAGTGATATGTGACTTCTGGATGGCTTTTAAAAGCTGACTCATCCTATGTGACAGATAGTTTGATTGATGTGGGTATGCATACAGAACCAGGATATATGGCTCTGTGGGAATGTGTCGAGAGAATCTTCATGTCTCTGTGTCCAGGTATGTGTGAGAAAAACATCAGGAAGATGCCCTGGTTATGGGCATCTTAGCAGGGGAGAATGTGAGGATATGGCATGGATGGAGAGGCCACCAGCAATGGGGAAGAGCTTATTCAGATACTATGTTCTTTGTGCTTGAGCTTACCTGACAGGGTCTAACTTTATGCATGTATGCATGTGTGCACACATGTATGAATGTGTTTACATGGGCATGTAAATATATATGTTGCACATATGTGCACAAGTATCTATTTATATGGATATGTGCATGTCTGGATTATATATCTCCTTTTGCAAAACTCTAAACACAGCTAAGGGGAAAGAAAGAAGAAAAAAGAAGAAAAGCTGACTTCAGCAGCTGCAGTTTGCTGTATTTTTCATCTTGCATCAGCAAGTTGGGACCACAAATAATCTGGTCTTATATGCTTCACTGATGCTGCCGCTTAAGAATTTCCTATCCTCCAAAGGCAGTATATTCACAGGAGCCAGGGACGAGGGGAAACTTAATTTTTCATCATCTCCCTGCTACCCAGCCTAGCTGCCTGGGCTGGAGGAGAGGCCCATTTGACAGGGCACAGAGTCACAGTGGAAGGGAGGGGAGGAGGAACAGCATTGGGCTGGGAAAGGGGTGGGTAATTAATTTCTGAACGGTTTCTGGAATCAGCTAAACATTTCCTTTTAACCAGTTTCCCCAGCCTCACATCCTTTGTTAGTTCAGGAAAAATGTCATTCATAATGGATGCTGCCTTGATAAATTGCTCCTGAGGAGTACTGCGTTCTCATTAGTCTATATAATGAGAGAGGCTCTGAGCGGTGGCAAAGCTGCCCAGATATTTGCTTGGTAGTTAAAAAAAAAAAGGTATCTATACAGTGTGCTTATAATAGTGAGCTTGTGAGCACAGGTAAGTGGGCTCTCTGGGCTCGTGGCCTGTGGTCGGGGGCCCACTGGGACTTTGAGTGAAAGGTTCTATGGGGTTTCTTTGAAATCAGCCGAAGGTTCAAAATCCTGGTTCTTCTTGTAGTTTGTCAAACTGTTTTCTCTACTGGCTCCTTAGCCTCTCTTTTTCTTGCTTTATTCCAAGAAGAATTCACCTTTTTTTGAGGGTTTATCCACTGAGTTAGTCAAACAGGGGAGTTTGAGTAGAAGAAAAGAGAATAGGGCTGTCTATTTGTGTAAAGAAAAGCTTTCAGGTAATTAGATCCCAGGTTCTTAACTAATTTTTTTGTCCTGAATACTTTTGTTTGTCTGGTGAAGGCCGTGGATCATTTCTAAGAATAATGTTTTTAAATGCATAAAATATAATACAGAAGACTTCAATGGAAACAAATCTTATTGAAATATAGGTATCAAAATGTTTTTAAAAACCAAGGTTAAGAATGTCTGAATTAGGGTCTCTTGAAACTCCAAGTCAGTGTTTTGAATGGTAATGGGTTCTTCCTGACAAGGGGTTTTTCAGTGAAGTTTGGATGAACAACCTTTTGGGAATTTAGAAAGGGGATTCCATATAGGTATATATCTCTACTGGACTTGATGGATTCTGAAGTTCCTTTAACTGAAATTCTTCTAGAGAACAGTTGCTTTTTGTCCATCCAACCCTTTAGATTCACCTTCTCACCCCAATCACAGAAGTACATATTAGAGTTTAGTGAAGCTTAAGGAAGGCTAGTAAATATTTCTAACTGATAGGGCCTGATTTGGGACATTTCAACTTCTGGGAAATAATGAAACCTCCTTGGTGAATCATCTGGCAAAATCTTGATCAATGAGATAGATAGGACTGATTGGGCATGCTTGTGGGCATTGGGCTAGATTGGAATTGAAATCCCCAGATCAGTGTCATGTCTCCTTAAGCTACAATGCAGTTTACTTGAGGTCTTGACCCAAATTTTGTTTCCCAGAATTCGATGCTTGGGGAGGCAATATTAAAAAAAAAGGCTGTACTTTAAGAAGAAAAGTTGGGGTTGGTAGGTATCTGCAGAGAATGGGGGTAAGATTAGAAGTACATAGAGTGGGCCCTAAATACAGTGTGGTCTTTGTTGTTGAACAAGGGTAATAATATCCTTATAGGGTATTAATATACCCTGTCTCATAGGCTTTTCCTATATTGGAATTTAAAAGGAAATAGTTTAACCTGAAACTATAGTTATGGAGTCTCACAGTTAGAAAGAATTTTAGATGTTTTCTATTCCAACCTGTTCTTAGGTAGAAATCTCTTCTATAAGATCTCCAGTAATTCAGACTGCTAGATTTCTAGTGATAAGGACATTATACCTCCAAGGCATCCTATGTTCCATTCTGAGATAGCTCTAATCTAGAAAAATTTTCTTTACATTGGTTATTTTCCCCTGATGGTTGTGCTCTGGCTGATTAGTTTCCTTCTGAAAATATGTACCAGTAACTGAGCACAGCACTCAGCCTTTGGCCTGACCAGGGCAGAGTATGGCAAAACCTATCCTTCTTTATTTAGGACACTATACTTCTATTAATGTAGTCTGAGACAGCATTAGCTGGTTATACTATTGATTCCTATTGAGCTTGCAGTCCATGCAAAACCCTTTATTTGTCACATGAACTATTGCAAATTTATGTGTCTTCCAACCTGTCTTTGGTCAGTAGATTTTTAAAAAAAATCTATACACAAAACTTTGGCTTTATCTTTATTGTATTTAATTTCACTAGGTTTGGCCCATAGTTCTAGACTGGCAAGATCTTTGTTTCATTCAACCTTTCCCAATTTTATGTTATTCACAAAATTGATGTGAGCCATCTATGCTTTCATCTAGGCCATTAAAGGAAAATGTTGACCCAAATGGGTTCATCCACTAGTCACCATTCTTTGCAACTGGTAATTCAACTAGTTCCCAATCTACTTAGCTAGTTCATGTTTCTGTATTTCATCCTTGAAGATCTTAATTCTGAGGGACTTCATTGAATATATACCTGAAATTTAGTTGTACAAAGTCTATGGCATTCTCTTGATCTATAAGGCTAATAACCCTGGGCAAAGGGGGAAAATGTTATTTTGATATGATGTGTTCTCCATGGTTGGAAGGTAAAAAATACATATTTATTAAGTACCTACTATATGGAAGGCATGGGCAGCTATGTGACAGTGTACAGAGTTGTCAGGTCAGGAAGACATCTTCATGAGTTTAAATGGCCTCAGACACTTGCTGACTATGTAATCCCGGGTAAGTAACTTAACCCTGTTTGTCTCAATTTTCTCATTTGTAAAATGGGCCAGAGAAAAAAATGACAAACAACTCCAATATCTTTGCCAAGAAAACCCCAAATAGTGTTTCATATGACTGAAAGAACTACACAACAATATGCCAGGCACTGGACTAAACATTTAAAAATATTATCTTATTTGATCTTCACTACAATCCTGGGAAGTAGATAGAAGCATCATTTTGATTTGACCATTAAGAAAACAGAGGCAAACAGATGTTAAGTGATCTGCCCAGAGCCAAACATCTGTTTAATGTCTGAGGGTGAATATGTACCTGTGTTCAAATCCTGATGAACCAAAGAATCTATCCTAGTGATTACTGCTTTCCTTCCTAAGTGCTCACAAAAACCTCTTGAATAACACATTCTAGAATTTTTCCAGGAATAAATGTCAAGATCTTCATCTTATGCTTTGAAGAATTTATCTTCCAATTTTTGTAAATTAAGACAGTATCCACATACCCTCAATCCTATAGCATTTCTCCCATTTACCATAGCTTTTTTTTCTGCTCCAAAGATCATGACAGCAGCTCAGTAATCATATCTGAAATATCTGGATTCATTGGGGATAACTAGATGTTTTGCCATTTTATCATTTATCTTGGGTCTTAATGGCCTATTAGCCATTTTTGGTCTAGACTTTCTTGTCTGCTGATCATTCTCTTTGGTAGAAAAAAGAGAAATCTAGGTAGTTCTGAAGCTTTCTCTCAGTTATCTCAGATGTCTGTAAATGTCATCTAATCTATCCTAACTAGCAGTCCTGTCCCTTCTTTGATCTTGTCTGTGTCCCCAGCATAGATTAGGAATGAAAAAAGCTCTTTTTGTCATCCTTAGCATTCATTGCAAGCCTCAGCTTATGCTGACATTTTAGTTCGTGCTGATATTATTTTTATAAAATTTTTTCACTCTTTTATTTATTTTATGCCTTTATCAGAGAGGTTTAGCATATGTCAAGATGGTTAAAGTTCTCTCTCATCTGTCATACTCACAGGATCAGTTTGTAATCAGTTTTTATGAACTTAGCTATTTCCCCCTTCTGATTAGGTGGGTTCTAGTGCATACCTTTTATTTCCCTTCATTGATAATCGCCTCCATTTTTTTTTTCAAATGGCTTCCTTGGCATCTCTCTGGAAGTCATCAGCATCCATGACTCTTCTCTCCTTTTTGTAATCAGTGTAGTAGATGCCTATCCTGTGGATCCTTATCAATCTATGAAGCAAAATAATTCTAGCTAACATTTATAGAGCATCTACTGAGTGTGCTGGGTGTGTGCTAAGCACTTTACAATTATTATCTCATTCGGTCTTTATAGCAGCCCTGTGTGGAAGGTGCTATTAGGTGGAATGACCTGTACAGGGTCACAGAGTAAGCATCTAGGGCAGATTTGACCTTGGCTCTAGCTGATTCTAGACCTAAAGCTCTTTCTATTACACCTACCTACTTTATACATATAGAAGATCTAGCTTCTTAACACAGGTTGAGATTCCCCTTTGCTTCTTTGTATTCTCTTTCCTCTTTGTTTTTCCTTTTTAATGCCTTTTCCATTCTTTAAAGGAATGTTTCATTCTTTGTTCCAGCAATACCATTGTCATGTCTGTATCCCAAAGAGATCATAAAAAAGGGAAAAAAAATCCACATGTACAAAAATATTTGTGGCAGCTTTTTTTGTGGTGGCAAAAAATTGGAAATCAGTGGGAAGACACCAACTGGGAAATGGTTGAACAAATTGTGGTTTATGAATGTAATGGAATGTTATTGTTTCATAAGAAATGATTAAACAGGCTAATTTCAGAAAAGCCTAGAAAGACTTAGATGAACTAATGCTAAGTGAAGTGAACAGAACCACCGTAACATTGTACATTGTACTCAATAACAATAACATTGTGATATGATTAACTTTGACAGATTGTGCTCTCCTTAACAAGATGATAATCTAAGACAATTTAAAAAAAACATGATAGAAAATACTATCCATATCCAGAAAAAAAACCTGTGGAGTCTAAATGCAAGTTGAAGCATACTATTTTCATTTTTCATTTTGTTTTTTCTTTTTTTGTGTGGTTTTCCCCTTTTATTCTAATTCTTCTTTCACAACATAATTAATGTGAAAATGTTTAATATGATTGTACTTGTATAACCTATATCAGATTGTTTTTCCTCTTGGGGAGGGGGCAGGGAAGGAAGGGAGGCAGAAAAAAGTGGAAATCAAAATCTTATAAAAGTAAATGTTGAAAATTATCTTTACATGTAATTGGAAAAAATACTATTAAGTGGAAAAAATAAAGGAATGCTTAATCCTTGCTGATAATTAGAAACTTAGAGAAGCATTTTCTTTAATTCCCTTATTTAATTCTATAAGAAGATTTAATCCCTATAAGAAGGGAGACCAACCTGGACTTTGATGCATATATAGTTATTACTTCACACTGGAAGAAAAACGAAGTTTCAGTTTCCCTCATTCCTCAGGTTATGGGAATAGTCTCCTTGCCTTTCCTAATTGCTGATACTGAGGTTCTTAATTGTCTGACATTCACTGCTAACTGCCATGGTGAGATGCCTTGTTGTTATTATTGCTGTTGTGTCTATTTGTTGCACATGTTGTGAACTCTTTTCTGTAGGGGTTCCTGATTTAGGCTTTGCTTCTGGTTATATCTTGCTTCTAAATCAGGGGCTTTGAACAGATTTCTTCCAAAGCCCTAATGAAAGCACTGACTGATCTTAGCCATTGCCAGAAAGGTCAATGGTAAAATACAACTTTTACTATAAGATTGATTAGGCAAACATTTTTCTTTGAAATAAAAAATTTCATCTTATCTCTATTTTCTGTGCCTTATGGATAAAAAAATGTATTGCACCAATTGATTCAGCTTTGTTTTTCAAGGTATTCTTTTTTTCTTCTCAAGAGTATTTATTTTTAAAAATACATTTGAAGAGTTTTCAGCATTTATTATTGTAAGACTTTGTGCTCCAAATTTTTCTCCCTCTCTTTCTTACATCTCCTCTCCCCCAAACAGCAAGCAATCTAATATAGGTTACACCTGTGCAATTGTTTTAAACATATTTCCATATTTGTCATGTTGTGCAAGAAAAATCAAACCAAAAGGGAAAGAACCACGAGAAAGAAAAAGCAAACAAACAAAGGTAAAAATACTATGTTTTGATCCACGTTCATGCTCCATAGTTCTCTCTCTGGTTGTGGATGGCATTTTCCATTCCAAGTTCAAGATATTCTTAAGTTTTAATCCTTCTAAGGGCTAGTTATTATCTCTTACCTCTTCTTCTTCTTCTTCTTTTTTTTT
>JAJPUD010004084.1:0-20351 GCA_023553655.1 Myrmecobius fasciatus
TTTTTTTTCACATCAAAGCCTCTTAGAGCACAGTCTATCCCCAGAGTTGGTCTTCTCAGTCATAGCCATCAAGAATGAGACAGATAGTTAACCTAAGCAAAACCTGAAGTATTTGCCTGCTCCTTGGGGAATGAGCACTGTCTTTAAATTGCTAACCATCAAAAATAACACAATCAGATGAGAATCACGCAGAAGGTAATGCTTGGAGACCTTGGGGATGAGAATTGGGAAAGGGAAACCAAGAGTTTCATTTCTAGGTCACTAGTTCAAGTCTATGAAGCCTCAGGTTGATCCAGATGAAGGCATGATCAGATGACAGCTGTCTACTCTCCCTTGCTAACAGATGTCTATGGTGTGTACTTAGTATAGCATCCCAAGGCTATAGAAACCAAAGACTAAAACAAAGTTGACCTTATATTAAGTAAAAATTAAGATACTATTTCAAGGACACCAAAAAGATCTTCCTGAAAATATTTCCTCCATATCCTGATATGTGCTTAAATATCTACAGTTAATAGTACAAAAATTCCTACTTATAAGGCACTTTGGGACTAACAAGCAGAACCCAGAATGGGTAGCACAAATGCATTTATCCCCACTTTAAAGAAGAAAAATTGAGACTCAGAAAAGATAAATAACTTGGCTAGAATTTGGACTTGGTCTGCCTGATTCTTGTAAAGCAATCTTTACACTACCAAGACTTTTTACTGTTCATTTTATTCATTTATTAAAATGAAAATACTACTGAAAGAATAGCATTGTAAACTCTAAGACATGTATAGTATGAATTCATTAATTCATTTAACAAATAATTACAGAGAATTTACTGAGGTCCTATATCAGGTCCTATAAATGGATTAGAGCAGGTGTTGATAAGAGAGGAGAAAAAAGCAAGAGGCATCTGGATTCTTGAAGGAGATCGGGAGAAACAAACAAGGGGGTAAAAAGCACTGAGCCAAGGAATGACAGAGACAAACTGCATTACACCTTCATAGCTTTCCCTAAGACTGGCCATGAAATAAATCCCATTCTATCTCCTTTGAAATAAGATTTGAAAGCAGCATAAGAATTTCTATCACTTCCACTAAGACATTGCCATTACAGATTTTAATGATTACAATTCTTTTTATATATACATATACATACATGCTTACATATGCATGGCCACGAAACTCCCTCATTCCTGCCCACCATGAATCTATATAGCAATTAACAATTAATGATAGATATGAAGTATATAAATATTATTTTTGATGAAAGAGTCAATAGGAATGTTAATGCTGAGGAAAATAGAGTAAAAATCAATAGTGAATAGCATCTTAAGGAGACTTCAACATAAATACACCTTAAGGAAAGGTACGTATACCTATAAATGTGTATATATGTATACATAAATGTGTGTATGTGCATGTGTATGCACATATATTTACTGGTGACTATATGCAGGTATATGTACACATGCATATAAACATGTGTGTGCATAGATATGTGTACACACATATTGTATCACCTATAGATGTCCATCTGCAGGCTGCTTTTCATATTTGCCTTCCATATTACCAATTTTTTTCTACAATAAAATATACTTGGACAATAACCATACACTGATAATTTAAAAACAGATCATCTCAGATGATAACAAAATACCTTAAATCCATATTATCACATAAAAGATTTTATGAGGTAAAGAAGTCCTAATTATTTCCATTTTAAAGACAGGAAAATGAAGCATTCAAACAGCTTTAGATGAAGTCACACAGCATCAGAATGGAACAAAAGGAAACTCAGTTCACCAACTCTTCAGCCCATTCTTTTTCCTACTACTCTTTTATTTTAAAAAAATGATATAGTTACACTTAAAATTAAAACATTGTTTAGCTCTCTAATTTTTTTTTGTCCAAAGAATACTTTGTATTCAAGTCCTATCAAAAAATGAAAGAAAAGAGGAGAAGGAGAGCCAGGGAAGATGAGGGTAAAAGAAAAGGAAAAATCTTAAATTAAAACTAGGAGAGGACCTGTTCAGTTTTAAGGACATTTACCCAGAGATTAATATGATACTAAAATAAGCAGGCCCAGGGAAATTATATAGTTTCCCCTTTAGAGATTTTTAAGCAGAGATTAGATGATTTTCATTCTGGAGGCAGGGAGCTAAGCTAATTTAACATCCCTTTTGACTTTATTATTTTATCCATTAAGTCTTATTCTTACCCACAAAAATTAGGAAACTGGCAGAAATCATCACCCCCATTTTACAGGGACAAAACTAAAATCAACAATTCATAGTAATAACAACAATAACAACAATGGTAGCCTATAATTATATTGTGATTTGAATTTGAAAGTTATATTTTATGCATAATCTCATTTAAACCTCATAACAACTGAGGCTCATAGAGATTAAGTGACTAACATAACACACAACTAATAAGTATTTGATTCAGGATTTGAACCTATATATTTCAGAAGGGGACAGCAGAGTGGCATTGGAGATAGAGTGCTGGGTAAAGAAGAATTTTCTTCCTGAGTTCAAATCTGACCTCAAATACTTCCTAACTGTGTGATCCTGGGCAAGTCATTTGATCCTGTTTGTCTCAGTTTCCTCATCTGTAAAATGACCTGGAGAAGGAAATGACAAGCCAATCCAGTATCTTTGCAAAGATAACTCCCCAAAATGGTCATGAAGAGTCAGATATGACTGAAACAACAAAAATTCCAGAGGATTCTAGATAGTATAGTGAATAGTTGGGAAGATGTTTTAAATCTGGCCTTATTCCCTATGTGATCACTTAATCTCTCTCCACCTCAATTTCCTCATTTACAAAATGGGAATAATAATGGCACCTGCTTCCTAGGATTGTTGTGAGGATCAAATGATATAGTATTTGTAAGACCCTTGACAAACCTAGAAGTGCTATAGAAATGCAAGCTATTTACTAGTATTGTTATTTCAGACTCCACATCTTGTTTGGCATCCAGTATGCTATGTGACTAATTACCATGCCTAGTCAGTGTCTAATATATAGTAGTTCCATAAATATTTTTAAATCGAAGCATCTTTGTTACTTGTGATACAGAATTTGTTAATACAGTAATGTCACTACAATTAAGGGAAGAATACTTTGATCATCGGTAAATCTCTGGTGCATGAAAAATAAAATCAATTGAGTGAATAAGGTAATGCTTCCTTAAGAGTGCTTCATTTCTCATTTTTAAATTTTTATGGATTTTTATTTTCAAACTTGAACTTTTAATTAAATTCATGGGTCTCTTCAAATGTTTAAATAAAGAGAGAAAACAAACTTAACTAACAGAACTAAACACTTCTACAATGAATTTGCTCCAAAAACATTGTAAAATCATTCATTCTAGGAAGCAGTTAGATGGTTTAGTGTAAAGAACTCTGAACCTAGAGTCAGAAATATCTGAGTTCAAATCTGTATTCTGTGTTTCTGGGCAAGTCACTTAATCCCTATTTGCCTTAATTCACTGGAAGAAAATATGGCAAACCACTCCATTATCTTTGCCAAGAAAACTCTACTGACTATGATCCATGGGATTACAAAGAATCGGACATGACTGAACAACAACAAATAATTCTAGCAACTTTGTATGAAATCATATGTCTTAAGCTCAAAAAATTTTCCATTCTCTCCTCACTTCTTAGACCACATCTAGTCATTAAGACATGGAATAAAAATAGAGTCTTTAAAATGTCTATTTAGCTATAACAATACACAAACCTACTTCTGGATTAAAATGGAGAAAATCCTCATTTCCTACCACTCAAAGGCAGTCAAACAGATTTTAATTTTATATAGAGAGATGACAGAAGGAATAGGTGAAATAGAGTCAGTTTGGATGGAAATTTAAATATAATAAGTTTACATTTAAATGGAGAAAATTATCAACAAATATGAAAAATGGAATAGATTTAGGAGGTCAGGCCAAAGGCCTGCCCAGGAAAGTGTGGATGGGAAGTCTTTCTATTGGCTCAAAGGGAACTTGAAGTTCATCTGTGTAGGTGGATAGCTCACATTTGAGAGAAAATCAAATTCTAAGCCCTTTGTTTATTGTGAGGTGGAGAACCTGCATGTGTAGGTTTTACAAGATGAAGATTGAGATCAATTCCAACTCTCAAATTCTGATATTTGCAATCAGGCAGGTAAGGAAATGTTCCAATGTGCAGAAAAGCAAAGTCCCTATAGTTTTCAAATCTTTTCTAGAGAAACATAGACTTTACCTGTAATATCTAGTTGATTAAGACAAAAGTAGCTTAATGTCAAGAGTTTGTAATCTGCAAGAAGGAAGCGGAGTGGAGGAGTGGGGAGAGTATATTCATTTTGGAAATGGGAACTTCCCCTCTTGATGAATGAAAAATCCATGCTAATAGATATATTTAGCAAGATGGAAACCATGCTAACAACAATGTACCAGTAGGTCTGAGTTGGAAAAGAACACCAATCAAGATGCCCCACGTCTCTGACATACCACATTTAATTAACTCAATCTTCAATATAAGCATTTCCTAAATGGCCTTAATAGAAAATGGGAAAGACCAGAAGAAATGCATGCACTGGCCATTTTCTTGATCAACTTTAGTCATTCCTCACTTAAGCATGCTAAAAGAGAGGTCTATAGTACCCAAAATGGTAGTTCATTTTAAATCATTAATATTTGAATTTAGAATAACGAGACCTACTCAGATATAACCACACTAAGATATATAGATGTAAATACATTCTTATTTGTGCATTTAATATTCGTACCATCTCTGACTCTGTCTAAACTTATTTTAGCCCCACTCTACTATTAGCAAACTGAGAGAGCAGGGAAGCAGAAATAAGGAAACTCCCAAGTCACTGGACAAAATCCAGTCCCAGAAAACTCATTGTTTGAAGTTTGTTTTGGGAAGAGATATCTTATTTTTCTGTGATAAAATATAAAGGTCCTAGCATTGAAATAAACATTTGTAGTAGGCTATAAGCAGCAAATACATCCAAATCTTTAAGAGACTGAAGACCATCCTCCTTTAAACTAATTTCACTGGTCCACTAACTTTTTTTAACCACACCCACTGAGTTCACCACATTTCATTTTCACATTCTCACTGTCATTGCCTGGGCACACACATCATTACTGATAATGAATTTAATTTGAGCAATGACTTTCATTGAAATCTCAGTGAATCTTAGCATGCCAACACAGGCAGAAGCCAAATAAAACAAGTGACTCCTTAATTTGGATTTAGAGCTCTGGACTAGCCTCCAATAAAAATGGCCAGAAAATGCCATATCTACTGAGGACTAATGATAATCATATGAGCCCCAAATTATTCTGGTTTATATTATAGACTATCCAATAAGTCTGTGTGCTGAGTCCATAAAAATATAAGTAGGAATGTATCATTTTTAAAGGGAATGCAAAATATATTCTGACCTGATTTTACTGAGAGTAGTGTCTAAAGATATCATAAGAAACTAATAAGGAAAAGCTGTGGCAGAAGCTGCCTTGCATACTGAACAATGAATGACACACATATTTAAATTTTACAGGGTACTTTAGTCACTCACAGATTACATCAAATCTCCTAAGGAATGATAGTATTACAAAGAAGTTTCTTTTCTTCTCAAAACAGTTAATCCTGGACTTTAGCCAAACATCACACCAAAGACAGAATCCTAGAGCTCAGAGAAAATTTGGAGATTTTGAAGGTTAATACCTTAATTTGTGAGAGGAGAAAGTAGATTCAGAGAAAAGTGACATACCTAAGGTAACAAAGAATTTTGGTGGCAAAATCAGCAATAGACTTGATTTGTGTCTCCTTGTCCCATCTTCTTTTTAGTAAAATATGCTACCTTTGCAAAATAATAATAGCTAGCATTTACATAGCACTTTTAAAAAGTTTGCTCAGTTCTATCTCATTTGATCCTTGCAACAGTATTTTACGTAGGCGTTAATATTTTTCTTAACAAAAAAAATTGTCATATTGTTTTTTACATTTTATAAAAACTGTGGAAACAGAAGCTGAGAAAGATTAAGTTACATGGCCATAGTTAGCATGCATCTGAGGCAGGATTCAAATCCTGGGCTTCCTTGACTCTACTTCCTATAAAATCATTTTAGGTTGATTTCATCTGTGTTCATGTCTTCCCTAACTACATTGTAAACTTTTAAGGGTCCAGGATTATTTTTATTTTTGACAACATCTTCAGAACCTTTCCCAGTTTGACATGTTATAGGTATTTAATGATTTCTTGTTAATTAGTTGATTAATTGATGATAGGTCTTGCACAGTCAAATCTGCTATGGGTAATATCCCAGGTTCTGTTAACTAGCTGCTCTTTAGAAATGGCTGGCTGAGGCTTTACTTAATATGATCACAAGAGTCAGACATGATGGCCTAAGATATCCTAAAATTACTGGAACTCATCAATGTGGTCAATTAAGGATCAGTCCTAGACTATAGGTGGCTATAATCATGTTGGTGTCTAAACATGTTTAAGAACCTTTGTTAAAACTGCTGAGAGTTCCATTTCAAGAGGCCATTTCCTCTCACCGAGGCAAAAAAAATAGAACAACCTAAAGCACCACAGAATTGGTCCAAGGACAGTTTCAAATGTTAGTATGGTTACTTTCTAATTCTATAACCTTAGGCTAGCCTCTTTCCCTCTCTAGATCTCAATTGGGGAAAATATTCTTTAAGATCAATTCCAACTTTACTTCCATATTTCTTAGTCAAGTTACTTCTCTCTGAGAGAGTTTCACTATCTGTAAAATGGAAATGGTCATATTTGTTCTAAAAGAGTGCTATAATCCAAAAGAAGTGATCTGTATAAAAGTACTTCGCAAACTGTGGTGCTATACAAATATAAGTAATTATTTTATATTTAGATATGTTTAGATATTTATGAATATTTATTATAAAACATTTCATATGTATTTATGATTTACATTGTATTTGCTATATATGTTTATATGTATTTATTTATATGCATTTACTATAAATTATATTAGGTTCAAAGGAAGTAATCACTGAAATCCAAATGCAGCCATACTCAAATTTCAGAGCTTTGGCATCTTTTTCTAAAAAAATTGAAAGTTGATACTGGTATTTTGTTATCGTGAGGCTATTGCTAAAAAGCAAATGTAGATATGGGAGAAACCTCTGCTTTCCCACCTGTTCACAGCTGGATTTTTCAGGGATCTTAATTCAACCCAAAGCTGCAACCTCTGTTAACATTTTACAACCAATTAGCTGCTCTGAAAAGAAGGCAAACATCTGAAAAGGTGTCTCTCCCCAATACAGTAAACCACTTTGCAAACCTTTTCACCCTTTCTACAAAGTCTACAGCTTCCAAAATTCATTGGAGATCCCAGGTCTGGTTTTTCAAAGATTCCCTGTCCCCAGTAGCCCACCAGTTCTTAATAAGGATTTCTAAAAGCAGTGGAATAGAATGAGTACAAACTGGGAAACAGGAGAACAAGACCCTAGTCATGGTCAATAATAACGAATGTTTATATACTATTTACTGTGTGCCAGAGGTTGTGCTAAACATATTAAAATTATTGTCCCATTTGATCATCACAATAACCATGGGAGGTAGGTGCTATTCCATCCCCATTTTACAGATGAAGAAACTGAGGCAAACAGAGCTGAAGTGATTTGTCCAACAGTCACACAGAAAGCATCTGAAGCCACATATGAAATCAAATCTTCCTAACTTCAGGGCCAATGTTCTATCCACCATACTACCTAGTTGACTATGCCATGAATTCCTCAGATGAGCTTGGATCAATCACTTCTTTTGTCTGGGCCATGGTTTTTTTTTAACCTATAAAATCCAAGAGATGGATTAAACGATGGCTATGAGCCTTTCTAGTTCAGACAATCTATAATTGTAATTATTTATTATTTTTGCTTCACTGGACTCATTATAAAACAGCTGCCCCCAAGCATGAGTAATGGACAAAACAGCATTATAACAATGCCTATTTAATTCTTTCAGCTACATACCACCTTGAGACTTATTTCCAAAATTTTTGCCATGTCAATTCCTAGAAAAATTCCAGAACAGAAACTACTCTTGGCGATTGTTATTGGCCAAATAGTTATTTATCCTTTGTTATTGCTTTTTTTTAGCTTTTCAATGAGATCTCATGTCCATTCCCTCAAATGACAATCAGAATTACTCCATAAAGTAGACAGGACATATTTTTATCACCATATGATAAGAAGAGAAACTGAGCCACAGAAAGTTTAAGTGACTAATATTTTCATCTCTGGTTCTCAGACTCTTAACACTTTTAAATAGTTTAAAAAAAAAGAAAAAGAAAAAAGAAAGAAACAACTCAAATATTGAGTAGTCTCTTAGTGGCTCTCCATGGAAAGCAAGAAGTAATTTAATCTCTTCAGACTTCAGTTTCTTCTTCTGTCAAATAAGAGGATCAGACCAGACTACTTCCAGGGTGCCTTAGAGTTCTAACATATATAATCTCTGTCCCAAATACCATGATTCCCTGAAACCAAGTTAAAATTTCTAGAGTATAATCCCATTATTATGATATTTCTGGGGAAGCAGGGTTAAAAATGTCTCCTTTTTACTCTCCAAATGAAAGCCATTTCCTGAACTGACCATCTGCCCCACACTATTCAATTAAATTCAATAAACATTTATTAAGTGCCTTCTATGTGTCAGGCATGGTGCTAAGTGCTGATTAAAGAAAATCCTATATGAAACTATCTCCAAACAAGTATATCCATTTCTTCTTGGTGCTTGTTATCTAATTATAAAATGGAAAATTAGTGGGAGAGACTATATCAATTGCTTCTCATTTCAATTGTGACAGCTCTGAATTTTGAATTATGTGTACCCAGGTTCAAATTTAGCCTCTGAAACTTACCAACTGTGTAATCCTGGGAAAGTCACTAAGTTCTCTGACATACAGTTCTCTCATCTGTAAAATGTGGTAATAAAGGTACTTACCTCACAGGTTTCTTATAAGAATCAAATGAGAATGTATGAAAAGCACTCAAAGTGCTATAACAGAATTTGAAACAAGATAACCCCAAAGGCACATGATAACATTTTATCCTGTACTCTCTCACCCTATAGCTTGGCATTTCTAGGTTGATCCAAGCAGATCTCAGATACATATGAAGGTATCCTCAAATTCAACATTAAAATTGTTTTTCCAGAAGCAGAGTAGAGAACTAAATTCATATTTCTTTCCTTGAAAAGTAAGAGATTTCTATGCACAGTCTGGTTTTTTGATTCTTAGCCAAAGAGATGGATCCAGAATCTGCCTCCCCACTGCGAGTATGGCAAATTACCATTTCATTCTGTAAATAGTTGAGGAAAAAGCCACATAATTTTCAAACCACAAGTTAGGCTTGCCCAAAGGCAGCTTTACCACTCACTTCACCAAATAGTACAACCTTGTTTTGTTCGTGGGGGTTTGGAGGTGGGTGTGCACTCTGTTACTGAAGTATGGGATAGGAATTTCTTTCATCAGAAGACTTCCTCTCTAGGCTTCTCAGATACTCAGAGGAAAATTGCTAAAAATTGTCTTTCAAAAACCTTTTCTCCCACTCCTGAAAAAAAAATTCCTAGAACCAAAGAATAGTAGACAAAGAAGAGACATTAAAGTCTAATCCAATGCTTTTATGTTATAGATGAGAAACCCAAGGCTCAGAGAGGTCAAGTGATATATTGAAAGTCACACAGCTGTCTAATGAAAGAACCAGGATAGAACCAGTAACTCCTTTTTCCTTCAATATCATGCTGCTTCTATTACTTCTATAAACAACTTGTCTATTTTTATTACTAAAAAGCAAGCTAGAACTCATACCAAAATCTAATACTGGCAAAATACACATGCATTTTAAGTTGCAAAATGAAGGTTTCATTTCTTGGTTTCTCAAAATGAGCACCATTCCTACCCCCCCCATTGTATCAGTTTTTTAAATCCCTTACCCCACCATTCTATCCACTTTCTAAATCTTCCCTTCCTCCCTCAATTACCAGAAGATCTGTGATTTCTTCAGAGTAGGAAACTCCCTCCATGATCTATCATTTAGTGCATATGTCTGGGGCAATATGGAGAGGTTAATAATAACAGTTAATATTTAGGTAGCCTTTACTATATATGCCAGACATTGTGCCTTGCAAATATCCTCTCACTTGACCCTTACAACAATCCCAGAAAGTGGATGCTATTATTATCATTATTTTACAGATGAGGAAACAGAAGCAAATAAGGATTGTGACTGTCCTAGAGCCACATAGCTAGGAAGTTTCAGGAGGACAGTATTTTATCTAAGTCATGTACCTCTTACATTGTAATAATAACAGCTTACATTTTCATAGGCATTATATCTTACAAACTATTTACCTCTGGCATAAGTAGTCCAAATGATGTTCTTTTTATTTTGAAGAGAAAACTGAGGACCAGAGTTTATATGATTTGCCTGAGGTCACATAGTTATTGGCAGAGCCAGAACCCAAGTCAGACTTTTTAACTTCAAGGACAGTGTTCTGTGTACAACACCCAAGGTGACAAATACTAGCTCCCCCCCCACTCCAGGGTGTGGTCCAAACTAGATTAAAATAGAATTGAGAAATATTTTACAAAATAAAATACAGTGCAACCTAGATAATAAGTTTTAAAATTAAGTCAATTTGTGCCTCCATTTCTATTTGAGCTTGATATCTTTTCATTACACCATAATCAAGGAGTGGGGAAATCAGAATTCTACAACATTTCAAATGTAACATTTGAATGCGGTGAAAAAGTGTTGGAATTCTACACCAGGATACTACACCAAGCACAAGATTTATACCTCTTTCTTTGATAACCTTATCATTTAGGCCCATGTGTAAATAGAACATTACAAAAGAAACCAAATTATATTGAAATAGTCATCATGTTTTTTAATTCCCTGAATTTGTAGCAGATGATTGCCAAGGTTCCTTCTTAATCCAATATTATATGAGCAGTTGATCTTCACACATGGCAGGCCCCAGTTTTTACACTAAAGACTGAAAGTGAAGAAGAGGGAAAGAGAATAACTCACATGTAAATCTACTTTTTTGCGTTTTTCTGAGGAGCTTTATAAGTCACTGCTTACTCTTTCCAGGATGAAGGATCAATGCTTGCATTGGGATTGTGACAAGCCCCTCCAGAATTAGAGTCCTTTATTATCACATTAGGATGGGAAAAGTCACCTAATTAACAGAATTTATCCTCATTTACTCAGCAAAAGCCCTGATCTTCAATCACTCTGCCTCTGTTTAATGACTTTTCTTAGCACAACTTTTTTCTCCCTAAGTTGACCCTTCATGTTCTCATGTTAAAAATTGTATTAAAACTCCCCCCTCCACAAACTCTGTACCAGTTATGATGCTAGGCTTTATTCATTTGAATAAATAGAAAAGATACACCAAGGCTTGTCGGAGTTCGCACAATGCCTTTGAATTAGCAGCCATAATGGTGTCATCCTTTAGCTGTGATGACAGAGAACAGAATGCCTGTTAATTGTAATATGACACTAACATTGGAAGACCTGCTATCCGTCGGTAAGCTAGCATTAGTTTAGGTGCCTGAAAAAAATCAGGAGCATCAAACTAACAGTTCTTTATAGAAAATACCAGTCACAGCTAACACCTACTTCCTTCTTGCTTTTTGCTTCTTCACACCCATGTGTTCAAGGGGAGGTAAGTCTTGCTTGTTTGTTTTAATATCAAAATAAAGTCACTTTCAGCTAACATAACAGGCTGGTAGTAGCTTGTTTTGTTTTGTGTTTTCTTTTTTTGCAGGATATCAAGGCAATAAAAGAGTCAATGTTAAACCTTTAAGAGAAGTTGAACTTCTGTCCTTCCCTCCCTTTATTTCTCTGTTATGGATACAAAATTGTTCACATCTCTATTTCAAATTGAGGAGTCAGAGAGTTAGGACTGTAAGGCAATTCTGAAATTGTTGCAGCCCATACTGATTATGGAATCATGGGATTTTTAATTTGGAGACAATCAGGCTAAATGACTTGTCCAGCATCACACAACCAGTTAGGCTATATTTGATCTCAGGTCCTCCTAACTTTGGGACCAGTGCTCTATCCACTGTGTCACCTGCCTGTCCCAATAAGAAGAATTTGAACAGAAAGAGAGCTTAGAAATCAACTAGTTCCATTCTTTTATGTTACAGAAAAGGAAAGTGGGAGGCTGAAACTTTTCCTGCACCACACAAATATACAGTCAGGACTTAAAAACAGATCTCTTTGCTTTCAAATATATAGCTCATTATGATCTTGCATTGGAGACCTAGAAATTATGCAGGAAAGATAAGAGAGAAGTTTACTAACTTCTAATGGGATGAAAAATTTGTACTCAAGTCAGTGGATGTTGGGCTCCAGAACAGAAAAGATACCCAAGTCGGAACTGAGTGACTCCAACTACTTTGAGACAGAATCACCAAAATAATGGCACAATAAAGTGGAAAACTAGATTATGGGACCTACCCACTTCTGTGGGTGCATGGGAAAGATGTTATAATCAACTGAAAATCTGATGCCATGTTCTATTCTTGTGTAGGTTCACTGGGAGGAACAAAAAGCAGCTTCAGAATACCTATAATGTGAGGTAATAAATAAAATTGCAAAATCTGAATGCTGAAAGGGACCTCAATGGCCATTTGATCCAATCTTTACATAAAAGGAATTTTTATTATGTACATCTTTTTTATTGTACTATGTTGTGGAAATGCTTGTTTTATTCCATAAATTAAATTTTAGTAAAAAAGGGAAATTCCACCATAATATACCCAGTATGTCAGTAGATATTGTCACTCCCACTAGTTTTCCATTGTATCAGTGTAATGATACTGGGGATGAATAGGTCATACTTATATGGGGATAATTCCATGTAAGTCTTTCTCTGGAGTCAGTACAGTTCAGAGAGCCTTGAGGTAGACTAGCCCTCATTCACCAGAATAGGAAGGAGATGGACCTATCCTATTTTCCCAGAAATGTTATCAACTCTGTGCCTGTTATCCCTAGAAGTTCTATCCATTGTTAGAGAAGCAGAAGAATCTGAGTCAAGTTCATAGATCAGAGAATTGGAGCTGGAAGAACAGATGGTATGAATACTTCCCTTTTTGACAGAGAAAGAAACTGAGGTCACAGAGAGCTTACATAACTTGTCTAGTACCTTACAGGTAATAAGCAGTAGAATAAGAATAAGCGCTCTGATGCTAAATCTGCCTTTTTACCTCCCATGAAATAATCCAATCAAAGTTCTACCATAACCTTAATGAATGTCTCTAAAATTGCTCCTATGAATCATTTTAACCACTTAGTCTTTGTGGATAGAAATCTAGACTTGGGGTTGGAATTAAGCCCTGCCTCAAATACTTACTAGCTCTGTGACCCTGAACAAGTCACTCTAATTGTCCCAGTCTCAATTTTCTCCTCTGTAAAATGCAGATAATAATGGCACCTACATCACATGGTGATCATGAAGATCAAAAAAGAAAACCAATGTCAAGTGATTTGCAAACCTCAAAGTACTAGATAAGTTATGTAACTATTATTATTATACATTAGACAGATCATTGGAAAGGCCCTGTACTCAGTGCTACAATATAAAGATGAAGTAAGATCCAGTCTTTCCCTTAAGGAATTTGCAATAGTTTTCCCATGAAAAACGCTCTTGGAGCCCTATGCTTCAGGCAAACTGGGCTCTTCAATTTTCAGTGACAAAAATGATTTACTTTTTTTCTACTCCCAAATGTTTGTTGTTCTTTCTTCTCTACCTCTCCCATCTCTGTCAATAGAAAGTCTACTTTTTCTTTCTAACTCTATTAAAATGATATCACCTCTCTGAAGTTTTCACCAATGGTGACAACGAGAAATGATATCTCCTTTCTTCTATACTCTTGTACTACTTGGTACCACTCGTGGGGGCACTTGTCACAGAATGCCAGGTATTGAAATTGATGCATTCATGTCCATCTTTCCAATCTACGAATTCCTTAAAGAACCATCTGGTTTGCTGTTGCCAGCATCTAGCAGAGTCATGTGCATATCAAGCACTCGATGCATATTTGTTGAATGGATAAAATATTTAATTATGACTAAATATTGTATTTTGAAGCATACTAAAGGATAGAAGATTTAGACTGCTGGAGAAATCAAAAGCTAAGGCAGTGCCACGAAGAGACACAATCTGTATCAAGACCATTGCTGAGTCAGAATATAATCAAGCTGATTCTCCAAGACTCTCTCCTTAGCTCTGCCTATTCACCCTCAGGGCTCAAGGCTGAGAATGAGAGACTGAAGTGTGCAAAGTGGCCTAGTCTCGGGTTTGGAGGGAAGCCACTATCAGGTGGAAAGGTGCCACCCTCCATGGCCTCTGCAAGCTACAGACTTGGCAGGCATCTCTACATGGCTCCCTCTGGTGCCACTGGGCCAATCTCACTTTCACGGATGATGAGAAAACTCTGTGCCAGCTGACTCCCATGCTGTGATGCTTTTTTCAAACCCTGTGGTCTGTTTAGACTCTGAACTTGAGTTCTGCTGTTGCTTAATGGTTTGCAAGTTGTGCAGGTGACATTCTCCCAATTACTCTGGATAGGTTTCTGCATTTTCCCTTCAATCCTTATTCAGATCAGCAGTCTTGCCTAATTAGCACCCTGTGTCTGTCTCCACTGCATGCATGTCTCAGGGCACAAATGCCTTTTGACTCAGAACACTGACATCACTGTCATTACATCCGCCTGCAGCACCCTGCCCATATGCAGCAGAAAGGCCTTAGTCCTCAGCTGTTCCGCTGCATCATTATCACAGTGAGTGTGAGATGCATTCCAGAACCCAACGGATTAACCTCTGGGATGACACCCAGTTTTAGCTTTAGCCTTACTAAATCCTCAACAAAAACTTTAACAGCCATAGCTGATTTAGAACCTAAACTGTAAATCTCCTCTCCTTGTGACAGACCCACTAAAGAGTGGAGTGGAAGCTATTCAGGCCTTTTCTGGAAACTTACAATTGAACTACCAAATTGGTGGGAAAGAATCTGTATGATCCTTAGTTATACTTCAAGGCAGAAGGAGGTGACCTTCAAGACCAAACAACATTAACAGAAATATTTTCTGTTCTATATCTTGTGGGCCAGACACATAACCACCATGAGAGCAAAGGAGCCTTTCCCATGGCACTGGTATGGAAAGGGTAAGCTTCATCATGTCCTTTCCATCACCATCCTAGCCTAGCCTGCCATAAATTTCACCACACTTAAAGAAGTCTCTGGAAGTATGGAGTATAAACACTCACAGAATCTCTGAAAACTCAATTACTATTCTGTGGCTATGTTAACTTCCTACCTCCACTGCATTTTACTCCCCCAGTGAATTTGACCCAATAACAGTTTTGGCTAATTACATCTCTATTAGTCACAACTCCTCTCTAAAAGAAGAGATTTTGTGAAGAACTTGTAACCTAGTTCTTTGGAGACAGTAGGGATAAAGGAAGAAAATGTGCTAAAATTTCAAGAAGAAAGTGATAAATAGAATCTATGCTCAACTCTTTGAATCTATTTGATTTTTCAGGATTTTGTGAATATGTTTTCTTTTAATCCTTAGTAAATAACTAGCATTTTCTAGAAGAAAAAAAATAATGATGATAAAGGATGGGCAAAGAACGAAACTTGGAAATAATTCCTTGAAAAAGTTAATCTCGTTTTTTTTCTTCTAGTAAAACTTCAAACCATGATGAGGAAAAAACCTAGAAGATCCCTTCTTAAAAGTTGTAAATAAAGGCACAGTGGATAGAGTACCAGTCCTGAAGTCAGGAGGACCTCAGTTAAAATTTGGCCTCAGACACTTAACATTTACTAGCTCTGTGACCCTGGGCAAGTCACTTAACCCCACTTGCTCTGAAAAAGAAAAAAAAGTTATAAATAGACAGTTTACTATTGGATAAGATCCTAAATAAAAAAATTAAGTAACTGTGGCCTTGAAAAAGTAATCATTAGATTGATCATTGGAACATAGACATACCATTATAGCTTGATTACATGACAACTTCTCCGCTACCCCCCAAAGGTTACACAAAATTTTAAATTAAGCTAAATTCAAAGGAATCATGTCTTTGGAATTTTTGTGAAACTATATAACTCGAATGTTACAAAACCAGAAACCAGTGTGGTGAATTGCTGCCCCAAACTGGCTGAAAAGAGCTGTGACCTTCACTGGGATAAGTTCAAAGAAGGATTGTAACTCTGAGAACATCTTGACACTAAAAACCTATAGAGACCACATAATTTTCTTTTAAATCATGAATATCACATATTGCAGATCTATTGCATTTTGATTTAGTTTGTTTAGTCACTAAACATTTATTATGTACCTACTATGTGGCATGCAACTATCCTTAGTGTTGAAGATACCAAAAAAAAAAAAAAAGGCAAAAGGTAGTTTCTGTTCTGAAGGAACTCACAGTTTAATGGGACGGACAACATATCAATAACTACATACAAACAAGTTATAGGAGAAATTAGGAAAAAATAAAGAGGGAAGGGATTAGAATTAAGGTGGCCTGGGAAAGGCTTCCTGTAGCAGGGATTTTGTTCTAGATCTCTGATTTCACTGACATAAGGCACTTCCAAAATAGAAACTACTTCCATCAATTTAGATTGGCAAGATCTTAGTTAAAGTTTTCTAAAATACTGAGGGACTCACTGGAAGGTGACTTTCTCATGATCACAAAATTAGTCCATGTCAGAGGCAATATTTGAATCAAGGTCAACCCCTTATCCCTTACTTCACACTTCTTTTCTATCCACATTGCCCATAATTATGGAATATTTTAGTAATGACCATATCTTGGAATATCTCAGTTACAATCAATAATGAAGAAGATGTCATGTTTGGAAACCATAGTAATGAAACTATTAATACTATCATAAATACTAGAGGATGAAGAATGCATTCTTCTTTAAAAATAAAGTAAAAATATGTTGGGAAAAGGAAGGATTCCCACCATGGGAAGAGCATTAATAGGATATAATGTTTATCCAGGGAGCAGAGTATAGGATACTGTCTATTTTAAAGGAAAACCCAGATTTCAAGAGCTTTAGGGGCTCTTATCTTGTCATCCAAACAAAAAAACATGAATAAGTAAAAATTAAAGCAAAATAAAATAGATCAAGGAGTAAGATTTCTATTGACTGAATCAAAGCATAGTTTTATGGCAAAGCTAGCACAGGTAACCTTTTTTTCTCATGTGTATGTTTCCTTAAAAGAACAGAAAATATCACGTAAAATATGTTATTAGAAAGAAGTCACGCCTGAGGTCAATATTTCTCAAACAATTAATAAGAACAGGCCCTAACATTGAATTCATTCCAAATGAAATGAATTTCATTTCATTCTCATGGGGCATCTGCTTTAGACACAATAACTGCAGATCTGCTTACCACAGGCTGCAATACTTAAATATCTATGTTTTCTTCATGTTTCGCTATGTGAATGACAAGAAGCCACAGGTGCTTTGAAGACATCTAGAATAAATGAACCAAATGCACCAGAAGCATATATAATCTTTAAGTTGTGAATTGTACATATAAACTATCATGGTTCAATGTATAAAACCATATGTAAGAGTGTTTGCAAAACTAAATTGCACTAATGAAAAACATCTCTAGTTATTCACTATGTGGCAATAATCTCAATTTTTATGAAACAGAATTTCATCTGTAATAATAAACACAAGTCCTATAAAGTCACATTACTATAATCCAGACTTTTTCTTCAGTACATTCTAAACATGTTTTAAGTAAATGGTGCCAAAGTTTCATGCTGATGCTCATGAACCAGAAGGTGAATGGTAGCAGATGCAGAGAATTCCTGCAGAGTTACTTGGGGAGCAAATCAAACTCATTAGCTCAGGGTTTATTTCAAACATGAAGATAGTATGTTTTGGCTTCTAAATTACAAGAGATATGAAACAGGTATTTATGTACCTAAAATTTTCCTTTATCTTTCTGATGATATCGAGGGATCAGGAACTGCTTTACTCCAAGGAAATCATGGAACCACAGAGTTGGGAGGGACCTCAAAGATCATCTAGTTCAATCTTTGAGTGCCAGAATCTTTTATGGCATCTCTGACAGGTACTTGTGATCAGGGGCCCCTAAAACCCCACTTCCAGAGAAATCATAAGGCAAACCATTCTATTTTTCAGATACCTCTCATTGTTAAGAGCAGTAAGAAGAATATTGGAATCTGATGTGCTGAAGCAGACCTGTACTACCTGCCATTGAAAGGCTGCAGCTGATGGATAGCCTGAACTGAGGAGTTCTGAGTTGTGGTGGGAGAAAATAATCAGGAATCCATATTAAGTCTAGCACCAATATGATGAGCCCTAGGGAACAGACTGGACTGCCTAATGAGGGGAAAATCAGGTCAGGTCAAACACAGAATAGCTCAAGGATTTAGGGATGATCCATAATGGGATTTAGCCCTTGAGTTGTGGTATTTCCAGCTTGGGCAAAATAGTAAGATCCAGTCTCAAAAAACAAAAACTGAACTTGGAATCAGACTTGGATTCAAGTCCTGATTAAATGACTTAATAGTTATGTAACAATATCAAATCACTTCCATCTCTTTAGGTCCCATTTTCCTTATTATGAAATGAAAGAGTTGGTATATAATGATTCCTAAGATGTCTGCCAGCAGAAAGGCAATGAATCTGTGACCTCATATTGAACTTAAATTTGCCTCCCTGTAAACTTCTATCCAGTGGTCCTAATTCTAGTTCTCTGAAACACATAAAATCAATCAGTTCATATCTTCCATATGACACTCTTTGAATAGCTGAAGATAGCTTTCTCATATCCTCTTAATATTTTCCTCTCTAGGATAAATATCCATGTTTCCTTTAATGAGTTTATGACATAGTTTTGTGTCCCTTTATCACACTAGTCACCTTCCCCCTTTCCTAGATATACAGAATTGAACACTGTTTTCTAGCTATGACCTTCACACAAGATAAATGACTATTAATGTCTCATGCTCTAGACATTGTATTTCTATTCAGGTAGGCTAATAGAACATTGTTTTCATGAGATTTAGAGAAGGAACCATGGGGATCATCTAGACCAATCTCCTCATCTTATAGGTCAAGAAAGTTCCTGCAAAATTTAAGTGACTTACCCAAGATCAAAAAAGAAGCAGATCAAAGATTAGAGCCAAACACCTCTGTTTCCATTACCTCCACACTCAGCACTGTTTTCACTACCATATTGCTTCTTACTACATTAGAGTGTTGGCCTGATTTGAGTTTATGGGTCAATTAAAACTCCCAGGTCTTTTTTCCAAGTAAATTGCTGCAAAGCCCAGTTCTCCCCATGCTATATAAATGTAAATGATTTTTTTTTTACCCCAGAGAACTTTGCATTTATTCCTGTTAACATGTAAAGCTTAGGACATTGAAGAACAAATAAATCTTGTGAAGGAAGAAAACAAGTCACCAAAAGCTTTTTGTTTCCCAGACACATTTCCAAACAGAAATCAAAGACACAATGTAAAGATGTGACTATGACAAGAGCCCTAGATTTGGAATCAGAAAACTTAATTTCAAGAAGTTCTTATTTGTACAACTTTGGATACGTCATTTCACTTCTTTTAACCTTAATTTTCCCACTTATAAAATGAAAGCTTTGGGCTAAATGAGCTCCAAGTTTCCTTCACTCTCAAAATTGTAAAATCCTATGAGACCATACAATGTAATTTTTAAAAATGCACTAACTCATGATCATGGCAATAAACAAGTGCAGTGTCTGACTGATATTTTTCTATAGATCAGCTGTTCTTTCTCTGACAAAGAAAAAAAAGTAGATGGCACTTATACAGTGCTTTTCATTTTCCAAAATGCTTTATATAGACTATCATATTTGAGCTTCACAACCTCAGATACTATAGGCATTTTCCTTACTTAACAATTGAGGAAACTGAGGCTTAGAGAGTGTAAGCGATGTACCTCTGGTCATAAATGCCATAGGTGAGATTTGAACTCAGGTCTAACTTCAAATCAAGCCCCCAAGCCACCCTTCCATCATGCCTCTTAGTAGTTATTATTGATCAATGACACCATATTTTACAACTCCATTAATCTTATAAATACAATATTGTCTAGACTTTAAGTTTCCTAAATATAAAGACCATTTCTCATTCATCTTTGCTGCAATGCCTACAGTGCCGAGCACAAGGTACAGACTTTTTTCTTTTTCTCCAATCGGGAATAAGATAAAGGGAAGGAAGGAAGGAAGGAAGGAAGGAAGGAAGGAAGGAAGGAAGGA
>JAJPUD010004084.1:20361-44141 GCA_023553655.1 Myrmecobius fasciatus
GGAAGGAAAAGAGAGACAGGGAGGGAGGACAGAAAAGAAGGGAAGGGAAGGAAAGAAGAAAAGAAAGAAGAGAACAAAAAAAGAAGGCTTACTGAAGCATCTTTCTTGAAATTAAAAAGAGTAGGGACAACTAGGTGGCACAGTGCAAAGAGTACTGGCCCGGGAATCAAGAGGAGCTAAGTTCAAATCTACCCTTAGCTTAGGGTAGGTCATTTAGGTCACTTAGCCACAGATTGCCTCAAAGAAAAAAGAAGGAAAAGAAGAAGGTTCAGAAAGAAACATGGATAAGCAGTTTTGAAAAGTATAGACTGAACTTATTATATACTTAGAAAAGCCAGCTGCAATTAATAGAGTTGCAGTTTTATGTAAGCCTCTAAATGTTCATATTATTTGGGGTTTAAGTTCAGACTAATGTGTGCATATGAGAAAAAATGATAATGAGTTCTGTTTTAGCATAACATGTTGAGTTTAAAATGCCTATCCAATACCCAGTTCAATATATTCAAAAAGCAATTGAAGAGAAATAATTGTAAGTCAGGGAGAAACTAGGGATTGTTATATAACTCTGGGAATCATCTTCATGAAGATGATAATTGAACCCATGGGAGCTGATGAGATCACCAAGCTGAGATAGTAGAGAGAAAAGGAAAGAGGCCCAGGACAAAGCTTTGAGAGGTACCCATGGTTTGTGGGAATAACAGGCATAAATAATCAGGAACAGAAACCAAGTCTTCATCCTCACCCCATACCATGGAACTCCTTCCTTCTTTTCTCCAGATTATATACACACCAAAAATTTATGTTCACTTCTAGATATTTTTTCCAACATTACAGTGATCATCAATGCCTATGCATTGAGAAAATGGATGGAAATCAAATGTATGTTCAATTTCACCTTTCTTATTCATTTTAGGATAAATAGCAAAGAAGACTTTGACGTTAGGTTAATTTTTAGCTTTTACTGAAAAATAGATGCTTAACAGACAAGCTTTCCACCAATTACTTTGTCCATACTGTTTGTGAAAGATAGAGTAACCAAATCAAGTTATTTATAAATCAGTAAGATTAATGAACACAAGAAAGATGTCACCTTTTGGAAGTCCTGAAGTTCACTTTATCTTATCAAGAGTGATTTAGAAATTATCCTACCAACAATAGCAATCTCATGTTTATATCAGTGGGGCTTCACATAGTATTTTATGTATATAAATGAGGAAAATAAACCTATATTCACATATGATGCCTTAAGGAGCCTTATTGCTGAAACCCACAAGATTAATTCCACTCCAGAACTCTCCCTCTTTTTAAATAAAGTATAACATTTATGAAATGCCACAAGTAATCTTCCAAAGTAAAAGTCTGGCTCCCACTCTCCTTCAATAGAACAAAATGAATCTTTACTTATAAAAATGGATAGCTGTTTTTGTTTTCCTTTAAAAACTACTGGACAGGGACAACTAGGTGGCGCAGTGGATAGAGTACCAGCCCTGAAGTCAGGAGGACCTGAGTTCAAATGTGACCTCAGACACTTAACACATCCTAGCTGTGTGACCTTGGGCAAGTCACTTAACTCCAATTGCCTTAGGAAAAAAAAAAGTCAAAAAAAAAACCCCACTAGACTGAGCATAAGTTGAATAGATATGTATAATACATTGGAGCTAAAACGTGATACAAAGTCAGCCTTAGTTCTGGCACAAAGTCACTTAGGGTGTGACTTAGGGAAAGTACTTTCACCTTTCAGAGATGCAATTTCTAATCTGTAAAATGAAAGTATTAGATTAGATCATATTCCAGTTGTAATAGTATATAAAAAGTATTTCTAGGATCTAAAGTAAATTAGAGTTGCAAAGATTTCTAATCTAATTTATCATCAATACTATACTAATATAATTCATTCTCATTCAATATTTTTGAGATACTAACAGATATTCCACACTTTCAAGAGCATGCTTGATTTTAAATTAACACATGAAGTTCAAATAATGACTAACTTCATATGAAGTTAAAATAATACTAAAATGACTCAAGAAACAGTGTGGCATAATGGATAAGCCTGTTCTCAGAGCCAGGAAAGTCCCAGTTTAAGTCCTATCTTACCCAAAGATTGACTGTGACTCTAAGTTTATTTCTTAGTATTCCAGGTAGATATTCAATACTGAAAAGTTTCTCAGAAGATACTGAGATGCATTAATAGAGGGAGTTTTTCCATCTTTAAGTTCCTTATGTTAATAATATCACAAGTCCAGCCTCTATCTCTGTCTCTGTTAAAATGATACATCAGAATGTACCATGAAACTGAATATGATGGCGATTTCATATACTGTCTCTTTAGGATGTATAGAGAGTAATTTAGTGCTGAAGGAGACAGAAAAGATATTTTGTGTGGTGGAAAAGGGATAAATCAATGGTTAAGGATGCAAGATATTGTTGCTGATACAGATGAACATTTTGATGACTGAAAAGAGTAAGAAAACAACTTTAGTTTTTTTTTTAACTACTAAAATATATATGAGAAGACACAAATTTTTGATGAAGTGTGTGTTCTGAATAGAAATTGAACTACTGCACAGTATCTAGGACAAGGTAGGCTCTTCATAGATTCTTCCTAATTGTTGGCTGATTAAAATCACCTTATGAAAAATTTGAAATGATATCTGATTTGTATGTGAATATTTTGATAGTTTAAAGAGGCAGAGACAAATATTTATTTGTTACAAGGTGAAAAATATGAGTGTGAAGAAATACAGTTTAAGAACTCAAAACATGATAAAGAGCCACGTTTAATAATTTGAACTGCAGGGAGTTATGGTCTTTCAGCTTATTTGTATTTAACTTTCAGGACTAAAGAGGCTAAATCTTTAAAAATGTGAGAGGATATAAATATTTAGAATTTTTAAAAGAAATATCAATTTCTTTGGGGAAATTTGGTGAATTGTTATATTTTAAGTGAAAAATGAGTCACTGACTGCAGAGTCTTTGAGTGTATATGCAGGAGGTGTAGAAGAGTAAAGCTTCAGCAAGTGAAGATAGAAAAATCAGCAGATTAAAAAAAAATGTAGCTACAAACCTAAAGGGAATGAGTACTCTTGAGCAAATGGTTAAAGAACTGTTTGAAGAGACCAACTAAAGAGCAGTCAGCTGGTAGAAGGTTTTAGCTATGTAATTCCTGGTTGGCTGAAGAGAGGGTCAACCTCACCATACCAGAGCAAAAGTTCCAGGTACTACCCTCAAATGCCATTTAAAGCATTTAAAAAAAAATGAAAATCTTCTGTCCTCACTGGTTTTTAGAAGGAAAATGTAAAAACTAAGTTTGGCTATTTCTTTTCTGTGTAAGAATTGCACACTGGGCTTGTTTGTCTTCATCAGAGTTAACCCAAAATGTTTGCTTATTTAATAAACCTGGACTATTTATCATCCTGGTGAGGGACCAAATAACTGTGCTGGTCTCTATAACCCAAAGATAGACAGTCTGATGAGCTTTGTAGTTCAGAGAGAAGTAAAATGTTTAATTAAGAATTATTTTTAAATGATTTTTTAAGGCTGATTTATTGAAAAAGCTTATAAATGCTATGTTTTAGAATACTAGAGCATTTATCCAGTTAAAAGGTAGTGGTGTGTTCAACAGGTAAGCAGTTAATAAAAAAAAGGAATTTCATATGATGTATATGTTTATAAATGATCCGATGACATCATCAAAGTCTACAGTCTGGAGTTATGAGTTGTCCTGAGATCACTGGTTTTTCTCTCTCATGAGTTTCCCTGCAAATAAATATACACTTTCCCACATCTTTGTTGAGTTCATTGGTGGAAGAGAGTAACACAGCTTTATGTATAGATTTTGATGTTTATTTTTTATGCACTTATTTTGATTGTATTTACGATATTATTTCTTTTACTTTGTTATCAAAGGGTTATTTTTGACATCCAAAAAATAGTGAATGGTTATGCAGTAAAATAACTGTATAGATATGTATACATGTATTGTATTTGTCATATAATTTATCCTATCTAGCATGTATTAGATTACCTGTCATCTAGGGGTGGGGGGTGGGGGAAGGAAAGGAAAAGCTTGGGAAAAAAAAAGTTTTTTTTTTTTTTTTTTTTTTTTTTTTTTTGCAAAGGTCAATGTTGAAAGGTCACTCATATGTTTTGTAAATAAAAAGCTTTAAATAAAAAAATAAAATAAAATAAAAATGGTGAATGGCTTGTTGTATAAAAAGAAATGCATCAGTGGCAGGCTATAGACCTAGAACAGAGATTATTGTAAGTATATTTCCCCCTTAACAAGGATACTCTGAGCACACTGAAAGAATTTTAGTATAACTCTACTGTGGAAGTCCTTCTTTAGGAAACTATATCGATCCATGTAAAATCAGGATGAAGTGAATGAACCAAACCAGATAGTAAATAGGTGTTTATATGTCTCAAGAAAAAAACTACGGGGTGCTTATCAAAAACTATTGCCACCACTCTATTTTTTTTTTGGTTTTATGCCATTTCTAAAAACTCATCTGGCCTAAGGATATAACCAGATTTTACTCATGATTTCAACTATGATGAAGTTTTCTGTAGATTAAATCAAGTAGAGAGGTAGAAAAGACAAAAACATGTCAGAGGTGGAAAATAATACCTTAATTTAGCAGAAAAAGAAACTAAGGCTGAGCGAGCATAATTTCCTTCAAGATTACAAGGATGGGAATTTACAAGATTCATTTGAGGACAATAATTTCTAGCTAATGATGTAAAAGGAACAGATAGATCGCTTAAAAACAAGACTGGAAACACAAAAAAGGCTAATCATTTTGAAAGTGATTAAATAAACTTAATTCCCAGATGAAAGTTACATATACAATGTAAAATTGAGAATGAACATGACTATTCTGATTTCCTGAGCAAAAGATGGGGATGGGGAGGAAAACAGTTATTTTTTTTCTAGTTCTATTAGAGGAGAATTCTGTTTAAGGTTCCTCAGGCACCTGAAAGATTGCGCTTGCTCTCCTCTTTGTATACAGCAGTGAAGAATCCCATGAAGAAGTCCAAACATCAGAAGACCTTCAAGCACTTGAAATCATATATCTAATAATGGTGATAAATTTGTGTCTATCCATCTATGCCCTCTTTATTAGTTACTGTTATGATTAGTATTTCCAGGATCTCTGGCCAAGGTTAAAAGCACAATCTGAGGAAGTGGAATGGGATAAGATTAACTGGTCTACACAGTAAACATACTTAGGAGACTCACTCTGTTCATTTTGTGCTTTCCCAAATCAAATATTTCTATACAGCGCTTTATAAACCTTAAAGTGCTAATGTCAACTATTAATATCCATGTTGCTGCTATTCTCTTAGTTCAAAAGAGCTTGCATAAGAGTGGTCATCATATGAATGTTGGAGGGGTTGTGGGAGGGCTGGGACACTGATGCATTGTTGGTGGAGCTGTGAATGGATACAGCCATTCTGGAGAACAATTTGGAGCTATGCTCAAAAAGTTATCAAACTGTGCATACCCTTTGACCCAGCAGCATTTCTATTGGGCTTATATCCCAAAGAAATCATAAAGGAAGGAAAAGGTCCCACATGTGCAAGAATGTTTGTGGCAGCCCTTTTTGTAGTGGCTAGAAACTGGAAATTGAATAGATGCCCTTCAATTGGAGAATGGCTGAATAAATTATGGTATATGAATACTATGGAATATTATTGTTCTGTAAGAAATGACCAGCAAGATGATTTCAGAGAGGCCTGGAGAGACTTACATGAACTGATGCTGAGTGAAATGAGCAGAACCAGGAGATCATTATACACGGCAACAACAGTACTATATGACAATTAATTCTGATGGACATGGCTCTCTTCAACAATGAAATGTTTCAAACCACCTCCAATTGTTCACTGAAGTAAGCCATATACACCCAGAGAGAGGGATGCGAAATGTGGACCACAACATAACATTCTCATACTCCTTGATTGATGTTTGCTTACATTGTGTTTCCTTTATCTGATATATCGTTTGTGTAGATAAGATTTTTCTTGCACACCAATGATAAGTTTGGAAATATGTATACATATATTCGATTTGCCAATATTTTAACATAATTAACATGTAGTGGATATCCTGCCATCTAGGGGAGGGGTGGGGAGTTGGGGGAAAAATTTGTAACGGAAAGCTATGTAAGGGTTATTGTTGAAGAATTACCCACACATATGTTATGCAAATAAAATAAAAATTAAAAAAAAGAGTGGTCATCATAATAAGTGGGACATAATAAGTGGGACATCACTATGATGCTTTTATTCTTTTATATTTAATGAATAGTACAATATAGGTAAAATAATCAATTGATTTCTGTAGTTGGATGTAAGCTCTTCTTTAGGTTCAATGAACTCTCAAAGGCAACTTCAGTAATGGAAGGGATAACAAATGTGATAGGTACTTCATCCTGTTCTCACATGATTTTTATTTCTTGTACTAGCTCTACATTTTGAAAGTTTTTCTTTCTATACAACTTGAAGATTCACAGTATTTCATTTGGTGAATCTATTGAAAACATTCCTAGATTTTTGTGAAACCATGTTATTACTAGACAATTGTGGGCAAAGACTTTGCCTGTGATGATGCCTGTTTCTTGTAGTTTATTTAACTTTCAAGAGTGATATTTGGGGACTACCTTTATGGTATGGGGATTTTTCATCCTTAAATAAAAGATATTAACTTTCTGTATTTATTTCTGCTTATCAAATTGTATCTTTCTAGGTATTCTGTGGGCACTAAATATTTACAAACTGCAGTGGTTTGTTACATAGCTTCTACTATTTCCTTGAATAATCTGCATCACTCATTAAGTCTAGGCCCATTAAAGATAACCTTTCCATCTTTTCTTGTGACAAAGACATGGCCCTGCATTGTTGTTGTCACTATCATTGTTACTGTTATTACCATTGAAAGTACTAACTGACCTAACCATTCATAGACAAAAGGTCCTCTGTGGCACTCCAAATGTAAATCATTCTCCTTGGAAATATCCTGCCCCTCTGCTTAATAATAATTTCATACAGAACAGAGGATGAATGAATTTCTATGTTATCATGAGCTTTATCCTTTCCCCATAGCATCTCATCCCATAGTTTCTGAGAGGGCCAAGGCAAGACTTTCACCCCCAGAGCAGCATAAATCTCTACCTAAGGAATATCATAATTTTTCTCTTGTCACAAGCCTTCCAGCCTAATATTTGACAGCCCCGATCAGGTGCTGTCCAAACATTTATTAAAACATTTTAAATGATGAATATATCCAATTATTACTATTAATGCAGCTAATACTGACTAATGAGGGGGAAACACATGAGCTTGTGTCCCGCAATTCATTACCCCTGCCTTGTCAACAATTCAAAGCCCGAAACCTAATCATCCATACAGGGCCCTGTTATATTTCACACGTCACTTTTAATAAGTCACTCAGTGCCTATAAATTAATGTAACATGTCGGCGTTTATGAGAGCGGCTTTGTCGCTGTTAACAAATGATGTGCTGGCCCAGTCTACAGCAGTAAGGCAGTGACGAATGATGGAGGATGATTTCCTTCCAAACTATAAACTATACACTAGGGATTCCAGTAATACATATATATAGCCACATATTACATACATCTAAGTACATGCACATACATATAGACACACAATACAAATATGTTGTATAATTTGCTATAAATTGCTATATGATCTTCAGCCCATCCTCAGACGTTCTTTCTCACAGAATTCAATGTCTAAGTATAGGATATAATGACCATCACCAATATAATCAATACCATTTTGAAATCTGCTACAATTTCTATTGTCACTGAGTTCAGCAGACTATAATAAGATATTTTGCTGGCTAGAACACTGATGGTACATTGATACAAAGGAATATCATAAATATCTATAACTGGCCATCTGTGTTAGCTTAGTCAACTCATTTTCTTTCTCCAGGTTTCAGTTTCCTCATTGTAAAATAAAAGGATGATATCAAAGATATCTTTCATCTTTAAATCCTAAAATTTTATATGCCAGCACCTCTAAAGAAATAACTTTTTGAAGTAAAATTGATAATATCTGTGTACTACAAAGGTTTGTTGATTTTTAAGATGATATGAATAATTCACATTTGCTTATAAGCCCCCAGTGTATATTAGGAAGAAAGGGGGAAAAAAGCAATCTAAGACTTGGGGTGTAAATAGTTTTCAGTGTTTCCGTTTTATTCCAGACTTGCATCCTCTGGGAATTTTATTTTCTTAAAGTTATTTAAACCTTTGGCTTTCTTTGTTATTTACATGTATCATGGCAGCTTTGAGATTGAGGAAGGACATCTGGATCTCCATATATGGGTCCATTAAACACTATCTCTTGCACAGGAGTACCAAATAGAAGGGCAAGCAAGTAGTTTTCTTGAAAATCAGAACAAATAAACTTATGAGTGTGTGTGTGTGTGTGTGTGTACCAAAAGACAGAGCAATCTCAAGGGCTGAAGTCTTCACCTAGGGCTAACTATGACTTCTTCACAGACTCTATAGGGAGTGCATCTCTACCACTTTCTGTCCCATATCTGATTTTCCAAGTTGGTAACCTCACAACCTCCTTTTTGTTGTTGTTGTTGACTCTCTGTCTTCCTTTACTATACAGTCATGAGTTCAAAACCTAAATATTGGCATTGATAAGTTTCCGAGTACTCTTACAAGGTCAATATCTCATTTGTCCAAAAAAAAGTCATCATTTATTTGGTTTTTATTTATGAATATTTGCTTATTCATAATATCATTAGTATCTCTGAATGACAAAGGACCTTAAAAGTCAACTAATATAATCCTTATCTGAAGAATAAATCCTCTAGACACTAACTCCACTGTATCTACTAAATCTAATTGATCCCTAAACATCACTGCAGTATTCTGGCCATGCAAGACTTAAAGAAGCCAGGAGAGACTGCCTATTCAGGTACATAAGAATGTAAAGATTCTTTGTTTAGTTATATGGCATGGAGATTTGGCTGAAACACAGGTAGCATGACTTGAATTAGCATCTCCAGCAAGACAGAGGGTCCAAGAAACTGAAATGTTTCCTTTAAAGTTTGATTTTCTTATATCATTTCCTCCATTTAATAAATAATAATTGCTTCAAGATTTAAATCCCCTAAGTCCCACTCATTACAAATCCAGATGCTTTGTAAAGATTTTCACATTTATGTGTGGACAGGAATTTAGTCTGTCCAGATCTACACATTGGAGATGTTAAAGAGCTAAGATTGAATGTATATACACACCCACGTATATATCCCACAACACTTTAGGTAATTTAAAGGAGAATAAAATATCAAGCGTTACAAATATGTTTTCATTACATTTTTATTAGGAAATTACTCAGGCTGCACTTTGTCTAGGAAGAGAGTGCATTTCCCAATTTGTTTTCCTAGGGTATGTGAATGTTTTCTTGTTCAAGTGCTAACACACTCGACACATCTAAACTAATGGGTCTGAGGGCAATCTGGAGGCAGCGCCAGGGCATTGCTGCTCTATACTCCCCATAATTGGGCAATGTCTGGTGCTGAAGAAAACTGTTTCAAAGTGCAGTCTAAGGTCACGCACCGTGTGCCCGCATGCACAGCACAACGGGAAAGGCTAGTTGACCAATTAAAGTTAAGTGATGACTTGGTGTCCTGGCAGCTTGCCGTTTGCACAACTTTAGAGGTAATAAAGACACTGAAAATACTGTGCAATGGTCAAGGGAAACAAGAGGGTTGCATCTGGCAAAGGGAAAGGGAGAGGGAAAGGAGCCAACCATAGTCAAAACTAGAGAATATTTCAACATTTTTGATATTGAAAAAATGTGTGACCAGCTATTAAAACAATGCAAAGTAGTTTCATAAAACCAGTTAACAGTCACTGAAAGGGAATTGAAGTCCACTTGACTCCAGAGGAGAAAAAAAGCTGAAATGTACTTTAATTTAAAAACTTAACTACCCTCAAAGTAAATCATTAGACTTCGGCTTTTCTCAGTGTTGGTATATTCAGAGAGATGGGGGTGATGTCCAAATTGTAGTGAGTATAGCAGGTCTAACCCTTAATAGCAATAACACTGGAAGGAGTCAGGAAGGAAAAACAAAAAGGTAAAAGAAAGGATGTCCCAGGTTTTTGGAGTTTTTTCCATTATAAATGTTAAAAAGTGTGGCTCCTAGTGCAGCTATAGGAGACAGCTTCTGCTCCTCTCTGAAGATATCAATTCCAGAAGAGACAGCAGAAAAACTGAATTCCTTGCAAAGAAAGACCTTCATAGATTCTATGAAATCCCCCATGGAACAAGAAAAATCTGCATGACAATATGCTATTGCTTATCCTGAAGGGCCATAGGGAAAACACTTTTCTAGTTCAGCCCATTCTAGAGAAAGTAGTGTGGAGAAGAGGGCGATAGCCATTTTTCTTCTTCCTTGTAATGTTTCACCATATGAAACAAGTAAGTTTCTGAAACACAGACATATTTTCTCAAGAATTTCTTAGTTCTTAAAATGGGTTTGTTTTTTAAATATTTTTTCAAATTTTTTTTGGCTTTGACTCATGACCCTGCAATGTATTTTTTTTCAAATCCCATATTTCTTACTTTCAAAACTTTGCCCTTCTACCCAATTGTTCCATTTTCATTGGTAACTTGGCTCGTTATTATAACTCCTCAGTACTATGTATACTTTCTCATTAATGAAATTACTCTCTTGCATTTTCAGAACTTTATAAAAGTTGGAAAATCTATTCTCAAGGTCCTATAGTTGGCTTCAATTCTGAAACTCATGATTAAGGATGATATGACTGGTGATCAATTGTATTTCTTTGTGTTTACTTAGAGATCTAAGGAAGAAAGGTTCAGAGGATCACAGAAGAATATATATAGGTGCTTCATATAAAGACCCAATAAAATATAAGGTCTTGAAGCACAAAAGTTGTTTTCATTTTTATCCTTGTGTCACCAATACTTGGCACAAAGTAAGTACTTAAATAAATGTTTGTTGAATTAAACTGAATCAATCATACTGAGACCTAGTCAAATAATTTATTTTATGAGAATTGAAAAGATCCTTAGGATCATCTGGTTCAACCTCATTTTACCAGTGAGGAAGATCAGAAACTGAGAGATCATGAGTTTTGCCAAAAGTCACACAGCTAGAGGGAAAGCTAGGATTACAATCCAAGGTCTCCTAAAACCTGGTCTTGTCATTCTAATATTACAATGGCCACAAGGTAGGAGATTGTCCCACAATCTTCAAGTGGCTCCTGCTTTGGAATTAAGCAGAATGTATTTAATTCCCATATTTTTGTCCAGTTTCTGCCTATGCACTGACTACAATCTGGCAAAAATGGCATTCCAAGGAAAAGGTTTTGCCAAAGACACTTGGAGAGCAGTGGAATTTTTGCTAATGGCATGCAGATTGATGGAGTGCCACAAAAACAAATTAAGAAACATAAACCAAAAATCAGGCACTTAGAAGGTCAAGCCTCATATCACAGTAACTTCTCATACTACAGCTTCTTTATTCAAGTTTTTCCTCAAAAATAGAAATAATAACACCATCTATAAAATAATGCTTAGGGTACATTTTTAGTTTCTTGGAAGCAAGATATTAATATGAATATAAATGCTGTTGTTAGTAATAGTAATATAACAATATTGTTTAAAATTTCAACAGGAAAAATTTCCTAAAGTTAGTCTTATAGAATACCACATTTGGTTCCTTGAAGGTAGAAGAAGAAATGCAGACTTATTTATGATAGAATAATCCAGATATATGGGCTATAAGCAGAGTGTCATGGGCATGAAAAATAAATCTTTTAACTAACCAATTATAACATATTAAAAAGTTGAATAGAACTTCAGAGATCAAGTAGCATCTTGGTCCAATATCCTTGTTGTACACAGGAGGAAACTGAGGCTCAGGGAAATTAAGTGACTTATATATCTAAAAGTTTTTAGTACTAAAGCCTAGATTAGAACTTGGCTTTCGTTATTTCTCACCAAATGTTTTTCTCCCTTATATACTATACTGAATCCTTGTTTGCTCAAACTAACAAAAATCATCTTGCTAACACAGGTCTGACTATATTATTTACCTGCTCAAAAACTTTCAATGGCTTCTTACTACCTAAAAGAGAAAAATAGTTAACTTGTATAGCCTGATACTGAAAGCTCTCCACAGAGAAGTTCTGATCTATCTTTCCAGCTAAATTTCATATAAATTTCAATGTTCCAGCCAAATCAGCCTTTTAGTGCTTCCAATTCAATATTCCATGTCTTGCCTCCCTACATTCATGCAGGCCATGACCCAGACCTGAAAGTCACTCAGCACATTCCCCACGTTTCAGAACCCTTTTTCTTCAAGTATCAACTCAAAATCTGCCATATCCATGAAGTCTTCCCTCATCTTCCCAAAAGAAAGTATTCTAATTCATCTTAAATATCTTCCTAGAACACTGTCGGGATTTCTATTTTATTGTCAATATATTGGATTTTTGCATTATATTTGTTTTTCTGAATATTATATCCCCTCTAATAGTATGCATTATGCACATTTTATATGTTTTCTAGTAGAATACAAGCTCTTTGGAGTCAATTATTATCTCATTTTTGTCTCTGCCATCTCAATGTTCAGTACAGTGTCTTATACAACTGAATTCAGTTGGCTATAAGCTCCTTAAAAGGCTTGGCTTTGCTTTTTTAATCTTTATTTCCTTAATCAAGTTCCCTAAAGGTAGCAGACATTTTAAAATATTTATTGAATTGAACATGGTCTATGTAAGGGTCATTTTAAAAAAATCTTTGCAAACTAGGGAAACACATAATAGGTACTTAGTAAAAGTTCGTTTTCCCACTCAGAGCCCAGTGTCTTGTATATAACAGGCATTTATTAAATGCTTATTGGACTGGATTGAATTTAAATACATATAATATTTTAAAATAATTATTGATGCCTAGCAAGTAGACCTTGGGGCCTTACAAAATGCTCATCTCTCAAAGAATGAATCAATTGTGTTCACCATATTGTCTTTAACAAGTCAAAAATTGGATTAATTGATTTTAGAGTCAGAAAGAATCAAAATGTTTGCATTTTTTTGTTTAATCAACTAGTTGCATGACCTTGAACAAGTCACTTCATTCCTAATATGTTTCCTTATATGTAAAATAGAGATTGTAAGCACTGAATTTGGATTCAGAGAACCTGGGCTCTAAAAATTGATTTTCCACTTAATGCCCCCTTAACTTTGGGTAAGCCACTTCCCTCTTTGCATTTCAGTTTCCTGATCTGTTTCAGCTAATAATCTAAAAAATTGTATCTATAGGGGCAGCTAGGTGGAGCAGTGGTTAGAGCACCAGCCCTGAAATCAGGAGGACCTGAGTTCAAATCTGGTCTCAGACACTTAACATTCCCTAGCTGTGTGACCCTGGGCAAGTCACTTAACCCCAATTGCCTCAGCAAAAAGCAAAAAAATAAAATAAAATAAAATAAAAAATAAAAAAATAAAAAAAATAAAAAATAAAAACTGCATCTATATCTAAAAGAACTATTTTCTTTGCTCCTAATAACACTGTTGTGATGGTCAAATAAAAGAATGAATGAGAAAGAGTTTTGTAGTTATTTTGAGTTATTTATGAAGATATGTAGTAGTTATTATTAGAAACATTTTTAACAATAAGACAGTTAAGGAGGTTAGTAGATGGTTTAGTGTATAGAATGCTTCCTGTAATCAGGAAGACCTGAGTTCAAACCCAATCTTATTGTGTAACCTGAAGCAAATAACTTAACCTTTGTTTGCCTCAGTTTCCTCAACTGTGAAATGGGGATAATAAAAGCACCTGCTTCTCAGGATTGTTGGGAAGATCAAATAAGAATACTTGAAAAGTGCTTAGCCCAATGCCTATCACATAACAGGCAATATATAAATGCTAACTATTGCTACTGTTGTTGATGTTGTTATATATATGTGTATATATATATATAAAATCACGTATATATACATGTGTATTTAAACATGCATACTAATATATATGCATATAAACACTAATATATACTTATATGTGCATATATACATGTATACGTATGCAATATACAACATGTGTAGAAACATTTAGATGTATGTGCATATGGACATGTGTGTCGTATATGTAAGCTCATGTGTGTGTGAATTAACTGGAACCTTCTCTTTCTGACAAAGAATGACTGAATATCTCTCATGCCCTATGTTCCTCTCAATACTACATCTACACTTGGAATATACTTTCTGCCTTCCCCATCTTAGGGTCTTGAGCATCTTCCTTCCTTACTTTCATAAGGCTGCTTCCTCCTCTTGCACTTGCTCATCTGCTCACCACTTGAACTGAAGCAGCAAATGCATAGGAAGCAGAGACCCTGTACAGGAGTTGGAAGGAGGGAAAAAGGGGTGAGGTTAAGAAGAAAGATAGAAATGGTAAGATGGGGGAGCCCAGGGGAACCCACAAGCATGTTTGTACAGGGGCGGAAGTTCCCACCCCAGCATAAAATGTATGAGCTGACACCAGGGCAGTAGAGCGTTAAAGTACATCAGCTCTTGTGTTATGATTTGCTATGAACCTGGTGATCTTGGGAAAAAAAGAAAAAAGAAAAAAACATAGCTAAAAAGTAAATTCCATGACTGATTAATCTTTTGGCATTGACTCATATTAGTGAGCACTTCTGAAACTAATGTTGTAACTCCATAAACAAACAACCAAAAACAAAACAAAACAACAACAACAACAACAAAAAAAAAACCAGAAGTTAAAAATGTATGTACCCTGTGCTTCCTGCCTAGGGCACAGCCTATATAGTACAGATGGAATAATTACACAATTCATGAAAGTTGGGAGGGAAAGGGGTAAAATGAACGAATGGCCCTGAATGAAAATGTGAGGTCATTTCACCCACATGAATTGAGATGCGGCTTTTAATTGGGTACAACAACTTGAAAACATTCTTGGTAAATAACTGCCTTAGAAGTCTAAGTGTGTGTTGGTTAACAGTGAGACAAGCCAACTGATCAATAGTACAAAACAAAGGGTCTCAGGTATGCATGTAGAGTCATACATCATTTCAATAAATTATGCTGTGTATAAAGACAGTTTTTTAGAACAATCATTCTGGGATCAAGAGCTAAGTCATTTCAGCCACATCTTGATTTCTGCAAAACTCAGCAGGAATTATGAGGCTTAACAGCATCCTGACAATTAGCATATTATAAATACAAAAATGATATATTAAAGGGAGAGGAGAAAAAAGGGCCAGCATTTTACACCTACAGTAATATAATTCCACTACTTAATGCAAAGTAACAGGCATTAGAGTGTTTGGGATCCTCTTGTATGGTGTTATCTTCTCTATCAGTAAATGAGACTATGTGAACAGTACAACCTATAAATAATTCAAGGCCTGAGATGGCAATTATAGAACCATGCACAACTAGCATGAATATTTTATGAAGGCTAAAACAGCCCTCAGAATGAATCATGGATAGATGAACACACACACACACACACACACACACACACACACACACATACACACACACACAGCTTTTGGCCAAGTTCTGTTTTAAGACATGGCTTCTATTTGATCCCTGGTATACCTATATTTCACAAAACCAGACCTGATATTTATAATCTTCTTTTACTTAAATTTAATTTTGAAAAGGTGAATGAACACATAGAAAAGAGGAAGACAGTCTCTACCAAACCCAGTGGCAAGGAATAGGGAAGAGACCGGTAACAAGGAAAGCAGTTTTTAACATAACTATGTATAAAGAGCCTAAGTGATATTTTTTAATCCAAAATGGGCTTAGCAAAAAATGCAACAGCTCTCTACCATCCAACCTGAAACTAAAGCTAGCTACCATTCCTCTCTGGCTTGGAAAAGATAGCATTTACCTATATTGAAGTCAAAATTGCCTTAGATTAAATAAGCATTTATTTCTAGTTATTCCTTGTGGAATATCTGAAATACAGACTCACTACATTGATCAAATAAAAGACATAATAGTCATAGGACTGAACAAATATGCCCCTATATGTAAAGAAGCAACACAAATATCATCTATTATTAGTCACTGAGTGATATTGTACATTTCACACACCTTTCACAGACCAACCATAGGAATTCATCATTATGGAAAATCAAGCAGGTAAAAAAAAATTTTAATTATAGGATTTTATGCCCTTTCTGATCAAAAGTTTCATTTAACCACCATAAGTTACTTTTGAGATATGAGTTCACATTAATTCAAATACTGTAGATAATAACATTCATTATCTTTACTTACATTTATATACACAATCTCTGATGGCAGTTACACTAGAAGAAAGCATAATTACTACAAAACTCTAGTGTTCATATGCATAACCATTTAAACTGCAATATGACCAACATTTTAAATTATACTCCAATTTTATACAGCCCCCCCTAGTTTCTTAAAGTTGAATCTAAGATTTCTAATTTCACAACAACTTTACTTTCATGAAGGATCACCTAAGGAATACAAATGTATAACTACTATTTAGCTAAGAGCTAGACTTGATATGGCATTTTGCATATATCTCATTTTATTTTCACAACAATCTTGGAAGCAAGATGGTATTTTATAGGAAAGGAAACTGAGGTAACTTTCCCAATACCTTACAGGTAGTAAGTAGTATCTGAGGCAAAATTTGAATTCAGTTCTTCCTAGCATTGTCCAACACTCCATAGACTGCTTATATTTATAATAACATAGGCATAGGTTTATAAAATCATAGTTTTGCTTATAAAACATAAAATGTCGGAGCTCAGAAAGATCAAGAAGAGATGTGGTCAAAAAATCCACTCATTTTTCATAAGGAGAAAAAGAGGCACAAAAAGGTAAAATGATTTGCCCAAGATAACACAATTTATTTATGGAAAGAACTCATTGCTTTTTCTGTCATATCATACAAATAGGCTATATCAGTATATAGAGAATTTTCCCTTTCTATAAATTCGAGAATCCCATCCCACTCCCAATCCACAGGCAAGGCATTAGCAGCAGTGGAAAAGAGTCTATTTACGGTAGGAATTGTTGATATACTGAAACATTTGATGAATTTCCCCTGTTTGATATTTACAAAGCAGGCGTATTGATCAAATACAAATGAGCCTCAGTTTCTATTTTCCAATGGATATTACTTTGAGCATCTCCTGGCCCTGAACTTAAAAGCTTAATTGCAATTTCAAAGTTCTGCCATTGTTTTAACTCATGGAAACATTCAGAAATAGCTATACTCTATGAAGTCATAGTTAATTCTTTATGATAAAGCTAAGAAATTTAAAATGAGTTCCACCATAGGGCATAATCAGGGCACAGATGGAAAAGAGCCAAACAAGCTTTTAGATGAGTGTGAGATGGGTCATCAGCAAGTCAACAGCTGAAGGGTGTGTCCATATGTGTTTTGGAAACTTTTAGTTCCTGGAGATTTTGTTCCTCGTTTTTTATCTTACTAATAAAAGTACAATCAAAGTAATATAGTATTTTTTTTCTTCCTCATGTTTTATAGTTTATGAGCAGCAGCCAGAGGCTGGATTTTGGTGTCAAGAAGACCTGAGTTTAAATCCTGCCTCTGACACTTACTGGTCCTGCACATGTCACTTGATCTCTCACTGGCCCCAAGGCAACTCTCTATGGCCATCAAGGGCAGAGAATTTGGAGATCTGTATCTGGGCTTTAAAGGAGTGTCCAAGCAGGTCTACCTACACTGATGAAATCACAGGTTCACATCAAAAACTTCCCTGTCACAGCCAAGGGTAACCTCATCTTCCCAGTTCCCCAAGGTTTACAAACTCAACACCATCTTCAACTCACCTTCTAAGTGTCCCCATGCCCCCAAGCTGATACTTAATCTGGTCGTTTTGACTTCTGGAACATCTTCTGTATCCTTCTCTCCATTTACAACCACTCTCACCCCCAGTCTAAACCCTAGGACTATTACAAAAGCTTTCTAAGGGGTCTCCTTGCTTCAAATCTCTTTCTATTCCAAGCTTCCTCCACCCATCTTCCAAAGGGATCTTTCTAAAGCTCAAATCTAACCATGTCACAACAAACTTCACTGGTTCCCTATTCCCTCCAGGAGAAAATATAAAATTTTTTGTTTGGCATTGTGAGCCCTAACGCTTGATCCTTTCCTACCTTTTCCAAACTTCTTACACTTTATTCCTTTTTATGCAAACCACAATGTAACTACATTGGACTATGTCCTGTTTTATTTTCTAACCCTTGAACAAGGAATTCTACTTCTTGGCCCTGTGCTTTTTTTACTAACTGGACCCTAGGTCTATACTATTCTTCTTCTTAAACTATCTCCTAGTTTCCCCAGCTTTTTTCAAAATTCAGCTCAAATTATCCCGTCTATAGGCAACATAACCTGGTTATTCCCAGCCTCCCCTCTGAAATCGCTTGCCATTTATACTGATTCTATCTTATATAAACTTAGTTATTTGTGTGTTATTATCCTATTAAAATTTGAGCTTCTTGAGGTAAGGGAGCTTTCTATTGATTTTCTTTATATCTAAAAGTGCTTAGCACAATGCCTGATACATAGTAAATGTTTAATAAATTTTTGTTGCTGAAAGAAAAAAAATATTTCCCTCAACTTCAGTTCCCTACCCAAACAATGTACCAATATATATTGATATATGAAAGACAGTGACAAGCAAGTCCTTCCATACTGTAGACTTTGTAGAAAGAGAACTACTGAATTTGATTTTTCATATAAAAACCAAAGGAAAAAGTCATGCATAAAATTATATGATGAGACAAGAAGCCAAAGGAAATATGTTGTTATTAAAGAACTAAATAAAATGATTGATTTCTGACAAACTTCCTTTAAGTCTCATACTTTTCCTTTTAGTTCCTTTTCATGTTCTTTCTTCCCTTCCCCCACTCTTACAACCCCATATTTTAGTTTATATATTTCCAAGCTGATATCTGCAAACATATTTTAAAAAGGGAGGGGAAGTATAGGAAACAGAAAAAAAAAATATAGGGTCTCTATGGATCTTGCCTCTCTTAACTCTTGAGCCCTTCAAGGAAAGAGGGTTTGATTTGATGTTTAAAGGCACATGAATGGGTTAATTTTTTTCCTTATTTTGGTGTTTCTGCTTATATTTTTGAAAGACTATCCTAGGCACAATGTGGTATTAAAGTGCTAACTGCTAACACATGGAGTGCTCCACAACTCCACACACACATACAAAAAAAAAGTCTCTCATACTTTTACGGACTCCTTGGCCAAGAACAACACCATGAGTTTGATTTTCTTCATCATGAATTGACAGCTTATTTATCTCCATGGACGAACTTTCTAAGCCCTTTAGGCTCCCAGGCAACTTAGGAGGCATTCCGCTGACTGTTCAAAAATATTATTGCTTCATAAAAATAGAGACTAAATCATTTCACTGGGGTTGGGCCATTTCTTTAAAGTGAGGTTTTGTAGACTCTGAGTTATGACAACAGTTTATAACCAAATACACAAAGGCACAAAAGTCCCACCCAATCTGGATTAAATTTCAGAAAACCTTTTAGACATGGAGCTTCTGCTGACAGAGCAAAATTTTGTGGCAGTGGACACTTTCGTCCTCTTAAATCTCAAATAATGCTCAGGGAGCCTTATTATAATAATTAGGGAGAGGTTATTTCCGCTTGCCATAACTCGCTATGGAAATAATGGTTTCCGGTGCCTGTACACCCAGCACGAAATAGAATGCAAATGCCAATTCCTGAGTCACAGTGGAAAAGCACACAACCCAGTGACACTGCTGTATATAAGTAAAACAAACTGCGACCCTGTCAGTCATTCTCCATGTATCAGGGTTTCATGCATGCCATTGCTCCCTGCCAGAAAGCTCACCACTGTTTGCTTGAATAAATCAATACACAAACAAGAAAGAACCCAGAAATGCTAACAGATCAAGTATTCAAATGTGGAATCCAAATAATGTTTTGTTCAGTAATAAATTCCCTGACATTCTGCAACTAATAGCAGTAAGAATATTTAACTGGGCAGAAAGGGGGGAGGTATAAGGAAGGGAATGTGGGGAGAAGTAATTGTGTTCATCATCTTGTTTTTATTTGCAAGGTAATGGGTGGAAGGGAGGGCAGAAATTTTCCTCAGATGGACTAGACTCAAATTCTAGTTTCAGTTTTGTCTGGGAGCATTATTAATCTCCTACCTTACTAGATGTCTAAGTGTGGATCTGATCAAGATAATTTGCTTCTTTGATCAAGTTTCCTATCATTTCCCCAATTTGTTTTATTTTCAAGCCTCTTATGTATAAATAAAACAGCTTGTGACCATGCTTTTTCTCCCAAAGTTTACAAAGTTTACAAACCCTAGTTCCTATGGTTACCTTATACTTACACTCGTCTAATTAAGCACTTTCGTTTGTTTTCCCATCTTTAAAATCTTCAGTCATCTTTCAGGCTTTTGACTCTTTGTCACCTCATTTGGGGTATATTAGCATAGATATGAGAGTAGCTTGCTATTTCCTACTCCAGTTCCCTTTACAGATGGGGAAAGTGAGGCAATCAAGTGACTTGTCCAGGATCTTCCTGACTCCAGGCTCAGGATTCTATCCACTATTCCAACCAGGTGCTAAAGTGGGAGGTGATGTGCATTCAATTGTCATCTTATAGGAATACGGGTTTTAGAGCTAGAAGGCATCTTAGAGATCATCTTGTCTAACTGTATAATTTTACTAAGGAGAAAACTGAAGTGCAAAGAGTTTAAATTAGTCACACAGCTAGAAAGCAACAATCAAGACCCCTGACTCTAAATCTTCTATTCTTTCCATGATATCACAACTTTTTTGCTATTGAAATGTTATTAAATATTTTTGTATTTTATATTATAAGCTCCTAGAGAGTAGGAGCCATACTTGTCCAGTTGCCTTTATGGAGTGCCTATGAGAATGTTGCACACAAAAGCTCATTCATTATAAAAATAATGAAATTATTTAATACTTACAGGTAAAGTCAATATAGGAGGAGAATGCATGCATAACACTTTTTTGGTCCATTCCAGAAAAGGAGAGATTGTAAACAAAAGAACCCAAGAGAGATAGTGGTATCAAAGTTATTTTGGCAGAGCTATTACCACAAAAGAAAGGAAAGAACAAGAGCACACTTTCTTATATCTTTCTCCTTATTCAACATATTATTTTAAGATATGTTATTAGATATTACCATATCTAATAATTATTCATTGAAATATTATTAGATATGTTTTTGAAAGGCAATAATTAATATATTAAAGGGACTATAAAGGGATAGTTGTCATGACCTCAGACAAAGCAACAAAAAAATAAATATGGTTAAAAGAGTTAGAGAAACTAACTTATGCTTAAAGGCACTATAAGGATTGAAATAACAATCACCTATATGTATTAATACATATTCATTGAATGGGATAACATCTAATTGTTTAAAGGAAATTTTATTTTAATCCACAAAACCATAATGATCAAAAATCTCAACATGTTATCTTTCAGACCTACAAAAATCCAACAATGACAATACCAAAAGACAAATAATAAAGAAACTAAGGACTTAAATAATAATTTAGAACTATTAAATATGGAAGTTCTGTAATGATTACTGAAATGAAAATAGAAGAGAAAAATATGTTTTACTCTACTGTGCCTGGCACTTTTACAAAAATTGGCCATCTACTAAGGGCAAAATAATAATAATAAGCAATTTCATAAACAAAGAAATATTAAACACACTCTTTCCTGATCATAATGTAATAAAATTATAATCAATAAAGGGCCTTTAAAGAAAAGATTAAAATATAAATGAACACTAATTTAATTTAATTCAAAGTTTTGTGAATCAAAGAATAAATCATAGAATTAATTCCATCAAAGATAATAAGACAACAAACCAAAAATAATATTTGTTTTGTATAGCCAAAATAATCCCCTATGGAGAGAAAAACCAAATATTTCCATAAACAAAGGCAGAAAGAATTGAGTTTGCAACTGAAAAATAGAAAAAAAACAAAAAACCCATTAAGGAAAAAACAGAAATTCTGAAATCAAAGAAAAAGTTAACCAAATTAAAAGCAAAAGAACTACTAAACTGATAAACAAGACTAGCAGATTTTTAAAAGTAAATAAAATATATAAATTATGAGATTATCTAATTTTAAAAAGAAAGAATGAGACCATATAACCAAAATAAAGAATGAAAATATGGAAGTCCCCTCAAATGAAGAAAATTAATGGAAACTATTTTACTCGATTATTTGCCAACAAATTTGGTAAATGAAATGAATATGTATATAAATATAAAATATCCAAATCAGCAGGAAAAAATGAAAAATTTAAAGAACTCAATCTGAGAAAAACAAATTGAACAAAGCATAAAAGATCATCCAAAGGGGAAAAATTTCTCATAATAAAACATTCAAAAACTAATTAATCCCAATATCATATAAACTGTTTACAAAAAAGAGGAAAAGAAAGGATTCTACTAAATTTCGTGTATGATAAAAATAAGGTTTGATATCTAAATGAGGGAAAGATGAAGCAGAGGAACAAAACTATAGACAAAAACCTTAATGAATATCAATGCAAAATGTTAAATAAAATATAAGTGAATAAACTACAGAAATCTATTTTAAAAATCATGTGCTTTATTGGGCTTATAATAAGAGTACAAACTTGACTCAATAGCAGAAAATCATAAACAAAATAGGACAAATGAATAATAAAAATGAACATCACATGAATATATCATTAAAAACAGAACAAGTATTTGAGAAAATGATATAACCATTTCTATTAAAAGCAATATAAGTGGACCTTTCCTTAATGTGATAAAAAGCATCTAATTAAAGACATGAACTAATATTACATTTTAACATAGGGTCACTAGAAACTTTTCCAATAAAAACAGAGTTAAAGCAAGGATGTATATACCACCACTATTATTTTATTTAGTAATAAAAATGTTAGCAATCATAATGATAACAAAAAAAAGAAAGTGAATAAATACACAAAAGTTAGAGGGAAAAATGATTACTTTTTTTCAGATGATGATAGACTAGTTGGAAGACCTTAGAGATACAAAAGAAATGACTTTATCAATGTGGGTAGAATAAGTTCATTGTATACAAATCATCAACTTTTTAAATATATTACCAACAAAATACATCAGAAAGAAATAGAGAAAAATTACATTCGACATAACCAATGGCATAATATATTTGATAATACATCTACTGAGACACATATGGAGATTCTATTAATGAAACTACAGAACTTTTCATGGAAATAATGACAGACCTAGGTGAAAGAATATTAATTTGTTTGATTTTGGGCTTTGTTCATATAACAAAAAAAGCAATTCTACTTAAATCTTTACTTTGACAGTGCTATATCAAACAACCAAGGGATTTTATAAAGTTAAAAGAAAAAAATTCATCTGTGACAACTACAACAAAAACCAATAATTTCAAGAATTGGGAGGGATGAAGAGAAAAACACTTTAAATAGCATATGCTATGGTAATTCTCTGAAATAGTTGCTGTTATTATTCCCTACTCGCAGTTCAGAAAAAAGAGGCAGAGGTTAAGTGCCCTGTAGCTAGTAAATGTCTAGGGCCAGATTTGAACTTAGGTAATGAAGTATTTAAAAAAAGAAAAAGAAAAAGAAAGAAAGAAAGAAAGAAAGAAAGAAAGAAAGAAAGAAAGAAA
>JAJPUD010004084.1:44151-161651 GCA_023553655.1 Myrmecobius fasciatus
AAAGAAAGAAAGAAAGAAAGAAAGAAAGAAAGAAAGAAAGAAAGAAAGAAAGAAAGAAAGAAAGAAAGAAAGAAAGGAAGAAAGGAAGAAAGGAAGAAAGGAAGAAAGGAAGAAAGGAAGAAAGGAAGGAAGGAAGGAAGGAAGGAAGGAAGGAAGGAAGGAAGGAAGGAAGGAAGGAAGGAAGGAAGAAAGGAAGGAAGAAAGGAAGGAAGGAAGAAAGAAAGAAAGGAAGGAAGGAAGGAAGGAAGGAAGGAAGGAAGGAAGGAAGGAAGAAAAAAGAAAAGAAAAAAAATTAGAAATAAAAGTAATTAGTAGTGTCAGGACTCAAACTATGCTTCAAAGTAGTAATCGTTAAAATTAATCATACTGTTTAAAAAAATAGAAAAATTGATCAGTGGAAAGGTTTAACATAAAATCTACAAGGAAATGGTGGAATAAATAAGATATCTACAAGAACTGGGATAAGGATTCATTAAGCAAAAACTAGTAAGAAAACTGGAAAATGGTCTGGGAGTAATTAGGTTTAAATAAACTTCTCACACCATAAACCATGATAAGCTTCAAATGGATATGTGACCTAGATATAAAAATTTCCATCATAAACAAATAAGAGAGTAGAATGATAAATCTTTCATCAGAAAGGAAACTTAACTATAAGGAAAAGTCTTTGAAAAAAGTTTCTCTAATAAGATTGGAAATTCAAGATATAAAGGGAGCTGACTCAAATTTATAAGAATAGGAATCACTCCCCAATAGATAAATGACCAAAGGATATGAAAATATAGCTCTCAAAAGAAGAGTCACCATTCATGAAGTGATACCAGATTAGAGGTAGTGCGCTAGGGATCTATGCTTGGCCTTAATTTAAAAAAGAAAAAAAAAACTATATTTTTAAAGGTAATAGACATACATTTATCAGCTTTGTGGACGGCATGAGGCTCAGAGAGATAATTAACACATGGTATATTAGTATCAAAAATCAAAATATTTTTCCAGTCTAGAACCTTATGCCAGATCTAATAACATAAAATTTAATAGAGATGAATCTAAAAAAGGGGCAAAGACAAATGGCCTCTGAGTCAGTAAAATCTGGATCTAAGTCATGCTTATATCACATGATGACTGAAGGATCCTGGAAAAGTCACTTAAGCCTCTCAGTGTTCCTATGCAACTTCATAATGCTACAAACTCCAGAAAAGATACAAATCTACATTAGTGGGAGAAATTCCTTACCAGAAATTACATACAGTGATGAAATCACAGATCCAGTTCAAAAAAGGGTAAGGCAGCAGCAAAGGGAAGAATATATACATTTGTATATGTATGTCCTACACTTGTAAAAAATGGAAACAGGGCTTCCACAAAAAAAAATTGGGGTGGAAGGAACAGGAGAGGAGAGGGAAGGAAAGGGGAATTCAGTAGATTACAAATTCAAATATGAGTCAAGTGTGTGATATGTTGAGTCAGAAAAAAAAGAGTACCATTTTAATCTACATTGAAAGATACAAAAAAAAACTTGGTCTCCCAAAATATTATGAGAATTTATTTCCTTCCCCTATCTGCAGAGATAATTAACTATAGGTATAGAACACTACATATGATATAGACTTGGATATATTGATTAGTTTAATTGAATCTGTTTCCCCCCCCTTTTTATTCTTTGTTATAAGGGATAACTCTAGAATGAAGAGGAGGAAGAAAAATATATCAGGAAATGAAAGAGATGTAAAACACTGACAACAAAAAATTTAATTTTTTAAAAGAAAATCTACAATTTCCAGCACATCCCAAAAATTGGTGAATAAAATGGCCCTAAAACTTCCCTATCAGACTTTCTAGGCCTTTAGAGGTGCTCCACACTGTTCTGCCCCCATTAAAGTGTCCTGCACCTAAATCCTGCTGGAAAGAGTTATACAAATGATCAACTGGGAGCTCAAGTTTACAGCAATGGAAACTGTCATCACTTTGGCAGCTCACAAAGGTAACTGTTTTTAAAGGGAGCGAGACCAGTTAGAAATGAAAGGGATCAAAATCCTCTGGGATCTGTTATCAGTCTGTTCAAAAAGAACACTCTGTATGTATATATGCTGTAATATATTTACAACTGTCCAGATCCCCCACACAGATGCATACATGTACCTACTATCTCATACGTATTCACAAACATTTATTTGGTGGAATGTTCTTACTCTTCCATTCATCCCCAGACATTTTTCAAATGTAGAATGGATCAAAATTTCTAAATAGGGAGCCAGTAGGTAGTGTACCAACACCAAATTAAAATAGCTAACTGGCCAACAGATGGCAGCTGAAGCAAATCACTTGCCTATTTCAATAAGAACTACATTCATTTCAGTGGTTCACATTTTTCTAAACAGAAGTTGACTGCCCCAATTGCTTGTAGCAGATAACAAAATTACAAAACCAAAATCTTTCTTTCTTTCTTTTTTGTTCCTAGAACTGAACATGATTCGCAAGCCAAGATGTCCCCAGGTCTTCTGATTTTTAATCAGCAAGGTGGAAATGTCAGTCACCCAGGAGGTTATTGATTAAAATAAAGAACAGAAATGTTTTCTTCATGAACCCTACTTCTACTGGCAATGTTACATCATTTAGATACTGAAAGAAAAGAAGGAGGGTGGGGGGAGAAAGGAGAGAGGAAGTCCTGAGACAGTCACAGAATGGGAATAAATAGCACAAAGAAGCTTTCTGGCCTGGGGATAGAGGCAGAGGTTGGCATTATTTTACATTAGAAACACTTCGTATTCAAAACTGTAATTGATAGCAGTGAAGTGTTAGGGAAAAGAGGCACTGGTGTTCAGGCAGACTGCCCTGCCAATCAAACTCAACCTTTCTTTAAATGAATAAAAGCTTCATTGCCCTATTATGCTGATATAGGCAGGCAGGACTAAAGTAGCCTGTTTGTCAAGTTTATGTGCACTGCCCCGAGCTACTTAGATACTGATGCTTAAATAATCCCCTCAAAATCAGTGGTGATTTCTGATACAGTTTTCCTTTTGCCAACACAGTGTAAATTTTACCCTGGAGTTGCCTAGGACTAGAGGCAAGTGGGAGGTTTTATTTCCACCAATGCCTTGGTGCAAAGGGACTGTTTGGTCATCTTTTGTTTACAATCCAATTTATGCTGGAGTGTGTCTGTGCACTGTGCCTGGGTGTTTCTGTGTTGGTGCTGTAGGAAGGCTGCTATAATTACCAGGCTGGTCCTATGTCCTCAGCCCTGAAAATGCTGTATTTAATATGAAAAAGCCTCCTTAGTCTGGGATATTCCTTCTTCCCCTTCGACTTTGCAACTAGCCTCTCTTATCCGAAGTAGGGGTTTATTTGTTTTGTTTTGTTTTATAATGCCCTGAAGTCAGAAAGACTTGAGGGAAAAGAAAAAAAGAAGGATATACCATTAGTTCACCCCTTTTGGTCATAATGTTGCATTCCTTCTTGCTTTACAGCATCAGTCCCTATAGAGAGAGGGGCTTCTATAGGCAATGACATTATAGGAGGGAATGGGACAGGTGATAAGAATGGCTCCTACCCTAGAGAGAGGGACCAAGAGAGGGAAGTTGGGGAGGGCTAGGAATGAACTAGCTGCTTCTTCCTTCTTTGCAATGCAGTCTATGTTTCTACTTCCCCTTCTTTCTTGGTTGTTCTGCTTACAAATGCATGTGACAAAACTGCTTTGTACTTGCAAAGAAGGAGCTGTTGGTAACAATGAACGTGCAATTGGGCTGGAAATAGATTTATCAGGCTTCAAGGATTATTGTTTGCAAAGAGATACTACACACATTACTATTTCACAGTTCAGCTATGACATTATTAACCTACTGTGCAAGAATTTTATTGCTAGATTGGTCCATTTATCAAAAATAAGAGAAACTCAAAACCCCATAAGGAAGTTAACATTTCAGGCAAGCTTGGCTTTCACTTAACGTCATTAATCTATCTATTTACACAAGAGGAAGAAATGTTCATTTAGTAACATCTCACAGTTCAGTATAAAAGCTCCAATACGTTACTAAATGCAAACATGTGAATGTCATGCTCATTCTTGCAGGGAAAATGAGTGTTTTCTCCTTAAAATGAATCGGGGTTTTCAGAGTCCCCAGAGTCTCCCTTTCATTCTGGGCTGTCACATATTGGGGAGTCATATACCCAACCCTCAAGCCCTGCAAGCATTGGACAAAACACAAATACTGAAACACTAGGAAGCCTGGGCTATAGAAAGTGGGGGAATGGGAGCAGACACCCACAAGTGCAGTCATGGAAGGAGAGTATCTAGCATCCAACAAAGCCCGTTTTAAACAAGAAGAAACTAATAGCAAACATCTCAATAATTCATGGAGAAGCAATTGATTTTTTTTGGCTAGACGGATTGCCTTCTTTCAACTTCTCCAATGGGAAGATTCACACTATCATTCAATCTTAGTGTTGGAAGAGATCTCAGAAGTCATCTAGTTCAACTGCCCAATAAGGAGGTCAGTGTGCAACATAGACAATTATGTTACATATCTATACACAGACAACAGATTATTTCATATAGACATGTTTTACATCCATATTAGGAATATTATATATATATGTACATATACATATATATAATATATCTATATATGTGCTGATCTTATGTGGATTTATCAGGGCTGCCTAAGCTATTTTTCTTATAGAAGACTGGATATTTTTAATATATTGATAGAATATCAATATATTGATATTTTAATGTATTGATAGAATCTGGAAACACAAATCTGGAGTTAGGGAGCTTGGAGAAGACTAAGAAAAAAAGTCTGAAATATTCTTGGGAAATAAATGTGGCAAAAATTTTGAATGAAAATAGAGGAAATTAAACCTATTTTCTTACCGAAAATTGCAGTAGGCTTTTGCAAGGCTTTTAATAGCATATTATTTAACACTTCAGAGGATAAATAAAACTAACAGTTATATTTTTTTCATGGAATCCCCAATTATGTCATGCAAAGCTATGAGATTTCATGATATGAAAAACAGTATGAGAAGAATGACTTCTCATATATGCCTATATGTCTATACTTAATAGTCACATCTGCATATGTTATAGTAGGACATAGCTCTATTCTATAGCTATATGAACATGTGTGTATGTGTGTATGCATATATAAACATGCATGTATATATCCACATATATTTGTGTGTGCAAGTATATATATGTGTTTATATTTGCATGTGTGTATGAATATAATTTGTGTGTATATAATTATATGTATAGGTGTATGCTTATATGTATCACATGTGTTTGTATAATTTATATAGCAATATGTTTATATAGACATATATATGTATAAAATTCCATTGTTCTATACATTGTTTCAAGTAAAGGCAGGCAGAACAAATAACAAGGTTAGTCCCCAAAGTCACATTGTTAATGAATAGAGTAATTGAAACTAAACCCAGTTCTTACAATCTGATTCACTGTTCTTTCTACTATAACACATGACCTGCCATAAATTGTATGCATGAACATGTAAATTAAATAATAATTTAGCTTAAATATGGGATCATTACGGCTACATAGCACTTGGTAAACATATCCATTTCCTTATATCTTTCCCTCACTTAGAAATAAGACCACCAGAATTATCTAGTCCTTTGAAGGACTACAAAAGCCATGTGTGAAGATAGATCATCAAATCCAAACTCTCCATTTTATATATAAGAAAACTGAGACCTGGAGAGCTATAGAGATTGACCCAAGATCACTTGGTTTGCTGCTACCAGCTGAGCCTGGACTAGCCCAATTCTCCTAATTCCTAGTCCACTGCTTTCGGCTACAAAATAGCCATATCCCATTGACTTCATTTGTTATAACATTTTTGCAATATGCAATATATACTCATCTTCCACTGATGGCAATAATCATAATTGCTCAGCTGGAGTCATACCACAAAGTGCCTTAAGAGTACTGTGAAAAAGCCAACTGCTGCTACTGGTCCTGTGTTTATGAGGAGCTGTTAGTTACATTCTTAAAATGCAGTTTTTGCAATATGAGTGGAAGGGACAAAAAAGGGTTGCATGGGGTTGGACTGCCTAAAATTCCTAGGAGATACCATCTACAGGGGATGTATAAGCAGAAGACTCCTGTCCTTGAGTTTTGTTTTGTGAATCTTTCAGAAGCAAGAACAGCATGTTTTGCATGACTGATCCCTTCACCTTTCTAACCCCTTCTTGTCTCCCTCTGTCAAACCCTAGGGCACACAAGCATCTAACTTTCATCTTGAGAACACTGTTTTCCCTTTGGGGTAATCTTTTTTTTTAACATGACAATTTTTTTATTGTGTTTCTTGTGTTCATTTAAGGAGTAACTTCCCCAGCTAATTCAGATTCCATATTCTCCCTTCTTAGACTTCTTCTAGCCCTTACATTCTGTACATTTGGGCATTTGATTCTATGTTATGGGCATCCAAGTTTTAGGGGATTTTTATTCATTCAGTCACACAACAAGAGAAAATTCATGTGTTTGGGCATGAATTTTTTACAATTACAATTACTAATTGATCCAAGTCTGCTAGCATGACATTTCAGGGAAGGCAGGTGGTTAGTCTCTATTGAGCTACTAGTTCATATATGTTAGCTAATTAGACTTAAAATTATCAGGGGGGCCCTTTTTGTCTTACAAGGCTTCATGTTGGGTACTCATGTTCTGTTCTGTTTTGTATTGGTCTCTAATTGTATTCATAAGTATTTGTCTTCTCCCCTCAACTAAACTGTAAGCTATTGAATGGCATTGAAGTAAATCTTTTGTCTCTGATGACATGCAATAACAATATCAAAGAATTATATGAAAGAAGCTTTGGAAATGACCAGAGAGGTAAAGGTCTAATTCCCTTATTTTATAAATAAAGAAATTGAGACATTGCTTTGCCCAAGGTTGTACAACTGATTAGTGATTTTTAAATTTAAATGCATATACACACACTCACTTATGGTATCCCAAAAGTCTTAGTACAATTTTTAAATGTCTAAAAGTTGCACTAAGATTTTTAGAACAGTATGTATGTGTGCATGCATGTGGCACATGAACAAACACAAATACATACACACAAACCTCTAGCAACTGGTATAGTGCTTCAAAGAGCATGTACCAGTTAGTAAAAGAACCAGTCTTCAAAGTCAGTTCTCTGACTCCCAGTCTTGCATTTTTTCCATTGCATGAAATTAACCCCAATAGAAATATTCTACAAACCCATTAATTCAATAGTTATTTATTGAAAGTTTACTATGGTTTGGGTAATGTTCTAGGAAAAATGGAAAATTCAAAACTCTTATGGAACTTACAGCTTAGTAATACATTAAATATTTGATTTGACCTCAGTATGAAAAATGCTCTCCTAGAGTTTTTTTTTCATTATAACTGGAAACCAGATGATCTAGTAAACTCAACAGGGATGGGTCAAGAAAGTCGATTTCATTACTGGCACTGCTACACTCTTACCCTGAATGAAAATATCTATTCCTTTACCTTTTTTACCCATTTATACAACTGGGGTAACTGAGGTTGAAAGGTTTTCAGTAACTTGTTCTTAGTCACAGGCAGAGTTGCCTTTTGAAGCCAGGTTCTCAGACTCTAATCCCAGCAATCTTTCTACCATAAAGTACACATAAACATTTTGAAGTTCTTGGAAGAAATGTATTCATTTGAAATATTCCTATTTTTATATTTAAGTGATATAAGAAAGGCAGTGCAGACTAGTACCTAGAACACAATAGGCATTGGGTCATGTCAATTGACATGACATTTCTTGGCAAATAATTAAGGACCTGAACTAGGTTCTAAACTAGGATTCATATTTTGCAGAAATACTCACCAACAACTCATGTATTATACAACACTTCTGAAACATAAAATCCTAAATGCTGATTCATTTTTCCTTAAATCCACACGTTAGATTCAATTTGGACCCCATTTTGGCTCAATGGTTTTGTTGCATTTTGGAGGAATAGAAGAGAAAAAAGGCAGAGTGGAAAGATGATATATGTGATAATATCCATTAGAACAACTATTTCCTAAAAGTGACCATGGATAGCCCCCAAGAGGTATATGACCAACAGATCCTAAGGATGAAAACATGTATCTTTTCTTACCTTCCCCGTCATAACCAATCATGGGGTTATTCTCTCATATAAGGACCTATCCTTATTATCCAATAGTCCCATTCTGCCCCCTCCTCTTGCTGTGCAAATTTCCAACATCCCCCACTCCTGAAGAGATTTTAGGTACCCCTTGGGCCAGTAATAAACCTTCCTAGGCCATTGACAGCAGCAGGTCATAAATGCAACAGCAAGAATTACTTCCCTCCAGATGTGGGAAAACTGGGACACTGATACATTGTTGGTGGAACTGTGAACGGATCCAACCATTCTGGAGAGCAATTTGGAGCTATGCTCAAAAAGTTATCAAGCAGTGCATACCCTTTGACCCAACAGTGTTTCTACTGGGCCTATATCCCAAAGAGATTTTAAAGGAGGGAAAGGGACCCACATGTGCAAAAATGTTTGTGGCAGCCCTTTTTGTAGTGGCAAGAAACTGGAAATTGAAAAGATGCCCATCAATTGGAGAATGGCTGAATAAATTATGGTATATGAATGTTATGGAATATTATTGTTCTGTAAGAAATGACCAACAAGAGGATTTCAGAGAGGATTGGAGAGACTTGCATGAACTGATGCTGAGTGAAATCAGCAGAACCAGGAGAACACTATACACAGCAACAAGACTATACGATGATCAATTTTGATGGACATGGTTCTCTTCAACAATGATGTGATTCAAACCAGTTGTTCTGCGATGAAGATAGTCATATACATCCAGAGAGAGGCCTGTGGGAACTGAGAGTGAACCACCACACAGCATTTTAACGCTTTCTGTGAATATTTCCATGCATTTTGTTTTCCTTCTTAGGTTGTTTTTTCCTTCTTCTCTTTCTAGATCTGATGTTTCTTGTGCAGTAAGATAACTGTATAGATATGTATACATGTATTGTATTTGTCATATAATTTATCCTATTTAGCATGTATTAGATTACCTGTCATCTAGGGGTGGGGGTGGGGGGAAGGAGGGGAAAAGCTTGGGAAAAAAAAGTTTTTGCAAAGGTCAAAAAAAAAAAAGAATTACTTCCCTCCTATCCTAATACATTGGATAGAGTTCAGTCTGGAATTTATATTTGGCTTTTATATCTGATCTGTGTGGCCCTGGACAAGTCACAACTTCTGCCTAATTCTGTTTCCTTATCTGTAAAATGAAAATAATGAAAGCACCTCTCACAATTGTAAGAATTTAATAATATTTGAAAAATGCTTAGCATATTGCATGACATTATTTCTTCCTTTCAATTCTGTCCCATTCTTCATGATTTCATTTGGGTAGATACTGAAATAGTTTGCCATTTCCTTCTCCAGTTCATTTTTCATTGGTCAACAATAAGGCCCAACCCAAAACTCATTTGGTCATTGTTTGGGCTCAAAATGAGTATAATTAGCAAATGTTTCTGTTTTGGCCATAAACCTTGTAGGTCTTCCCCTCCTAGATTGACTTTTTAACTAGATAAAAAGGACATTTTTTTTTATTCTTACTATATTTTTTTGAATTTTATTTTATTTGCATAACATATGTGTGGGTAATTCTTCAACAATAACCCTTACATAGCTTTCCGTTACAAATTTTTCCCCCCAACTTCCCCACCCCTTCCCTAGATGGCAGGATATCCACTACATGTTAATTATGTTAAAATATTGGCAAATCGAATATATGTATACATATTTCCAAACTTATCATTGGTGTGCAAGAAAAATCTTAACTACACAAACGATATATCAGATAAAGGAAACACAATGTAAGCAAACATCAATCAAGGAGTATGAGAATGTTATGTTGTGGTCCACATTTCGCATCCCTCTCTCTGGGTGTATATGGCTTTCTTCAGTGAACAATTGGAGGTGGTTTGAAACATATCATTGTTGAAGAGAGCCATGTCCATCAGAATTAATTGTCATATAGTACTGTTGTTGCCGTGTATAATGATCTCCTGGTTCTGCTCATTTCACTCAGCATCAGTTCATGTAAGTCTCTCCAGGCCTCTCTGAACTCATCTTGCTGGTCATTTCTTACAGAACAATAATATTCCATAATGTTCATATACCATAATTTATTCAGCCATTCTCCAATTGAAGGGCATCTATTCAATTTCCAGTTTCTAGCCACTACAAAAAGGGCTGCCACAAACATTCTTGCACATGTGGGGCCTTTTCCTTTCTTTATGATTTCTTTGGGATATAAGCCCAATAGGAATGCTGCTGGGTCAAAGGGTATGCACAGTTTGATAACTTTTTGAGCATAGCTCCAAATTGTTCTCCAGAATGGCTGTATCCGTTCACAGCTCCACCAACAATGCATCAGTGTCCCAGCCCTCCCACAACCCCTCCAACATTCATCATTAACTTTTCCTGTCATTTTAGCCAATCTGACAGGTGTGAAGTGGTACCTCAGGGTTGTCTTGATTTGCATTTCTCTGATCAACACTGATTTGGAGCACCTTTTCATATGACTATAAATAGTTTTAATTTCATCCTCTGAAAATTGTCTGTTCATATCCTTTGACCATTTATTGATTGGAGAATGGCTTGAATTTTTATAAATATGAGACAGTTCTCTATATATTTTTGAGATGAGACCTTTATCAGAACCCTTGAATGTAAAGATGATTTCCCAATTTATTACTTCCCTCCTAATCTTGTCTGCATTGATTTTGTTTGTACAAAAACTTTTTAACTTAATATAGTCAAAGTTATCTATCTGGTTTTCAATTAAGAGTTCCAGTTCTTCTTTGGACATAAATTTATTCCATCTCCAAAGGTCTGAGAGGTGAACTATATTACATTCCTCTAATTTACTTATAGTATCACTCTTTATATCCAGATCATGAACCCATTTAGATCTTATCTTGGTATGTGGTGTTAGATGTGGGTCAAGCCCTAATTTCTTCCACACTAGTTTCCAGTTTTCCCAGCAGTTTTTGTCAAATAGTGAATACTTATCCCAAAAGCTGGGGTCTTTGGGTTTATCAAAAACCAAATTGCTATAGTTATTGCCTAGTTTGTCTTGTGATTCTATCCTATTCCACTGATTGACTACTCTATTTCTTAGCCAGTACCAAATGGTTTTGATGACCGCTGCTTTATAATATAGTTTTAGATCTGGTACAGCAAGTCCACCATCGTCAGCCAAAAAGGACATTTTTTGCCTCATTTCTTCTTACGTAGTCTTAATCACTGAATGCATGTTGCCTTAGACAAACTGAGATTGGGAAAAGATTTTAACTTGAAAAGGCTAGGTCTCCCATTGCATCTAGAGCCATTTCCAATTGTCCTGATCTATATCTTGCTATTGTCATAATCTTCTTCAAGAAGAAAGGACAAATCACAATAGATGAGAAACTGAGGCAAAGTGACTTCCTTAGGATCACACAGCTAATAAATGTCTGAGGCCAGATTTGAACTGATGAAGATAACTCTTCTTGACTGCAAGCCTACCATTCTATCCATCAGGATACCTAGCTGCCCAGCATACAGTAGATATTTAACAAATGCTTCTTCCTTCTTTCTCTTTTTTTCCTTCCTTCTTTAGATCAGTTCATGCTATGACAGCTTCACCATCCCAGACAATAACTGGTAATAGCCTGCTCCCTCCTTTTTCATTTTGAGTGGGTCATGTACAAATAGGTTTTAGAGCCTATTATTGCAAATATCATCATTCTTCTCCCTAAATAAACTTCTCCTCCAAACTTACCTTTCTGTCAAAAGTATGACTAGTCTTCCTCTGATTCAGGTTTATTGCCATTTTTTTTCCTTGATAGTAGAGTATAATCAGAATTATGGAAAACTCTCCACTAGGACAATCTAGAAATTTTGAGGTCTTTTTCTTTCTAAAAAATAGAATAACTCTGACTCTTTTCTTACTAATATCACTAACAGATTTGTACTACGTTATCATAGGGTCTAAAGCTGGAAGGAGCATTGGAAGAGAGCAATTCCAATAGCCTAATTGGATGGAAAACTGAGGTTCAGGGAAATTGTGATTAGGGAGAAATTATCAGAACCTAGATTTAAATCAGATCTTGACTACAGAGCAAGGACTCTTTCCACTGCCTGCCTTAGAAAATGATCATCTAAATATAAATGTGCCCCTGCTTCAAGCAAACCATAGGCAGTAATCACAAATCACAAAAGAAATTGGGGGTGATTGTTCACTTTTCATGAAGACTAGCCTCACATATAGGTTTCTTTATCATTTTTAAATGTAGTATGCACGAATGAGAGAGCCTTGTTTGCTTCAATGTTTATTTTCCCTCTTCCTCAATATTCCAAAAAGTGATTTCCACTTTATTTTATATAGCATGGTGGGAATCACTTCAGTGGGAGACTGTGTTACCAAACAATATATTTAGAGTATATCATGCTTGTGATTCAAGAGTTGTAGGGGGCCTCTAACCCTGAGTTCTAAAAAGTTTGACAACATATTTCCAGCACCCAACATGAGAAATTATTTCTGTTTTTTCTCTATGTGAATTGCAAAATTCAAATGATTAACCTCTCCACTGGGCTCTTCTCTGTTTCCAGGGGAAACAGGAGAAAGGAAGACTTCTCTGTTTAAATCTCTAAATCAGATTGCTCAGAGTAGTGCTGGCAGGTGATAGCTGAGTGGAAGACACATCCTTTTGTCATCAAAACCTTACAAATTATTTATTTGATCAGGAAGAGAGTCTCAAAAGGCAACATATATTGACAGATACTACTTCTGAGTTCTTTTCCATTTTTCCCAGGTGGTGAAAGAATAAAAGACTCTTAAAATTCACTCTTCATGCATTTTTATTTCTTTCCTTTATTGTTTGTCTATTCTTTTCTTTTGGGTGTGGAATGAATGTCAAAGTTACAGCTCAAAACTCCAGAGGATTTGAGGATGATGCCCAGGGTGTATTATATCTAATAAAAATGAAACTCAGCCAAATTGATTTCAATGAAAGTTGTGTATGTTACCGAGGGGGGAAAAAAGTATCCCACTCCACAGTAATAAAAATAATAAATCTACATAGCTACAGAATAATTCACGCTCTGTGTGCTAAATTTGTTCAGTGGGCCAGTAAAGAGTATTTTCTGTGACTGTGTATTTTCCAGGCCTAATTTATATATTCGCTTAATTCCAATACAAATTGACAAATAGTATTAGAGACCATGAAACCCATACTGATGTATTCTGAGCAGGAGAATAAAGTTTTCAAGTAGTGTTGTTTCAAACCAGAATAGTCTCCTCCTTCCTCTGCTTTTCATTTCCTTCTTATTTCCTCTCCTCCTTTCATTTTATTCTACTCTTAGTTATGCAAAATTCTTCACGGATTTTGAAAAGGCTTTTCCATAAATAAGAAACCACATAGAGATAGAAATAGGTAGCCAACATTAAATATAATATCAAAATGTTGCATGTCTTCTTCTATTCCAAGATTCATGACCTTTACAAAAAATGTTCAACATCCCAATGGGCTGTCTGACTGCCTATATCAGTAAATTGAAGAGAAAATAAAGGGAAAATGGACAGGAAAATATTGCTAGAAAGTAAAGTGCCTTGATAAAAGTCTGAGGGGGTAGAACAGTTAACTCTGCTTTTTAGATTAAGCATAGGTTTCCTAGCTTTCCAGTGAGTAAAATTTTTCTAGGTTATCTTGCTCAATTTTCTAATTTTACAAGTGAGAAAACTGAAAAATGGGACCGATTTGTTCAGTCACATAAATAGGAAGTAACGGAACCAGAATTTGGATCCAGCTCCTTTAACACCAAAGCCAATCAGTCAACATTCTTTCCTTGTATCACACTGCCTTAAAGCTGGAATGAACCTCAGAAGCCATCCAATCAACCATCTCATTTTCAGGTGGGGAAACTGAGGCCCATTGAAGTTAAATGTTTTGCCCCAAGTCACAGGGATAGTTAAGCAACATAAGGAGACAGGATTTGAGTCCTAGAGCATTTGACTTCAAAGTCAGAGCACTTTCCTCTCTATCACATTGATTCACAGGATTCACTTTTCATTCTCTTTGATACTTCAATGGGTCTGTCATGTCTAAGGCTCCATGAGTTGGGAGGGTTAAAAAAAAAAAAAAGGAAGCTAAGTGTCAGAGAGGTTAAAAGTCACACAGACAGTAAAATTCAGAAGCAGGATCTCTCCTGACTCCAAGTTCAACATTCTATCTACTGTACTGCCTCTGACTGTAAAATTATGGGTGGACTATGGGATCTCTAATAACTGTGGCAGCTCTACAGTCTTTGGTCTATAATAATACTTTTCCTGAATTCCAGATAAGTTCTCTTTTCACCACATTTATATGGAACTCTTTGTCTGTCAAATGAGAACATTTGACCCTTACTTTTTTTTTTTTTTTTTGGTAAGGCAATTGGGGTTAAGTGATTTAGCTAGAGTCATATCACTAGTATATCAACTGTCCAAAGCCACATTTTAATTCAGGTCCTCCTGTCTCCTGGGCTGTTACTCGATGTACTACTCACCTAGTTGTCCCTCCCCACTTTTTGTGAGGCAATTTGGGTTAAGCACCCTCAATTTAATCTTATGAAGATTAAGTAAAATAATGGATATGACAATTTTGAAAAGTATAGAAAATAGAATCAAAGAAAACTTAGGACCAATCGGAGTTAGTGGGACTATAATGAAAGAGGGTATAGCTTCTTATTTCATGTTTATTTTCTTTTTGAAGGAAGATCCTTGGAATGAAAAGGATGAAATAGAAATAGAAATATGGGGAGATGTAAGCAATAATTAACAAGAAGATACTATTAAGCCACCTTGCTACCCTTAATGAATTCAGATCAACTGTCCCAAATTAATATCTTTAAGTGAAAAAAGCAAGAAAGAAAGACAAACAGAAATAAACAAAAGAAAAATACAGAATTTTTGAGTCATACAGTAAATGATGTTTGAAAAATCTTTCAGAGTAGAAAAGGTTCTTCAGGATTGAAGAATGCTGTCCCAATTTTCAAGAAAGAGAAGAGAGTAGAATCCTCAAACTATAGTTTGACTTTTAGATTCCTATCAAAATTTTAAGAAATATTAATAATGTGCTAGTGATTACCAAAAGCCAGCATACAAAATCAGGTTATTCCAGACCAACCTCATTTCTTTTTCAACAGGATTACTAGACTGGTAAATCAGAGGAATTCTTGATTTCTATATAGTTTACTTAGATTTTAATTAATTACTTAGATTTTGACAAAATTTGTTGTGGTTTTTTGTATAAGATGAAAGGATTTATGCTAAACACTAAGTGATAGTTCAATTAAATGGATTCAGAACCCATTGAATAATCAGACCAAAAGAATGCATGTTAATGTTAACTTGGAAGAACATCTTCAATGGACAGCTCAAGGGATCTGTGCTTGACTTCATGCTGTTTCACATTACCAATAACTTAGATAAAGGCATAGTTAGAATGTTTATTAAATTTGCAATAATTAATCCATTAAATGACAAAATCAAGATTTTTAGAATTTCTAGAACATTAGCAATAACCTAAGAAAATGAAACTTAGTAGGAATAAATGCAAAGTCTTAGACTTGGGTTCAAAAAATCAACTTCATGAATAAAAGATGAGTGCATGGCTAAATTACAGTGTATCTAGAAAAGATTAGGAGTTTTTAATTTGACTACATGCCCAACAACTAGGAAATGTAATAAGTGTTAAATTACACTAAGGCATGGTTTCTAGGAATAAAGAGGTGATAGCCCCACTGTACTCTGCCCTAGTTAGATTACAATTGGGGTTTTGAGTTCAGTTCTACACCCATTTTAGAAAGGACACTGATAAGCTGGAAAGCATTCAGAGAATAGCAACCAGAACACTTCATGCCCTATCAAGATTAAGCTTAAGGAACTGAGGGTATTGAACCTGCAAGAGAAAGGAGTTTGGGGGAGACATGCTAACTATCTTCCATTATCTGAAGGACTTTCATGGGGAAGATAACTAAACTGATTTTGTTTGACTCTAGAAGACAGAACCAGAAGCAATGTATGGAATTTACAAAGGGGAAAAATTTAGGTGTGATACAAGGAAAAACTTTCTAGCAAACAGATTTATCTAAAAGTAGAATAAGGAGGTCTTAGATTCCTTTTCACTGGAAATCTTCAAGTAAAAGCTAGATGACCATTTGACAAGTATGTTTCAGGAAGGGTATCTTTTTTTCAGTTCGGGATTAGACTAAAGAGCCAGTGAAGTCTCTTGCAACTCTGAAATTCTTTGATTCTGTAAAAGATATAAAAAGGATCTATATGTAAAAATAAGAAGAGGGAGAAGGAGAGAACTGGATTTGTGAAATTACTGATGTGGATTCTTCCCTAGTTAGGAACTTCTACCAATGTGGGTAGCAACTTCTGGGCAACTCTGTCCAAACCAGTTGTCTAAAGCACTGAGAGTTTAAGTAATTTGCCCAGGGTTACATAGCCAGTATGTTTTACATGTGGAACTAGAACTCAGTTCTTTCTTTCTTTGATATTAGATACATATCCACTATGTTTTATTGATCCTTTCTTGTCATATAACCAAGTGAATTATGTCATCTCTAGTGCTGATATTCTCACATGTGAAAATGGACACTGTTTGAAAACTAGAAGGGATCTTAGAACATTACTTAGAATCTTTGTACAATAACCTTCATTTTACAAATGGGGAAATTGAGGTTTAGTGTAGTTAAATCACTTTCCTCAATATAACATAGCTTGTGGATGTCAAGCAAAGATTTGAGGCCTGGTCTTCTCACTCCAAATCCATCAATTCCTTCTATACCATGTTGAATGTCTTTTTGAAATAGCTTAATTCTCACTGTTTTACAAACAGTGTAATTAGTCAATGTGTTAATTATACTTTCCGGCAAACAAAAAACCTAGAGACCTGATTTTTTTCTTTTGGTTCAGATATCTGTATTCTCATATTTGACACCAAAAGAAAAACCTTTCAATGACTTTTATCTTTTGTGTTCCTTTCAAAGCTATACATAAACATTTCAACAAGTACCTGGACATATTTTTTTCTCTCTTTTTGAAAAAAGAGTGGGAAAAGTTAGGGAGTAGGCTTGTTATTTCATTGGTATAGGAAACTTCCTACTAAGAGAAATCCCTCTTAGGATGTAGGTGAGCTTCTCAGTAACTGACGGTCTTGAAGAAATTTGCTTAGAGCATGGAGAAAATAAGTCACTGGCCCAGGATCACAGAGTCAATATGAGTTAGAAGAGAACTTGAACCTATTTATTCCTGGCTTACAAGGCCAACTCTCTATCCACCATATCCAACTACCTCTCTAAGAATCTGTACCATTTTTCTCTCACCTTTACCACTAAGGAGCTTGTAGTATTTTCTATTATGTTTATATAATTATATAATACCCAGAACATAGTAGGCACTTAATAAATGTTTGTTGATTTACAATAGAATCTAGATTTTATTTTTATTTTTGTATTTTATATACTGTCTGTTGTATACTTTTCACATTATCTATCATCATCTTTGGGATTTGTTTGTCTTATTTGCTGCTTCTACAATTGAGACTAAGCATCATCAGAGAGTTTAATACTCTATGGCAGAAATTACTTTAAGAACACTTGCTGCTATTAACATCACCCTCTGTTTTGCTAAGTCTCATTGAGTATGACTTAGTTTCTTCCTTATTGTATCAACTTCCTTTCATTTCACTCATGCTAGGGATAGCAGTACTCTTTATCTTTTTAGTCCATGATTATATAAGAGTTTTATCCTTTTACAAGAGTCCATGATTTTGTAAAGTCCATGACCTTACAAATTATGACACTGAACAATTATGACTCATAAATAATAATGCACCTTCTGGTTAAGAAATGAAGAGCAAAGGAATATTCATCAATTGGGGAATGGCTAAATTGTGGTATATGATCGTGATGGAATATTATTGACCTGTAAGAAATGACAAGCAGAATAATTTCAAAAAAACTTGGAAAGACCTATATGAACTTATGCAAAGTGAAAGGAGAATATTGTACACAGTAACAGCAGTATTGTTCCAAGAAGAACTATAAATGACTTAACTATTCTAAGTGATACAATAATCCAAGACAATCCCAAAGGACTAATCCCAAAGCATACTATCTGCCTCCAGAAAAAAACTCATATTACCTGAATATACACTGAAGCACGTTATTTTTTACTTTCTTTATTTCATTTTTTTTAAATTTTATTTGTCTTCTTGTACAAAATTACTAATGTGGAAATGTTTTACATGATTGCATTTTATAAACTATATCTGATTTCTTATTGTATCAGAGAGAGGGAAGTGGAAAAAAGAAAGGGAGAGATAGAATTTGGAATTCAAAAGTTTTTTTAAAAATGTTAAAAATTGTTTTAACATGTAATTGGAGGGGGGGAATTACACATACATACACACATTGTAACTTCACCTTTTATTCACTACATATAACCAAGTGAGGTTTTTGTCCATCCTAAAGATTAAACCAGGGGTAGGAAACATTAAGTCTACAGGTTGCATAAGACCATGAAATCATTTGCTAAAGCAACCATAGATAATGATAAGCTGAAAGCTAGGTACAACAACCTACCATTACTTGAGTTTTATAACTTGATAATTTTGTATGCCTGCAAATAATGTTAGAAATATCCAAATGGTCCTTTGCAAAAAAAAAAAAAAAAGAAAAGAAAAGAAAGAAAGAAAGCTTCCTCACTCCTGTGTTAACCTTATAGACCAATATTATGTATTATTCTTTTTTCACTAAGATAACACAAGCAATCCTAAAATCAGAAGAAGTTAAGTCCAGAGATACTATTCTCTCACTCTCATTTGCTTCTCTGAATAGAAGTGCAGCTCCTGATTTGGAAAGGTAGAAAAGTTTTGTTTAAGACACATGATTAGACTTGGTTTCAGAAGTCATGCATTTATTTTGCCCATCATTAAAGTTGGAAGGCCAAATGATTCCCTCAACAACAGTCTCTGTGCAATAGAAATTGATTTCAACAGGAGCTGCATTCACATAATGATAGGAAAGATTCTGTCCATGTTTTGGACTAGCTGAATCTTCTCCTTACTGATATGCATGTTGTTTTTTTTTTTTTCTTCTTACTGCTTGTTTTTCTACCAGCAAAGGATAAATCTCCCTGACAGGTTTCAAAATTTAGGTCTTAAAGATTTGCAATGCTCAGATCTACCACTTTTCTAGTTACCAACTTTGAGCTGATCTTTATGTCATTGATATTTTTTTCTTCTTCCTATTCCCAGGGGTTAGAGTTAGAGAGACAGGAAGGTAAGTCATTTCATTTGTTTTTTGATTTTTTTTAATGCTCAAAACAGCACTTTGGTCAGTAAATTCTCCTTGGCAATCCTTAGAAATTCCTTTCCCTCTCATGATCTTTTTCATTCCTGACATTCTAGAAATCTTTCTGGCATTATATACAAATATAAAAAAATCATTTCACTTTTCCATTTTTCTCTTCTCAGTTAAACACCAACAAAACCAATTCAACCTTCCTTCCTATGTTTAGTATATTGTCCTGCTCCTGCAACAATCTTTGATTTACATGTGACCTCTTACTCAAATAGTTCTATCCATGCAGATTGAATCGAAACAGCTTCCAATGATTTTCCTATTTCAATATATTCTTGCATATCATTGCTTGAAATTAGACAAGTCTAATATTCCATTGAATATGATATGGTTCAATCGATTTGTCTATAAAATGCAACTATGAAGTAATTCAAGTTAGTCTTTAAACATCTAGTAATAACTCTAATGATTCAATACCATTCAAATTGCAAAACAAGGCTGTCTCTTCCAAAGGAGGCACTTTGGAAAGACATATGCTTATCTTAATGAGGCTACTATTGCCTAAAAGCATTTCTGAACTTATCTTAGGGCACTACCTTCAGAGTTAGTCTGACTTCTGTATGATAAACCAAACCTTAATCACTAGTCTTTGCTTCTAAATAACTTATTGTTGTTTCAAAAATAAAATCCTTCATCAAAAAACAAAGATTTAGCATCTTTGGCAGATAGTCAAGGGATGTACTATAGGCTCACATGACAGATCTTGAATAAGACTTCAGGAGATACTCAGTATGAAATGCATTATCACAATAAGTGAAAAGCTTCTTAAGGTGTCTACAATGAAGGAAATAACATGAATTTGGTGAAATAGTAATCTTTTGTTTGAGAAGGACTTTTGGTTAATCATTCTCATTAGGGTCATCCTTCCAATGAGCATATTTAACAAAATCACAGAACTTTAGAACTGAAAGAAACCTCTGGGACAACTTAGTCTAAGTGACCTGGAATCTGCTCTATAATGTCTCCACCTATCATCATTCAGCTATTTTCTTTTTTCATGAACAACAGTTTATTTTTGAGGTAGAAAATACTTATCTACTTCAGAGGAAAAATATCATGGCTGTGTCTAAAATGGGTTTTTTCAATAACTCAAAGCAAATTATGCTTAATATCACAATTGTGAGCTAGAAAGGAACTCATTAGTACAACTCCCTCATCAGATAAGGAAGCAGAGATTCCGAGTTGAAATCTTAGTAGTGTAAGACATCATATCAAGACCTGGGCTCACAATTCCTTCAATTTTTCAAGGATAATCATCCTTTTCACTTTCAGGCATTATAATATGAGAAAGAAATTTTTGGTCATGTAAGAAGTACAAAAGTGGAACAGGCTGCTTTGGAAGTAGGATTTCTCATCACTAGATAGCTTTCAGCAAAGGCTGAAATGACCACTTCTCAGGGATGCTACAAATGGAGATTCTTTTCAGTTATCAATTGAACTGTATATACACCTTTTAAAGCAGAAGTATGTTAGCAAATGGTTAACAATTGGTTTTCCAAAACTTCATATCACACATTTATATTGAATTTGCATTATCATTTTCTCCATTACTTTCTTAAGTCCAAACAACCATTAAATAACAATTCAAGCTTTGATTTGTAGTACTTGCCAGTTTTTGAGATGTAAATGCTCACTCTAAAAATTTAACAACTGTCTTAGAATGGTACAAGATAGCTCTAGGACACCCCTGTTTTAAAGTCTCTTTAAGCCTCTTCCATTTCTAAGATTGAATGTCAATATCATATAGCTTTATGTGGCAATGCTTAGAAAGTGTAAGTGTAGAGAGAAGTGGCAAGATTTCTATACCTAGTGAATTCTTGATCTTCAATAATGCAGAAATAATGGTTTGGATAATAAATAAATTCTCATTTTGAACTATGCATTTTGACTATATTGCTCACTGGATCACATTAAGGGTATGTCTGCCTGGTTCCTGAAGCAGAGATCTTATCTTATTTCCTCACTAAGACTTCACTTTACTTTGTATGCATTGACTAATCTCTTATCTCATGCTACTTGGCTTGAATCATCTCTCTAGTTTTCTGTGGAGTATTTAGTAATTTCCCTTGGGTTGGAAGCCTTGCCAAAATCCCAGTCCTTCCTAGGAATAATGTCCTGGCTCTGGACTTGTAAGTCCTTTCAATCTTCTACCATTTCAATAACAATTGGAGTGTGTGTGTGTGTGTGTGTGTGTGTGTGTGTGTGTGTGTGTGCTTCTTTATATCACTTCTATGAGGTAGGTAGAGTGTTAAATGTGATCATGTGAATTAAAATCCTAATTCTTTCACTTTGGGGAGAAAAAGAATATGTCTGAAATGGACTTTTTACTCTCTCAAACCTTACACACACACACACACACACACACACACACACACACACACACACAGGTACCTATAGGTATATAGAAACATACATATGTATACATACATATATGTGTGTATATGTATACTCAAATGTGTGCAGACAGGTAGATAGATTTAGAATTTAAAGGCCATCTACCTCAACACTCTTAGTGAGGAAAACAAGGCTCCAAGACTTTAAATGAATTGCTGATTCTCACAACTGGTAAGTCTCACAAGTAGGTATAAACCCAGCTCTTTCTGAGTCTTGGTTCAGCAATTCAATGCCTAAGCCACAATGATCCTTCCCATGGATAAAGTGTGAGAATCACTCAATGCCTTCATCTATTATGCTTAATGAGTCAAATCTCCCAATGAACAAAGCATATGTTTCTTGGAAATTAATATAGTTAGGAAATGGTCAACCTTAGGATGATTGTGCATATATATGTATGCATATATATATAGTACCTCAGAAATTATCTAGACCAACTCCCTTTATTTTACAGATTATAGAATAATAGATTTATAGTTGGAAGGGACTTGGGAGGTTATCAAGTGCAGTGTCCTCATTTTACAAATGAAAAAACTAGATCCCAGAGAAGTAATTGCAAGAGCTAGTGAGTGTCTACATTATTCATTTCTAATTTGTTGTTTAGAGAAATTAAAGTCACTGCCTAAGGTCACATAGCTCAAGGTAGGATTTGAATTCAGGTCCTCTTTAGTGCTTTTTTTTTCCCCATTATGCTATTCTGCCACTCATCCTTAGCAAATGCTCTGGTGAATACAATGAGTACATTTTGGACTCAGAGGATGGGACTTCAAAAATCCTGACTTTATCTTTCGGCTAAGGATGGAATAAATGACAGCAATGGTCTCTCATCATAGCTGTATGAACTTATTATCCTAAGTTTATTTTTGGAACTTCTAAAAACAAAAAAACTTACAAAAATCCAAAGTAATTGGTAAAGAAGTGAGTAAAATCTAATATTTGGCTTACTGTTAATAAGTGAGAAAATATTTGACCAAATCTAGTTGTCAAAGTGTGAAATCCATGGATTATGGAATTCCAACATATTTTCATGTGTTATGTACTTCATAGGTATTTACTCAAAGGCAGAAGCTTCAATCCAACAAAAATTATTTTTAAGAATAAAAGTGAATAATATGATAATATGTTTTGCATGAATGAACATGTATAATTTATTCTTAATTGCTTAGTGTTTTAAGGAGAGGAGAAGTGGAGGAAAGAAGAAAATTTGGAACTTAGATTTTTTAATGAGTGTTAAAAATTGACTTTATATGTAACTGGGGAAAACCAAAATATTATTTTTAAAATTACTTCCAAAAAATAATAAAAGTGAATACATGTATAGTTTGTGAATTTCTCATTTTCTCTTGTATTATAGAGGTTAGCCAGCTACTTCTGGTTTAGAAAGGAAATATAAAAGATGTTAGAGGAGATCAATTGTCCTACACCCAGCAAAATTCTAATAGGGCACCAGATGGAACAGTGATCAAGAATCCCAAAGAGGGGTAAACTATTGCAACCAGTTTGGAACTGTATAAGAAGATGCCCAAGAGCCTGCAAATGATTGGTTGCCAGCATTTAGAGAGAAAAAGTGCCAGGAGAGACAGAAAAGGAACTCAGTTAAACAGAACCTATAGCCAACAGAGTCTCAGTCCTAACCTATTGGAACAACAGCAGGGGACAGAGTCAGCCCCTGAAAGGTCACATTGAACAAGGAGACGGAGCCAGGATCATGGACATACTACAGGGCCTGAAGCTAACAAATCTTTGGGAAACTAGATTATCCTATCTTGCTCTAGGACGTTTCAGAAGACCTGAGACCAAAGTGATCACCCACATCTGAGTTTAAGGAGCATAGCAGAAAACATGACCAACTCTTGGTTGAAAATTCTTTCAAGAGACAAAGATAAGGCCAAAGGCTGGACTTATGTTGGGCCCCTTTGAAATAGAAATAGAAATCTAGGGTTAAAGTAGAGAGCATTGCCTGGTTTCAGTCACTCGAGTTGGATCTATAGCAGGACAATGGCAGTGGTAACACCACACAGATTGTTCAGAGGATAGAAGCAAACATGGCTCACCAGCCTAATCAAAAATGTCAGGGGACTAGGATAGGTCCTGCCCTGGAACAAAATTAAAAGCAAGTAATTTAGGCTGAAGACATGTTTTAAAAAAAAGAAAGAAAGAAAAGAAAACCCTGAATACAATGGAGAAAATACAATGAGTTAAGAGAAGCTCAAGAGGTAAACTCAGAACTAGAAAGTAACTTCCCAAGAACAAATAAAGAAAAAAAATGACTTGGCTTTAAGAAGTCCAAGAGTGCATAGGAGAAATGGAATAAGAGATAATAAAAATGAAATTAGAGCTACAGAGAGGGTGGAAATTGAAATGAAAAAGAAAAAAAAAACAGCTTAGAACAGAAGGTAGAAAACCTTATTCACATAGGGGCTAGATGAAAAGTAAAATGAAGCAGACAAAATTCAGTAATTCTATGGGACTTTCTAGTATAAAGTCAAAAGACTGACAAGTTAGGAACAAATGCTTCAAATAACCAGAAAGAAATGCCTCAAATACTAACAACTTACAGTCAGGATCACACAAGACAATGATGCAAATACCTTAAAAAAGAGGAAATCTTGGAATATGATATACCAAAATACGTACAAAAATTGTCAGCACTTTACTATTATATGTGTCAAAAAATCAAATGTCTAACTATATAAAACACTTTGAAAATATTAAAGTACCACATAATTACTCATTATTAATATTATTACTTATTAGGAAAGGATGTAGTCTATATGAATGCTATTACTGTTTCCATATAATAAAAAGAAGAAAAAGAAGTAAAAAAAAAAAAAATAGAATACTTAGAATCATGATCAGAGATGAATCTTGTTTTTTGCTTTTTTTTTTTCAACACCAGTCTATAATCTACTGGAATTTCTTCCTCTTATCATCCCTATGGTAGATGATCATTCCTAATCATATGGCCTATAAAATATTTTTGATCTCATTTTCCTTCTTCGTTTCATTTAATTTCAAGCTGTATTGATTCTTCTCTGTCAGCATCTATTTCAAGGTCCCCTTTATCTCAACTATTTCCCTGGCTTTACATATTAGGTTATTCCTTTGGTTATGCTCCACCAGCAAAATACTGTGTTCTTTTCTGATCTTTTCTAAAATAGTTTATGTCCCACAATACTTATCTTTCTCCTCTACATGCCATTCATTTTCACTAAACATCTTATGATTTAGCTCCACTCATCATTTCTGAAATAGTAGTCACCTCAACTTTTTTGAATGCCCATATGTCAAAATGTAATAAAAAATGTTTTCATTAATGCATTGTTTCAAGAAAAAATATAGACTGCTTGATCACTAATTCTACCTTTATACTCGGTTTTAATAATATTTATTATTAAGCTTTACTTTTTGTTTCATGGGCTATAAAAGACTAGAAAGTCACTGTGATTTTGTGTGGCTAGGATTAGGAGTTAAAACATTCCCTATAAATCTGTGTAATCTTTATCAAAGGACATGGCTGTGTAGCGTACTTCTATCTGTGTTATGCATTTTCAATTACACTACATGTTTTCTACTTAGTAAGCCAGCTTAATTCTGTACCATGTCACAATATTCAAACATGTCCCAGGTTGGAAAGAGGAACAATCTTACTTCTCTTGTAAGTTGTTTAGCCTCTGGCACTTATAAATCCCCCAAAACACGGGGGAAATTCCTTTTTCCTTACTTTTAATATGCCTTTAGATTTATTACTTGAAGAATCTGTTCACTTAATCCTTTGCTAGGTCAGGGTTCACCAGCATTCTAATAAAGGTTCTACTAAAAGAAAGGAGAAAACAAAATCATGAAGTCGAGCATGGCAGTGATGCCTAAGACAAAAATAAATTTCCAAATATATTTCCCCACAAGAAAGACAAGAAAAGGCAGGATGCTTTAAATTACGCTACACAAATCCAACCCATCTATCTTGGTCTGCTCTCCTCGACAGTTTGGCCAAGGTGGGCAGGCAAGGCAGAGGCTAAAGAGCTCTTCAGGGACCAAATTACTGTTTCAAAATGGGTCTTGTGCTCCAAGTATATGACAATATTATCTGAGAAATGTTACAGAGATTTGGTGTCCTTCAGAGTGCTCTGCTAAAGCATTTAAAATCATCAGAGGTGTATGTTATTTTTTTTAAAGAGTTCATTAAAAATGTACTTTAAGCAGATCTGGCCAAAATATTACAAGTATTATAAATGACCAAAAGTGGCTATAATAAAAAATATTAGCATTTTATTGAGATGATCACTTCCAAGTTTCTAGAAATGTGGCACAGGAATATATTCTGCACAGTCAGGGCTTCCAGGGACTTTTATTATATAATGAAACAGTCTTAAAATTTTTCTAAGCAATTTTGATGCAAAAATATAGCAACACTGGGAGAAAATGTCTCTTGTTGATAATAATATGATTTCTGTTCATTTGTAGTTGTTGAATTGGAGAAAAAGATCATTTAAATTTTTTTCCCTCAACTCTGGAAAGCTCTTCATATTCACAAACACAGAAAATATTGGGGAAAGGGGGAGGGGAAGTAGAACAGTAAAACTCATTTAATTCATAAAATATGTTCTCTGCTCCCATCAGCTTTTGCTCCCCTTCCCTCATTTCTCTTGAAGCTGAGCAGGGTCATGCTGGGTCAGTGAATAGAAGGGAATTCTCCTCCATAAACAATAAGGAGGCAGAAATCAATCCTGAGACAGGGTTCTTCTGTATCCTAGCATGTAGGAATATAGCTTTCCTCTTAGAGAACTTCATGACTCATCTGAGAGAGTAGATATCTTAACATGTCAAAAATCAATCTGTAAATACTTACTAAACATCCAGTAAAAGGCAAGTATTTAAAAGGACACAAAATAAGTTAATTCTTATTTTGTCTCTCAACCAATTAAAAATATCAGGTTTCACATGATTATGTGAAAAAGAATAATTCAAAGCCACATATGTCCATATGTTGAATCACATAGCACAACCTGTAAGTGTTTCAAAAAATTAATATTCATGTGTGATGTTTATCAGAATAGTTGGGAAGGTTCTATGCATAAGGTATAAATCAATCAACAAGCAGATGATAAGCACTTACTGAATTCCAGACTCCATATTAGACACTGGGAATGAAAATAAAATAAATGAAACAAGTCATATTCATAAAGAGCTTATTATCCTAAGAGGGGAAATAACAAGGATCTACATATAAATATTTGCAGAATAAACATAAAAAATAAGGACAAAGTTGCTAAATGTAAGGTAATTTAGGAAGGAGGTCAATAACAGTTGGGGAAATAAGAAGTCTTAATGTTGAGGGTAGGACTTCTCCTGTATATATGTAGAAGGCATCATAAAGGCATAAAGGGATTCTAAGAGTAGTGACTTCAAAGAGAAAGTGACTTCCGGAGAAGAGCGATAGCCAGTGAAAAGGCACAGAGATGGGAAAGGTAAAGAGAGGGATGCAGAATAGTACACAGTGAAGCTGGAAAGGTAAATTGAGGCAAGGTCATGAAGGGTTTTAAAATCTAAATAAGGAAGCTTTTAAATGATTGAGGACTTCAATTAGTCCTTGAACTAGTTGAGCCTTGAGAGATAGTTTTTTAGACAGGCAGATGAGGAGATGAAGCATTCTAGGTTAAAAAGGCAGAAAAATAGGAATTATCCTATTAAGAAATCACTGGAATCATATAACTTTAAAAGATTAAAAAGTTCCTAAGAGATGATTTCACATAACTCACTGACAAGGAGACTTATCTACACTTTTCTTTTTTTCCTCTTAAAAAATTGCTATAAACAACAATTTCCAAAAACCAAATGCCAACAAAGGTAAATTCATTTTGTATTTCTGAGTTGCTATACTTAGTCAAGATCATTTACTAACTGCCTCACATATTCAAAGCATCATCGTCTAGGGCACAATGGAAAAATAGAGAAAATGAAAGCTGAAAATCTCAGTCAATGATGGGCTTTCTATATGGTTGAAATTATAGATCACATGAGAGGCAATGTTACCTACTAGAGAGAGAACTGGTCTCTGAGTCAGAAAGATGTAGTTCAAGTCCCATCTCTGACACATACTGACTTTATCACCACAGACAAGTCACCTTAATTCCAAATACTTCCCAGACAACTAATCCTACACACTGAAGAAATGTTGCTCTTCTTTGACAGGAAATTCCACACCAAAAACACTCTAAACTTTAAAACCAAGTTTTAAAAAATACAGAGATTTAAAAATATGTATCTGTGACATTACAGAAAGCATCTCCTCTGTGGTTTTGGAAATTACCTGAGATGTACAGAGATTAAATGACTTCCCTAGTATGACATGACTACTAAGGGAATTTAAACTTATGTCTCACTGAAGTTTCTGTGTAGGAGCATGTACAAGAGAAAACAAAGTTCAGAGTGTAGAGTCACCAACCCAGTAATTAGAATGGGGGAAACATACAAAAATCACTGTATCTGGAGTCAGAATCATAAACTATGGTGTTGAAAGGATCCTACCCCTCCATTGCACAGATGATGAAACTGAGGATCAGAGATGTTCATTAACCTGCCCACGTTCATACAAGTAGTAAGTAGCAGTCAAAATCTGAAGACAACTCCAAACTCATAACTCTTTCCACTCTGCCATATTATTTTCAAATCTGATGGCTACTTAATAAATTAACTTAATATCTCTGGGCCCTGGAAAACCTAAAATGAGGGATGATGGTTGTGTTGTTGAGTCATTTCACTTGTGTTTGACTCTTGGTGATCCCATTTGGGGTTTTCTTAGCAGAGATACTGGAGTGGTTTGTCATTTCCCTCTCCAGCTCATTTTACAGATGTGGAAACTGAGGCTGAAACGGTTAAGCAATTTGCCCAAGGTGACACAACTAGTAAATTTCTAAAGTCATGAAGATGAATCTTTCTGATTCCAAGCTCAGCACTGTATCCACCATGCCACCTAGCTGGTGAAGGGTGTAGACTACATTATCATGAAGGAATTTCTAGCACCAACAGTTAATATATATAAAAACCCTGTAACTCAAAATGCCATATAGACCAGGAAGCAGAGAAGGGCACAAAGTAGATTGTAAAGTCAGAAAAGATTTCTTAAAGGATGTAAAATCTTAATTTTTTGATTTGAAAGTGACCTTGTTGATCATATAAGACTACCCCTCCTCATTTTAAAAATTAAAAAATTAAAAAAAAATTAAAAAAAATTTGACTGAGAAATGACTTGACTAAGATCACAGATAAAGCAAGTAATAGTTCTAAGATTCAAAATTCCTACTCCAAATCCATTTCTTTTTCCACTGTACTATGAGTTTGGAATCAGATTCTACAAGGGAATTAGAACACAGGATACAGTGAAGAGACAGGAAGGGGAGTGGCTTAGGCAAAGGAATTTCCATTACATGAATTGCTGCTCTACAAATACTTGTTATATAAAACTAGATTTTTACACCAGAAATGGCTGCATTTCAAGAAAAGAAAAAAAAATGGTCGAATGGGGGGAGAGGTGAGAATTCTTAAAAAATCATTTTTGATTATAATGAAACCCACCACATAAGCTTATTAGAAGGTTGAGTTCCATATAAAGCTGTCAAAATGCAACTCCCAAGTTCCAAAAATAAAATCCTTGACAACAGCCACCTTATGCTTCCAGGATTGTTGAGAACACAGGAGCTTTTCTCTTTCCCAAGATGCTATCTTACTGCTGTTTCAGGAGAGAGGGAAAGGATTGAAAAGAAATAGTGAAGTTAAAAAAAAACCAAACAGAAATACAAAGTCCTTTTAGAGTTCAGATCCTAAAAGACTAAAAGAAAGGGGAAAAAAAGACGATCAGAGAAATATCTAACAAGTTATCTAAAGCTTCTTTTAATACATAGACTGAAAAGGGAAATAAAATAAAGGGAGGAGAGATAAAAAAAAGTATCAACATTATAACATGGATTGGGAAAGCTAACAAAGGACAGAATATTCAAAGAACATTCAATAAAAAGCAAAGCACATTTAATAACAAGTAGAGAATCAAGAACTCCCTTGCTTTGAAGGAGTTGTCTCCTTAGAATTCTGATGGTACTTCAGTCCAGCCTGTACCACACAATTTACCACTTCAATATATGGCTCTCTTGAATTGTTCAACATTGTTTCATGTTGGTGAGTCTTATCTCCCATTAAACTAAGTGCCTTGACAGCAGACACAATAGTCTGTCACTAATATTGTGCTCTCCACAGCTCCTGGTCTAGGGTTAGGAACTTGGTAAATACTAGAAAAGATATGCTGTTTGATTGACAGTAGAGCTAGATGTTTACAAGATTGGCCCCTGTGTCTTTTTTTTATAGAAATACATAGAGGAAAAAATTCCTAAAGGTAAAAATTCCTCTTTCAATTATCTTGCCATCTTTTTCACAACCATTATAGTAGGGGTGACTGACACCAAAAGTGCCCCCAGTGCCAAAATGACACATTAAGCAACAAAAACATCACTGCCATGAATTTATGTGATTCCTTTGAGAAAAAAGAAATTCTGTTTTCACTTGCCAGACATTTCTGAACTATGCAGCCTATACTCTGACCTTCATCTTCACTTTCTCCATTTTCCTCCCACTAGAATCTTGGACTCTGCACCTGAAACCACTCTCACCTTATCTTGCCAGGAAGGCCTCTACATTACTTCCTGGCTATTTCCAAGCCATGTCACTACATGGATGCTCCCCTGGCTTCAAACATCCTTGCTTTCCTCATTTAAATTAAGCTGCTTAAGAGTGGGGAGTGTTTTGTTTTCTTGTATTTGTATTTCTGCAATATGGTATTTAATAAATGTTATCATTCAATAATATGAAGAGAAAGTAATCCTCTTCCCATTTTCCAAATATCAAACATCAAAAACTAAGAAACTTATTCAAAGTTATAAAAAGAAATCAGTGATGTAGTTGGAACTAGAATTCATAACTCCTGACCCCTACATTAAATTTTATTAACCTCCAATGATTCTCTTTGCATATTTTTTCAACCAGTAAATAATAAAGGCATCATGGCATGGAGAATAGAGATTTGACCTTGTAATTAAGACAGTTTCTGACCATTTTTTTTAGATTTTGGAGAAGACACATGCTTAGACAAGCTCAATGTTCTGGAAAAAGAACACAAATTTCAAAGAACATAGGGCTCTGCATTGATAGAGGGAGTTTCTATACTGGAAGCTGCCCATATTGATGCAATCATAGGTTTAGTTCAGGAAAATAAAACCAAACTACAACAAAACAACAACAACAAAATTAATAAGGACATAGATTGTCTATTATACTTCTACTATTGTCTTGGATAATATAGGACAGACAAAGAAGGAAACCCTGAGTCATTGTCTTAAGAGTTTGCAATCTAATTAGGAAAACAGGATAACAAACTTGAAATAATATTTTATCATATTATCATATATCAACAACATATGATAATATTAGAATAATGAAGTACCAAATAGTGTGGCAATGATAATACTGTAAGAATTATTAACCAATCATTTGATAATAAAGACTATTAGATGATGATGAATATTAGATTGGATCTGAAAGATATTTTAGAAGTCATCTGGTCTAGTCTTCTCATTTTTATAAAGAAACTGAGACACAGGGTAAGCTGATTTGTTCATGCACCCAAAGTTAAAGTGTGGTAGATCCAGAAATAAAATACAGGTTTCCTCAGTCTTAACAGCAAATGCTTTTCCTCATACGACCCAGGGAGTAAACAACAGAGAAATAACACTTCCCCTAGATGGCACAGTGGATAGATCTCAGGGCCTAAAGTCAGGAAGGTGTGAGTTCAAATTTGTTCTCACTTACTTGGCTATGGACGAGTCACTTAACCCTATTTGTCCCAATTTCCTCATATGTAAAATGAGCTGAAGAAGGAAATAGCTAACCAGTTCAGTATCTTTCCAAGAAAACCCCAAATGGGGTCAAGAAGAGTTAGACACAACTGAAAAACAACTAAACTACAACAATTCTTGAACTGTCCGATTAACCACCTGAAAGAAATATTTTAGGTTCCAAATTTGCCATTTCAAAAACCCAGGAAAATGACATTATTTTTACCCAAATCTAAAAGATCTATAGTCAAATATATATAGCAAATATACATTATACATATATACATACATATATGTATACAAATACACATATATACAAATACACAGGTACACAAAATTCAGACACATACATATATAAATTGGCTATTTTTGTATATGATAGTCACCTTTTTATTTTAAAAGATTATAAAATAAAAACTAGAATATCATTCTAAAAGCCTATTTAACATAAGACACATATAGATAAATAGATTTGACATGTTGACTGAATAAGATTATATACTTGGGGGCAGGTTTCAGGTAGAAATGGGATTCCTAAAGAGAAGAAATTGTGATGTCTAAAGTATGACTGTTTCTGCATTCCGGTTTCCATCATTTTTCTTTCATAAGTGCTACGCAGCATATCTCAATTGCTTTGGCAACAGGCAAGAGACAGGGTGTCCTCTTGAATCACAATGATCTGCTTTGGTCCAGATCAGAAACCAAAGCTGTTAAAAGGGGCAAACTCTTGCATTACATGGACTCTTCTAATATAACCACAAATGCATTTTGTTCAAAGATATTCTCATGGATCTCCACTTTGATAGAAGACAATAAATAAGCTTAAGCTTTTTTTTTCCCCTCCCTATCCCTCTTGGTGGGGAAGCTGCTATTGATGGAAGTTGTTTGGGGGGAAGGGTATTGCTCTGTCACAGACTACTGGTTTGATTCCTCGGGGTATTGTGACAGTCTTTTTCATGAGAAAGGTGGGGCTTCCTTCGAAAACATCCAAAAAAAAAAAAACCACCTTCATGTCACACAATAAAAACTGTGGGGTGGGAGAAGATGGATTGCTCATTACTCTCCCACTTTGTGGTCCATCTTCTTCTTGGATGGCATCATCAGAACCAGATGCCAAGCTGGGGGAAGAGCTTCTTCCAGCAACAGCATCTGGCCCCTTGGCAGAATTCTCGGGCCATTGTATCTGGGGTTCCCTCCAGATGTGTCACATGCTTCCACTGTTTATGAGTTGCCTTGTTCTTCTGGATACCATTTTTCACTCCAAGTCATTCAGGACTCTGGGGGATTAGTGTGTTCTTATCTGAGAAGAGGATCCTGGCATCTTTTTCCCAGGCCATATTTCACATGGACATGCCAAAATCCGAAACACATATGTGTGGCAACGTCTCCTCAAGGAGAGTGTGGGCCCCAGGCCATTGCTGAGGGCTTGTGAAGCCAGCAACAAGACACACATTTTGATACAGATGAAATAGGGTTAAAAAGAGAATCACCACATAATGCTTCTATAGATGAGAAAGGACACAGATCAGAACAGTCCCTACTCTGCTGCTTCCTAGCTATTATAACCCTGGAAAGTCACTTGATGTCTTTTAGCCTTAATTTTCCTATCTGTAAAATGGAGATGGTAAACTTGAACTATTTATTTGCTCCCAAGTATTCAATCAGAAGTATTGATTACTGCCACTCTTGGCCAGTCACTAGAAGTATGAAGAATGAAACAGTGTCTACTCCTAAGAAGCTCATAGGACAACTAGGTGGTGTGTCCCAGGTGTTAGAAGAACCTGAGTTCAAATTCAGACTCAGATACTTACTAGCTATATGACCCTGGACAAGTCACTTAGTCCTGTCTGCTTCAGTTTCTCATCTATAAAATATGCTGGAGAAGGAAATGGCAAACCAATCCAATATCTTCACCAAGAAAATCCTAAATGGGGTCACAAAGAATCAGGCATGACTGAAACAATAAACAATAAGAAGAAGCTTATATTCCAGTTGGGGAGACGTTGTACGTTGCACGTTGTAAACTGCAAAACTCTTCTATTAATACAACACACAACTCTCAAATTCATTCTTCAAATGGAAAATAAGCCACAAAGGATCAATCTCGAAACTGGGTAGAAACAGGGATTTGTGAAGGTAGTGGAGATTAAAACCACTGATTTGGCTGAGCCTTTGAGTGAAACTTAGGAGCCAAACCTTCCCCTAGCATTACTGATTTTTTTTTCCTTGCTGTCAGTTTTCAGACATCTATTATATTTGTCTTCCTTTAAGATAACTGTAGGAGCTGCCTTGATCTGTGTTGGGCGAGGGAGTTAACATGCTGGGAGTTACCTCTATTAAATAAGTTACAGGTCCCAACCAAAACAAAGACACACACACACACACACACACACACACACACACACACACACACACACACAATTTTTGCTTGAGATCACATATATAAAATAAATACAAAAATGACTTGTGACAAAAATAAAACTTGAACCCAGATCTCCTGACTGCTGGTGTATCTTCATTACATCAGATTGCTCTCTGGTTTGGAAAAACAGGAAGCTACTATATGTTTGATAGAAAGACTAATGTACAAGAGGATGTGCTTTGGAGCACAGACCTTACAGAAATTAAATGAATATTGCAAAGGATTATTTGATTGCTGTACATTAAGCTAGCTGAGATCTTCAGATAAAGTAGAAGCATGTTGTAAGGACGAATTAGAATTACCATTATTGCTATAACCTGTAAATGAAGCTTTTGCTATCTCCAATAAGGAGGAAAAAAGGTGTGAGATATTTTGCTGTCAATGGAGAGAGGCTTCTTTAGTTAGTGAGCCTGGTTTTCTGTCATATTTGATTGTGATTATAATTTACAAACCCCTCCTCCTCCTGGTCAGCTCATTCATTTAGAAATAAGATTACTCACTGCCTACATGTATAAATGACTCTCTATGTCATTCCTGGGTGGCTGATTATTTCTACTCTTTTTGTTTTTTGTTTTTTCTTTTCTTTTCTTTTTCTTTCTTTCTTTCTTTTTTTAACAGACACACATGCATGCCTTGTATCAGGTCAGGATTTTTCTCCCTCAGTAGCAAGTGTCAATTAGCTGCTCCAGATCAGACCTAGAAAGAGCTTCTGGCTTTGGCTGCGCCTTCCTGGAGTCCCTTGATTAGGTGGTGTTAAAGGCACTGACAGCAGGGGTTCCCCTAAAGCTCTTTCCTTATTGTTACAAAGCCAGCAGATCACCATCAGTAGCAGAGCTCCTCCCGCACATAGACTAGAACAACAGTAATGGGGGGCACTGGGAAGGAAGGGGTGGAACTGCCTCCCTTTGGTAATACAACCTGATAACTTAGCAGTCATTAGTGGTGGCTGATTAATTTTCAAAGTGAGCTGGTTTTAAACCACTTCTACAAATAGACATTCTGCTGAGTCAAAATGTCAGGGCAGGATTTTTTTTTCCTTTTAAAATCTTTTGTGAATCAAGCTTGTCCAGTGGCTGTACACTCTCATTTGTCTAAATACTTTATATAAATATACATAGTAATAACTGATTTTTTTGTTAGGGCACAGTATTTTTTCCAAATTTGTGTTCACAAATAATATCTCATTGGTTTTCTCAGAGTCCTTGAGGTAGATAAAGAATGTCTTCTTTTTATTATGCAGATGGGAAACTGAGGAATAGAGGAGTTAAGTAAATGTATCCAAGGCCAAACAATTAGTCAATGGCAGAAGTAAACCAAGTGCTTTTTCCAGTCTATAACGAATATGGGGAGAGGGAAAGGAATAAGCATTTATACAGTACCTACTATGCACCAAGCACTGTACTAACTGTTTTCTACAAACTCTCAGAGATTGATTCTCTTATCTCAATTTTAAAGATGAGAAAACTGAGGCAAACAAAAATAAAGTGACTTACCTATTGTCACATAGTTTGGAAGGACCTCAGGCCTTCCTGACTCTAAACCCAGTATTTTAATCTCTGTGCCATCAACTGCTACTAGTTCTTTTCAACATTAAAATGCACAAATCTTTTTTCCTCCACATCATAAGGCAGAGGAAATTATCTAATCCAACTTGCTTATTTTAGAAATGAGGATGCCAAGATTCAGGTAAATAACTCATCTAAGATAAAGCATGGAGCAAGTAAATACTGAATTTTATGATTCTAAATCCAGGGAGCTTTTGACTAGATAGAAGTCTTTTTAAGAGATGATCTATTATAGTAATTTCTACAGGAAATCCCAAATTCAAATCCAAACTCAGATACTTATTATATGTTAGGGCCCAGGCAAGTCTGTTTCCTCATTTGCAAAATGAGAATAATAATACCTGGAGCAGCAACCTCAAAAGGTTATTATGGCGGGGAGGGAGAGAGATAAGAATATCTGTACTGGACTCTGCAAACCTTAAAGCACTATATAAATGTCACTTTTTATTATTATTATTAGAGCCAGTTTTATAGCCTTTCAAGTGGAGAATCCTTTAAGTAGATGTTGGCTGATCTTTTGAACTTCTAAATTAACCATATTTCAGAATGTTCTGGATATTGTTTTTACCAATTTACAAGGAAATTATGTCTATTCTCCATAAGGAAAATGGGTAACAGTTGAATAGAACTAAGAACTAAGGTCTCCCCATCTGGCTAGAATCAAACTTTTGCTGAAACCAATTCATTTATTCAACAAATAATAATTGCTCCTGGTTAGATAGCACCTTACAATTTACACAGCATGCTCCTCATGATGATCTTATGAAGTACAAATCTTGTACTCCCATTTATAGAAAAGGGAAATAAGCTCAGAAAAATTAAGGGATTTGCCTATAATAACACAAGTAGGTTAGCGCCAGATTACAAATCCAGCATTCTTTTCCTCATATCACACTTCCTCTATGTAATAGAGATCCTATGCTGAGTTCTAGAAGAGACATAAAGTCCCTTCTTTTAAAGAACCCACAACTTACAATTCAATTAGAACTTAACTTAAGGGATGAGTCCAAATCAGGTTCCAACTTAATGCAAAAGTCATACTCTGCCCTCCGTCACAAAAATACTGTTAGGTGACACCTTAGTAAGCCACTGCCCTAAAAATATATTTTGCTACTTAATTAGATTGGTTTATGCTATAAAATGCCTCAGTCTCTGTGCATGTGTGTGTGTGTGTGTGTGTGTGTGTGTGTGTGAAATAGAATTGAGGAATATTGACTATTATTAGAAAATTAAAGGACTCCTCTTACTATCGAGTCTAGTTGATTAAAAGGGCAGTTTGTTATACAGCTCGGTCAGTGGCATTTTGGAATTGCAGTGTAAATGGGTGACGATTAAGTCATTTCTCAGCTTTCCTTGGCAGAGTCTTTTATTATTTACAATATTTACTTCAGGGAAGTCTTGGCGTGTGTCATATTTATCTTGCTGAAAAATGGGCCCATAAATGTGTATCACCTTTCGAACAAAGCCAAGTGTTGTGGTACTAATTTGGTTCATGAAGTGTGTAATTCAGTTCCTTTGCACAGGGGCAACATTTGTCTTGTGCTTTTATTAAACTACCATAAAACAATTTTTCTTCCTCATTATTAAAATATGCAAGGTTGGGCTGCTAGAAGGGAAGGGGGGTTAATGACTCAAAGGCACTCCAGTGAGTCAGTATGTCTATCTCTCTGTCTCTTTCCCTCTCCAGCCTATACACTGCCACCATAACCCATCCTCTGAAAAAAAAGAATAGAAACCTATTAAGAATGTCCCTTCAGGAAATATATGGTGATATAGGAGCAAGGGTTAAAATGAGGCAATAATTTTGAAGGGTTCTTTTCATGAAATTTATGCCATTCTCATCAAGGATTATTATAAATAAGACACAATGTCCAGGTACTATAGATATAAAGATAAATATATATATAGCCCCTGCCCTCAAAGAACTTAAAATTTAATAGTACTACTATACAAAATTTCTCCCCTGCTTCTTATGGTAGCATGGAAACAACTCTGGTTTCTTAGTTACTATATACAAAGCAGAACAAATTCTAGAAGATTTCATCAACCTAGACAGGTTTCAAGTATGGACTTCTGACAGACTGTGACTACTCCTGGAGACTACTCTAAGTTAGTTTTGAGAGGCTTGTCCCCAGGAAGTTGGCCACTGGTTGACAAAGACTTTGACTATGGCAGTTCTTGAAACAAAGAAAGAATTTCTAAGACATATATATGTACGTATGTGTACATATAATATATATGTATGTATTTAGATTATGGTATAAATATGTATAGAGATATGGTGTAGAATGTCATAAAAGCAAAAGAATACCCAGAAAAAAAGTGCTATAAGAATATCTGAGTAAGGAAAGATTACTAGGTAATTAGAGAAAAATTCATAGAAGAAATGATATTTACACTGGGAATTTTCAGAGGGAGATTCTAACAGGCAATAATGACAAGGTAATAAATTCAAAATATAGAGAGTAGTCTGGTAATAATAATAATAATAATAATTAATAATTTTAAAAACCTTCAAGTTAGCAGTGTTTGCCATATATTATTTCCTTTGATCCCTAAAATCAGGCTATGAAAGTAGTGCGTTTTTGTTTTTTTACATATGGGAGAACTGGAGCTCAAAAAAGGTTAGCTGAACTGTTCAGGGTTCCACAGCTAATAAGTGTTTGAGGAAGAATTTGAACTCAGGTCTTCATGCCTTCAAGTGAGGTACTCTTTCACTATGCCAGACAGCTATGCAGAGATACCAAGGTAGTGGAAAACAAGTCAAGTTTGGAGAATAGCTATCAATCCAGTTGGAAAATATAGGGCACAAAGAATCATAGTGGAGGAGGAAAGCCTGAAAATATAGTTTGGAACAAGAGTGTGGGAAGTTTTAAATGCTGAACTGAAAAGTTTGCTTTTTCTCTAATAAATATTGGAAGCAACTGAAAGTTTTTGAGCAGGAGAATAGTATGTGAAAAAGGAACATGAATTTGGCTGCTGTGTGAAGAATGAATCTGGAGACAAAAAAGCCCAAAGACAGGGAAGCAAGATAGAAAGCTATTGCAATGTTCACAGAACCACAGGATCATGAGATTTAAAGTTGAAAAGAACTTGAAAGAGCATTGGTCCACAGACTTAAAACTGGAAGGATCTTTGAGATCATCTGTTCCAAACTCCTCATCTTATATTAAAGAAAATCATGGTCCAGAAAAGTGAAATAACTTGTCCAAATAACACCTGGGTAATCAATATTAAAATCAAAGTCAGAGAAAATCCCATTAAGACACTTTATCTGCCCTTGCCTCAATTCCTTCTTTCTCCCTAAAAGAAAAAAAAAGAAAATGGAAAAAGAAGGATGATAATGGTGGCAGTGTGAATGAGAAAGAGGGGGTGCATATGATCAGAATAAAAGAATTGGTATATTATAGTTAAGATCTACTTGAGGTTGAATAGTATTCATTTTTAGCAGACCCAAACAGCATGGTGTTGTGACTTTGACCAACAAGAGATAGCTGAGGAAGGGGAACATAAAAAGCACCTAGTTGAAGTGAGCCAGGGCTGGCAGGGGGATGTAGAATTGATACAAAATATTCCCCCTTTTAATAGTTTCCTTTTTCAATAGTCTAGAGTTGTTTCGTGTTTCATCCTGAACCAGAACATTGTAAGTGACAGTTTCACTATCCCACCTGGAAGAGATTACTTGATTGGATTCAGGCTGCCTGACTATCTTACCTTGCCAGTACTGACACTGAAATAACATAAAAGTCATATAAAGTTTCTAAGGAAGATAAAATGGTATGTTTCACAAACTGGCTTGGAGTTGGGGTAGAAAGGACAAATCTTTGTCAAAACAGATGTATCACACAAAGTAACTTGAAAGTAAGTTAATGCAATGTAAACCTCAGAATGACCTCACCCCTTTTTAAGCAGTCTTTCCTCTTATCATCTTTATCATATATTGCTTATATTCAATTCAGTATTTGACTATATACCTATTGTATGTCTCTCCATTTTTTAATTTAAAATCATTTCATGAGAAAAAAATCAATAAAAGTTGATTGGATATCCACTATATTCAAGACCCTGTTTAGTAACCTTGGAATGATAAAGAAACGTATGATATGGCCCTTACTAGCAAGAACTAAGAATTTATCCTAGATGACTAATGTGTTTGCAATTCCATTTCCCTTATTCATTGAGTTATGTTCTACATCTCAAATTGTCTAAGGGTGAAGTGCTATTTGTTTAGGGCATCTGAATCAGACTGACCTCATACCCTTTTCCCATTTCTATCCCATCCAACATCTCTTCATGGGAGTTTGGGACCTTATTTAAATACTTAAGACAGAAATTTTCCAAGAAGAAAAGAACAATAGTTATCAGGAGCTGTCCACAGCTGAAGTTCATTTGAAGAAACTGAAGAAAACATCGTGAATATCACACCAGGGGTTAAAAATAGTCATGTCAATGAACATAATAAATTATATAAACTTTCTCTATTCTATATCAGACTATATTGTACACATAATTTTTTTTAAACTCTAGCCAAGTCTGTGCTTTCTTCCTGCCTGGCCTTAACATTTGTGTATGCTTTTTTGTCTCTTCTAGTCCCAGGGTCCCATTTGCTTGGTATTTCATACTTATTACTCTAGTAACTAACTCTCTGGTTCTATATGATCTTTTTGCTTCTGACCTCTCAAACTGGAGCTTTATGGCCATGGACCTTCCAAGTATGTGGTGCTCCACTAGCATTAAAGCCACAAGACTTTGGCTAGCTAGCACCAGGGAGAACTCTTGCTAGCTGCCTCCAACTGGCTCCATCCTTGAGTCTAGTCTTGGGCCAGGCCAGAAGGAACAGTTCACTGGCTCATGGTAGAATTAAACTATTATTGTTTTTTTAAAGAGCAGGATTGCAGTGTATAGGTTCTTACTGGATGTTTCTAAACCTAAGAATGGCAATCGGCTTGATAAAGACTTTCTCATTGGGGAGTCAATTGTGTCCGAGTCTCAGCTATGAATAAGTGAGGCAGCTTTGATGGAGTGCTAGATTTAAAGGCAAGAAGACGAGAGTTTGAGTCCTACCTCTGACACTTTCTATTTTGTAACCTTCAGGAAGGCACGTTAGCCGCTCTCAGTCAGCTCCTCTTCTATAAAATAAGGGAGTTGAACATGGTGACCTTTAAAGCCCCTTCTAGCATTAAATCTATGATCTAATGGGACTCCATCTTACTTAATCAAAGAGGAGATAATTGGGTTACTGGTTTAAAAATTGAAAATTAAACAATCCAAGACAACTTCAATTTCATGAGTATAATTCTTATCTTTTGAGGGTAGGAGTAGGAATTGGGGTTAAATGACTTGCTACATAGCTAGTAAGTATCTGAGGCTAGATTTGAACTCAAATCTTCCTATATAATTCTCATCTTCCCCAAAGATGATAAACTGGTTGTTGGCAGAAACTGTCAATATACTGTGTAATATACTTCCTAGAAGGTCTTCCCCTTTCTTAACCCCAGTATAGTATCCTATTTGATACAAAACAGGTATTCAATCTGAGATTAATGAGTTGAACTGAATGAATTTAAAATTCCACATGCAGCTTACATGTGGAAGAATATATACATGCTCTTAATGAATTGGTATATATTTAGTGGGTTTTTAAAAGGATTTTATAGAACACATTTACTTATCATTGCCAGTGTCCTTAATAATAGTTATTTTCAATGGAAAAGCAAAAATTTTAATAGCATCTGCTGATTATGAGGCAGAGTTCAATATGCTTAATATCTTATCAAAAAACCATTCCATACAAGTAAATAATGGTGAGCTAATCAGGCTTCCTGGTGCTATGAGATGAATTGTCAAATCAATGCAATTTATTAATATTAATTAATAGGAACAGAAACAGTTCTCCCCAAAATTAGTTCCTAGATAATTAATATATTATGACAGCAATTAATGCTGACAATATAAAAAATAATTAATGTTCAAATGTGAAACCAAGCAAAAGAGGCATAATATTCAACTGAGTTGACATTAGGTCTTTTGTTCTCAATGCATTTACAAGGTATAATCTGTATTACAATGGATGTCTCATACCACTCTACTGAAATGAGCTAAATGGCAATCTGGTGGGTCTCCAGGCCTAACAAAATAACCTAGCTCCCTCAAGAGGGGCAATGCTCTAAGAAAGGAGGAAAGTACTAACATTTTGCTCTTTTTTTCTGAATCAACTAATACTTGTAAGAAGAAAAATCCAGAAACAAGCCAAATGAAATACAAAACTAAAATATATGGTGGAATTGGGCACACACTCCCACAAAATTTGGTGAACCCCTATCTGGCTACTGATGATTAACCCATTAATCCCAAATCTATAGATGTGAAAACTTTATGGTTTCACATATATTTTCATTCTCTGCCTATAAGACATTTTGCCTGTGTACTTAGTAATTATTTCTCACACAGTATATTGATATACCTATACTGAAAATCACTTTTCAGGCATAAACTATTCATCTCAAGTATGTAGAAAGGGTGCATATGCATGCATACATAAACATAAGCATAGTTGAACTCTAAGCACATACATTATAAAAATACATATATACACATATATATCAATATACACACATATTTGTGCTATATATCTGTGCTCACAAAGAATATATCTGTTTGCATAAACAACATATATTTCTGTTGAGAATGTGCTGTACACTATGTAGATAGAAATACAAAGACACACATACTTTTTCTTTGTATCCCAGTGCCCAGCATATGGCAGGTCCTATAAATCTGTTCCCATGCAATGTATATCTCTGCATGTGAAAGTGTATTCACAAATGTATAATCTAAGCATGTTACTTTGTCCTGTGGATGCCAAGAAATTATTGTAATTTTTATCTACAAAAACAAACTCCCAGCCAAATGCTCATCTCTTTCCCCACCTCATCGAGCTCCTCTGCAAATGAGGCTCCTATTAACTCCAGCTACAAGGTTCACATTTCATCAAGCTTTTTCAATGTCCTTAAATTAACCACTCTGGGTCCTGGAACAGGAAACAGCCATGTCACAACTCATACAGTATTCAGATCAGGTGTGCATTGTTACTTCCATCCTGGTGGGGCCCAACTTCGTTTAAATATGGCTAAGAGACCTCAAGAAATGCAGATTTATAACCAAAGATATGCATTTGCACCTCCAAACGCAAATTATGCTAATGAGGTACTCCAGCTGGAGCCTGGGAGGTTATTCTCAGGGAACCTCAATGATTGGCAGCCAGCTCACACGGAGGACCCAAACTGGTTGGCTCTTCGGGAGAAATGCAAAGCACACGCCTCTCTCCCCCTTAAATAAAAGCTGCCCCCACAGTACCTGTCCAGCAGAGACCATAGCCAAGCTGTTGCTTCTGCCATGCATCAATGCCACTTTGTTCAGACTGACTGGGTTTCTCTGCAGTGACCCCTCCTGCCGCCGTCTGTATTATTTAAAGGAGATTTATGGTTGGGTGTCTCATGTTGTGAAACATGAGCTGTGACCCCCAGGCTGCGTAGCCAACGGGAAGAAACATTAATATTATGCCACACGGGAAAGGAAGCTCGTTGGGAATGGCAAACAGAAGAGTAACCTGAAATGTGAGATGTGTATGTGTGTGTGTTGTAAATTGCACCAAATGCTTGAAATCCTGACTTAATCAGTGAAGTCCAAAAATGCTGAGAGGAAATGGTATTTATAGAAAAACTGTAAGATATATTTCAAGTTTGAAAAAAAAGCAATGTATGTAATAGATATATGTAAAAGAAAGCTCCTACTTAACTGAAAAGCCAGGTATCCCAATTGAATATTAAATAAGAAAGAATAATTTTATGATCATCACTACCATTCGAATCCATGAATCTCAAATTAAGAATAAACAAAACATCTTTCAGGATATACTCTGATCATGCGTAAGGGTCAGTAAGGATTTACTCTTCTCCTTCACAGTTCTATCCAATATACAACTATGGTCATTATGAATTGATTTTTATCTTTGAAAAAATTAGGTAAGAAGAAAAAGCTCTTGTGGTAAAAGAAAAATTTCAAAAATGATAAGATCATAGTTCTTGAAGTGGGCTTTAGAGACCATGTAGATCTACATCCTCATTTAAGAGATGAGGAAATTGAGGGTCAGTGACATTGTTACATGGATAAAAAGGAATGGAATATGAACCCTAATACTCTGACTCCAAAGAGTGTTTTTTCCAGTGAATCACACTGCCTCTTAAAGAGGGAACCTCTAGTGTAATCAAGTATGTAAGTGAGGAATTTCCAAACTGTAGGCATCTGAAACTAAAAGGAACCATTATCCAAACTGAACTCAAGGCTAAAAATTGTGCTTTAATATAAGTGTGGGGATGGGAAAGAGAAAAAAATGCTTAAAATAAAAAAATAAAAAATACAAATAATACCCAAAAAATTTATCTATAAAAAAATAATGTAAGCTCCTGAAAGATTAGGAATTTAGTTTGTGTCAGAACCTGAATTCAACTTCCATCATTACCATTGTGACTTTGAACTTCCCTTCTCATTTGTGATGAAGTGGTTGGACTACATAATCTCTAAGGTCCCTTTCAGCTCTATATGATCCTATGATTGTTGATTGTTACATTTTGCCAATAAAAAGCACTTAATAAAGATGTGTTGAATCAAATTGAATGTGTTCTATTACCTGTTCCAATGCTGACCTTGAATAAATCATTTCATTTTTACATTTCTTGGTCCCTATCTACAAAATCGAAACAAATAGCCTCTGATAGAGATCCCTTACTAAGAAAGATTTAGCCTAAGGAGTAATAAAGAAATAACTTCTACATGTACTGTTAGTCAGGACCAGGTATAATGATGATTAGAGAAATGCCTGGCACAAGTTGGCTTATTTTCCACAAAAGCATAACCTTCTGTCAATATTTCTCTTAAAAAAAACATGTTTAATTTCCATTAATGGTACTTAGAATGTTCGTGGAACTATACCAGAATAAGAAAGAAAACACACACCATTAAATCCTAAATACACCTCCTGCTTAGACAAGGTCTCAAGGAGACCTGTGAGCTTCAATTACCTTGGTGAAATTAGATCCTAGAGTAAAGAAACAGTATGTTTAATCTCTGAAGCAGAGATGATTTTTTTAAAACCATATATTTTATTTAGATATGATTTCCTTTTCTCAATAAAAAATTTATTGATGTGTGCTCTCTGACTAATCTCAGCAATACCTGGTAATTTTCTCTCATCTTTAAATATTTCACAGAACAAATGGTCTTAGGTTTCTGAGTTTCTGCCCCTGTTTACAATTTTCTAGACCAATTCCTTGAAAATTGCCACACACAAAAAAGGCTTGGAATTCTAGGAATAGAAGTTTGCGGCTAAATTTCATTTGTAAAGTCCAGAGTGAACTTTGTGATCGATTTGCAGGATAACATTGCTTTGTACCTACCAATTGGAACCAATGTTTGCTGCCCTGGTGAATTCTATAGGTCAATAATCCCTGAAAATTGCGTCCTACTGGCCCTGATTTTTAAATTCATTGAGAAAAAAAAGAAAAAACTCCTGTATTTTAAAACATAGCTAATTTCCTGAAAGAGAGATTTGATGAGGGGTGGTAGTGGTAAAGAGTTGAAGAACATATACCAGAACCTCAACATACTTTCAGTTTTAGTGGAGGTCAAAGAGAAAAAATAAACATTGTCTCACATAATTCTCACCTCCCTCTTTGCTTATATCTAATGGGTCTCTCCTCCCCACCTTCACCCCAGAAGAAAAAGTTTAAATAGCTCATTTTATTTATTCTCTCACTCAAATTAGCCCACCACTAGGCCTGGTGAATATCTACCAATCCCCACCCCCCTTATTGCTCCACTTTCTGCATACACCCAATTCAAAGACTAGAACAAAATTATTAAGGAGTTTGGTGAAAAAATTGAATGATATCATCCCATCATTATCCAATTTATTCTTTTCTGACTTGGTATAAATTTGAATATTTAACAAGTACTCTCATATAACTAGAGTTATACCCATATTTTTCAGACTTTCAGAGTTCTCAGAGGCCAGTCCTAAAATTAGTAAACAAGAGACTATATAATCCAGCATTTTGCTTGCATATTATATTTGGCAATGAAGAACATTCAAAAAAAAATAACTTACATATTTGCTTAAATAGCATCTGCTTTTAATTTGATGCCAATCTATGGGAGAATGTAGTCACTACAATGTATTTATATATCTCACTGGAGCCATAACCCAATATCTTGAGTTCTTTTGTCCAGAATTCAAATGCAGACCTGATGTCTTAAATTTATTAAAGAAACATTGTGAAACTGCATTACAACAACCCAAAGTTCAAGAAAGTATATAATTTTCCTACTTTAAGTGATAAGAGACTTGAAAAGAGAGAAGGGTTCTATAGGATATGCAAAAATTCAATCTGTACCTGCATTCTTAAAACTCCAGATGTCTTTTTTTTTTTAACATACCTACCACTGGTTCATATACCATAATTTTAACCCCTATTAAGAAACCCATATAGTATCACTTCTCAGAGCATAAATTCCAATTACAAAGTAAATTCATTGAATTTCTGCATAAGTTAGCATTGCATTATATGTTAATTTTCATTGTTCTTTCATTTTTTTCTTATTCCATAGAGGCAACTGGCAATACAGTGAATGTAGCTGTAAGATTGGAAGATGGGAATTCAAATTCAGCCTCAAATACTTACTAGCTGTGTAAGTCCCTGGGAAAGTCACTTAAACTTTGCTATGTCTCAGTTTACTCGTTCATAAGGTGGGGATTATAAAAGACTTTACCTCTCAGAATTATTCTGAGATAAAAACAAGATGTTATCTGTAAAACTTTTTTTGCAAACTTTAATGTTTTATATAAACTTTACCTATAAAAAATTATGCTATTATCTTACAATCTAGAATAGAAAATCTTTAAGAGCAGGGAATATTCCTTATACTTTTTTGTTATTTTCCACATAACCCAGTATAGGGGCCAGCCACACAGAATGGCCTCTATCAGTTCATTAATTGATTGATGAAGAATATAGCTATCAAAAAAAAAAAGAATATAGCTATCAAGGATACTAAGTATAACAGAAATTCTTGGAAATCACTTTCCTAAGATATGGGGGTAGGCGTAAGGGGTGGGGTTGATCCTGCTCTCATACTCATGGCTTCCTTCTCTGCTCACATTCTGATGCAATCATTGTTCACTCAGGAACATTTTTCTCAGTTAACAAATTCATCACTAGAGATATTCTGCATCAGGATACAATCTACAAAGTATCAATACAATATAAATATCATGCAACTTAATATTTCTCTCTAAAAAGAACCACAGAACAGGGATTTCTAAAAATGCCTATATTACTGTGTTTCACTTTAATCAGCTGTTGCATTCTTTTATTCTATTTTACTATTACATGTTAGTAATCAGGATATAATTAAATAAAATATTTGTACTGAAAATTAACTATGATCAGAAAGAGGATTCAGACAAATGTTTGTATAGTTTAAGGACTTCAAGAAATAAAGGAAAAGATGATACAATAGAATAAACTTCCTTCATCCAACTCAGTACATTACAGTAACTTTAATGACTTCTTAGAATCTCTCCATCAATGTCTTCTAAAACATTGGCAGCAGGTTGCTCCTTGCATCATTCACATTAATTCTAATAGGAATGACTATATCCCTATAGGGAGTTAGTTGAGCCCTTGAGGGGTCACACTAAGTTTCTTTGGAACAATATATAAATAACTAAAATAAATAGCACTTGATAATTTCACTGATTTACTTACTACTTCCAAGGATGGAGAAGTAGAGGTGACTGAGCCTAAGGAGCAAATGAGGGTCTCAGTCTGGATATATCAAAAAAATAAGCATTTATCCTCTGTTTCATACACACCTCTTGAGCATTCATTGCCTATTCAAAATTCAAGTTCATGTATGCTTTTCAATCAATAACATATGGCTAAAAAAGCATTTGCACTACACAAACAGACTGAAATAAATATGCTCAGCAAGTAAAATATCTGTATGTAAAACAACAAAGCTTTTAGTTTAACTGCAGAAAATGAAAAACAAACCTACTTAAAACTCGGCTAAATGAGCAATGAGCTCCTCAATGTAAGTTTTTGGAGATGAATGAGTTGGCAGATGTTTTATTCAAATCATTAAGACCAGATAGCAATAATTTTTGAGTATTTGAGGCAAAACTCACCAGTAACTACTTAATGTAGCTCTGACCCATGACTGTTTTCTCCACCAAGGGTGTTGCAATGAATCCTGGGACACAGAAACTGTTTAAAAGCCAAGTGGCCCCCTCCACACAAGCTTGTCACCCTTTATCCTACATGCCTTTTCTGCAGATTCATGATCTTGGATTATGTAGGTGGTGGGGGTGGCTCTAAATATACTTTTCTGTTACCAGAGACCTGGTTTGAGGAAGGTGCTTATTAATATCATGGTGATATGATTTTTAATGATCTCTGAGCACAGCCTATATGGGTGTGAATAATGGCACTGTCTCATTGCATGCGTAGTTTGTGCTTTTGTCTCAGACAGGTTCATTTTTCACTGGAGGGGAAAGGTTCATGCCGCACGAGGGGGGTAACCAGTTGATGTTACAAGGCTGACGATTAGCCCCCTTGCTGTTCCACATGTCACAGGGAAGGACTCCAGCCGGCAACCTTAATGCCTACTTCAGCATCTTGAAGAAATTAATGAACACAGCTTCGATGGCAAAACATTTCAATCAACCCCTACCAGCTGTGCCTACATTAAAAAAAAAAACCCAGGTTTATCAAAAAGTTTCTTCGAAGGATACCTATCATGGGGGTGGGGGACATAGGGAGGTGTGCACGTGGGGAAAAGAGTATGAAGAATAAAGGTAGGAAAACGCCAGTGGTGAGTGCCAAAAGATGTGCTCTGGCCCCTGTGTTTGTTGAACAAATTAAGCATGTTCTGGTTTTTCACCTGCTGAAGTAGCAGCAGTGCATATGGCCCAGAAGTTAAAAATAAGGAAATATGCATACATTACCATACTTAATGGACGACCCTCTCCATTTAATATGCAAATTTCCTGAAATATTACTGAATGCCGTCTGTTCTAAATGAATAAATTTGAATTGCAATTAGAATAATCCTTTATAATTAATGAAAACTGTCAATTTTAGTTCATAAGTAATTTGATTAACAGGATGATGGGACACTTATCAAGTTCACTGGACTGCTAGGGTATGAGAAAACTGACAGTGAAAATGGGGCGGGCCAAGCACTCAGGCACCACTGAGTATTATCCTAAATTATTGATAACACAAGCTAATGAACTTCAGAAAGTGAACTCTTGATACCTCATTTAAAGGGACAGCATCAGAAGGCAATGGGCACCCCCTGGACGATAGCCTTCTGAAAGTCTTGGCTGTCATAGTCTGCTCACAATAAAATTAAAAAAAAAAAAGCTAGGACAATGGAAAACATTGACTTAAAACACAAATTTACAGTTTCCAGCTGTTGCTGAAACAAAAAGAAACAATAGTCAGAAAATAAATGTAAGAAGAGACAATTCAAAAACATGTGGAATGAAGTTTATTGTAATGCATCACAGACATCCTATATGGCACCAGTAGAAGGGAGAGTCTCAGTTTTCCCTTCTTTGTTTCTCCTGTTCTTTTCCTTAGATAGGCAGTAGCAATATCTTTGAATGTGTTTTCACTGACAAACAGATATTTAATTTAGTTTAATAGGATATTTGTAGAAGGCAATTTAAAAAAACACCTCTCTCTCATACTGATCTTAAGAACTTGGACAAGCCCTTAAGGCAATTAAGCCTGGAACCTCCTTCTATAGGATTCAAGGATGGGAGTGAAGAAGATATCTAGAACAGAGAAAAAACAGTGTGGATTTGTTTTTATATTTTACATCAGCTGATTTCAAAACTCACTGAAGAATGGTTTTCAAGCTTCATCTAACATTGAAGGAACTTTCATATCCATTCAGACACTAGGAAGGATATTAACAGAACAGTTTGCTCAATTAATGCTATTTGCTCAGACATCCATTTCTCTAGCCCACAACATTTGTAGCTGTTGCTGAAGAAGTGAAGACCATTAACTACACAATCTGTCCCCAGGTTTTGACCATGCCGGCTGAACAGAATGGATATCTAGTAAAGTTTTGCTACTGTTTTTCCTTCTCCATTCCACTCACTGTTGAAATGTATGTTAATGCTACACATCTATTCTAGAGACTCATTTCCACTTATTAAAAAAACCTGGGAAAGGATCTATGCTTTACAGCTGATAGTCCAATATCCTCATTTCACAAATAAGAATAAGAAATTAAATGGCCTGCCTGGGGTTACATGGCTAATAAGTAGAGAACTGTGATTTAAACCCCAAGTTGCCTCACTTCAAATCCAATGTTTATTCTATTACACCAGGCTTCTTTCTCAGTGAAGAGCTTATTTTGAGGTTTGTCTGGTTTGGTTTGTGGGGTTTTTTAAGCTACATTAGGGGAAAGAAAAGGGGGTTAAAGGGATTAGAATGTTGCTTGAAGTAGACAGGACAAAGATAATAGACTACAGTGTAAAAGTACAACTGCTCAACTCTATGTTTGCTTCTGACTTCTCTGCCAAGGAGAATGATCTTCAGGATATAAAGAGAAGAACAAAAATGACTAATAGAGATTTGATACCTGAAATAAATAGAAAAATAGTAAGAGAGAAACTAGCTGCCCTTGATGAGATCAAGTTACCAAGCTCAGATGAACAATATACCAGAGGACTGAAAAAACTGACTGATGTGATTGCTGAGCCACTGTCAATGGTCTCTCAAAGATGGTGGTGAATGGGAAAAGTGCCGCAGGATTGAATAATGGTGAATGCCTCACTTTAAAAAAAAAAAAAAAAGGAGGGGGTGTAGACACTACAAAATATGTTAGTGATCTTTAATGACTAGCAAAAATCAAGATGATGTTATTAAACTGATGGTGATGAACATGAAGCAAAGGAAATGGTAATCAAAAAGAGCCAATATGACTTCATCAAGAACAAGTCAAGCTAGTCCATTTCCTTTGACCCAGAGATCTCAGAGTTAGACATAGTCCCCAAGGAGGTCAAAGATAGAAAGGCTCCATATATGCCAAGACATTTATAGCAGCACTTTTTTGTCATAAAGAACACTTGGAAACAAAAAAGCATACCAACTGCACTTTCATATTATTTAACAAATTGTGGTACATGGATATAAAATAATATTACTATGCCATAAGAATAGATAAGAAGAATTAAAAGAAGCATGTAAAGATTTTTATGAACTTAAGAAATAGTCAGAATCTGCAATAACAACATGTGAAATGACTACCACAGTGTAAATAGGAAGGATGGGGGAAGTGAGGAAGGAATCAGATATTATGCAATTATGATGAAGAAGCTTGGCCCTGAGTGTTAAGAAAATGTACCACACTCACCTCTTTGTAAAGATAATCTTGCTATGGAATATTGCCTATACTACAAAACACAGTTGAAGAATTATTGGTTGGTTTGGTTGAACAGGTTTTGTTTTCCCTCTTTCTCTTTCTTTATTTTTCATTACAAGTGATGGCTTGATGTAAGAAGGGGAGAAATATATTTGGAAATTAAGGTGATTTTTTAAAAAATTTTTAAGTTTTCAAAAGAAAAAAACAGGTCATGTCAGATTAATTTCATTTAATTTTTACAGTGTTATTAACCAATTAGATCAGAAGACCATTTGTAATATAATTTGTCTAGATGTTAGCAAACCATTCAACCTATCTTTATTATTCCTGTAGAAAAGATAATAATATTTTACTTAGATAATAACACATTTAGATGGACTCCAATATGGTTAAATGATTGGCAAGTAAGAGCAACTAACAGCATCATATTAACCTAGAAGAAAATCTCTCGTGAAATAACCTAGGAACTTATGCTATTTAATATTTGTACCCATGACTTCATTGAAGGCACAGATAGCATGGTACTCAAATTTTCAGGGAACAAAAATCTAGAAGAGACGGAAAACCCACTAGATTAGAGTAAGCATCTAAAAAGATTCCAACCAGCTAGAACATTGAAACAAATTTTATGAGATAAAATTTCATATCTTTGACTGAATCAAGAAATGGTTAGGTAAGTGGCAATCCTGTCATAGTACTGGAATCCTGTGTCAAACTTGAGGGATGATATTGTAAAAAAGGCTATTGGCAAGCTGTAAAACATACAGAGGAAAGTGGTGAGTATGTAAAAGAGCATCAGTCATGCCATATGAGTCTTGGTTGAAGGAATTGGAGTTGGTTAGCTTGAAGAAAAAATGGCTCAGAAAGGGACATGTATATTTCTTCAAATTCAGATTGAAAGGCTGTCTCAGGTTAGAAGCATGAGACTTGCTCTGCTTTAGCCCCAAGAGAACTAAAAATGAATGAAACTTACAGAAAGGCTGCCATAAAAAAACCCTTCCTAATACTCAATTATCCAAAAGAATAATGAGTTGCCTCTAGACATGGAAGTTTTCCCCTCACTAGATGTCTTTAATCAAAGGCAAGATAACTACTTGAGGCTATGTTTTAGAGGCAATTCTTGCTCATGGATGAATTGGACTAATGGTTTCTGATATATCTTCTAATGTAGAGTCTATGATCTTCGTTTGGGGAAAACAAGCAATATATCATTACTATCTCATGGGATGTTGTATGAAGACTAACCTAAGTTTTCATTTTATAAGAGATACATGCAATGGACCTATAAAAGTATACATCAGACTTGGAAACTTTTATCCATACTGTCTTTTCTTAATTCCTTCATGATCTTATCTATCCAGTTTAGGAAGTAGATTTGGAAAACTACCCACTATAGACAAAATTCACCAAAGAGACCTAATATCCTTCAATTATGCTGAAACTGAGAGGTGACCCAACTAAAGCCAGAGTAGAAACTATCAGATTTCCAGAGAGCCATTTTTTCCATATTTTTTTATTTCTCAAAGCTATTACCTCCAACTCAGTTGTCTCATCTGTGTTCACTTCTCATTATTCCCTGTTCATTCACCTATCCCAACACCTGAGGAGAAAAGTGGAACTGTCATGCAAAGCTCATGAGTGATCAGAGAAAAGCAATATGGACTAAAGCTAGCAACCATATCCATCCACTAGAAGACCAAGAATACTACAAAACCTGCCAATAGTAAGGATGATCCATCCCAGTCTGCAAAAGTGGAACTGCATGTAGATACTAATTCATGTTCTGGAATACTTGGATAATATTGGAAGCATTTTTCCCCAGTCACAGAACATCAGAGTCCCTAAGAAATGCAAACCATTCCAGTATCTTTTCCAAGAAAATCCCAAATGGGAGTCATGAAGAATAGAACAACAATAATTAATAATGTAATAATAATAATAGAATTAGACATTAGAGATGTCTACTGGCATACACACACACACACACACACACACACACACACACACACACATCCCTCTACCTCCTATTTTGGAATATTCCAAGTTGAAACATCTGGGTTTTTCTATACCTTCTAACTCTAAATCAAATTGACAAGTACACATTCATATTTAGGAATCTAGAGATAAACTTTGTTGTACCTCTGACACATAGTAATAGATAGTTTTGTACATTTAATCTCTCTAACAGTCTCCAGACTGTATCACAGAAATCACAGAGAAAACTATGAAGGGATATTTCGCGTACAATGTCCAACAAAAAGTTTATTCTGAGACTACAAATTTTAGCCAGATTTGTAAGATATCCTGAGCTAAAGTCCGACTCTAATGCTTCAGTGGAAGTGACTCTGGACTCAAAGTTCATGCCAGCAGGACACAAAGTCTGGCAAATTCAGTAAAGCTAAGTTGATTTTGGGGAGGGTCCAGTGACAAACTACACATTTAGATCAAGCTACCTCAATATGGAAAGCTTTATCACCAGAGATATCCACAGTTGCTCCTGAAGGCATCAAGATTTCAATCTACACTGGTGGAAAGAATATCCAAAATCATGGCTGCTTGAGGAAAGGGTTATTAGATTTTTAGTGAGAAGCTGGAGGATATTTCTGAAAAAAGATTCAACGTAACATATATAGAAATCCATGTGTATAAACCTATGTGGTTTTGTTAGTAAAATATTCTCTATAAGAAGCTATTATCTCTTCTATTAATATTTATGACTCACCACCCCAAAAGGTCTAAAATGACCCCCAAGATTCTCCCTATCTTCCAAGTTCAGCTCCATTCTCTATACCACTGTACAGTTTTCTGAAGCCCCAGCAAAGGACTTAAAACTACCAAATCTTTATACTGTAGACTACACCTTCCAAACATGCATCCAATAAATCAGGAAAGGCTATACTGTCTTGGGTACATTATAAACTTAATCCCATTTTATAATGGAAATATTTAATTACACTATTTTTTCCTTTGCTTTCAATTACATTTTTACTCACTCACTTTTGGCCACCATGGTTTTCATGTCTTCTCCATATCGTTCTTTAAACCAGACCTATCAAGTTTCTTTCTGGAGCCATTGTTTCTTTGCTCTTACTGAGCATGAGCACAATATGCATTTGTATTTGTATTCCAATTTGCACCCCAGATATCCTCCCAACTTCCTTTGTCAATCCACAAAGGAAGTTGAAATCCACACTTTGAAAGATTTAATTGCCAAAATATGATACACATTGTTTTTTTAGGATAGAATAAGGTTAATTTCCCTTGAATTTTTCCAGGTTCTAATTCCTTACATTGACTATGTCCTAACTGCCCAATCCCAGCCTTGGAGATTTGCAATAAAAGCTGTTAGCCATTTGACACTCAATAAAAGAAACAAACAAGAAACTGATGATGTTCTTAGTTATTAAACTTCCTATTAGACCAAAATAAAATTAAACAGCTGGTGGCCCTCTGTCTGCACAAAACAAAATTAATATTAAAAACCCTCTCTGAGTAACTTGGTCTTTTGTATATACACTCCAAACTTCAATCTCCCTATTTCTTTCCATTAATATTTTCTATTTCATGTATGTGAAAAGCTATTTGGAGCAAGGAGCAAGAAAATATGTTCCCCTGGCTTTTCTTCCCTCTTTGTGGCTATCTGCATATCCCAATCATCAACTTCAGTGAGGTTTACTCCATGTTACATGGAATTTTAAAATATATATATAAAATAAAATATATATAAAATATATATAAAATATAATTTTTAAAATATACCATCAGTGCAGGGTACTTTGGACAGGAATAAAGAAACAGAAGAGAAGAATGAAATAGTTAAGTATTGACCAAGAAGTTCCTTCCATGGTACAGTTGAAAATGGTTTTGATCATGTAAGTACACTTAACTAGAAGAGCAATATTTTCTCACTGTACCAGAAAAAAAACTGAACAAAACAAGACAATTCAAATCTTACTGAACAAATCAAAAGGATTTTGATGAGCAATTCCTACTTGTTTAAATAACAACTGGGGTCTTTGCCTTATCTACTCTGTGAGACTCAATCTAATATCAACCAAACCCTAAATGTTTGTATATAAAAACCATTTAGTAATATTTTGGCATTTCACTTTAATACTGTCATCAAGGTCTAAGCCATAAGATTGCCTTAAAGGTAGCATCCTTTATGATTAAGGTCCCTTTAGTACTTCACTAATTTAAACCCTTTTGAATGAAATCCAAGGCTGACTCTGCTTCTGAAATCAAATCACTCTTTCTAGTGTACCTAGTGGCAGTATCACTTGTAATTTGCAAGACATCATATCAAAATTAGTATAAAATTTTGCCTACTGAGGGTATGCTCTCTTGGGAAAAGTCAGCACAGATAAAAGTAAATATAAAGAATGGAATTTTATACACACTAAAGGTTTGTACATATATTAGCAGGAAGTAATTTTATTTAAGCAAAAATGAACCAAATCACAGTAATATGACTATGGTGAGGTCCTTCATATAACTCATATGGAAATCTTGCCAATATCTTTTCTTTCCTGATGAGTCATTTTCAAATACTAAAATTTCATCTGGCATTTTATAAAGGAACACATTTTTTTTTTTTTGGCAATTCAACTTTAGAGTCAGATGCCATATGTTTACCACTTGCTGGTCCTAGAAAGATATGCAGACACTCTTCCATTTGTCCCTGGGTGGTCACCTCCCACAAAGAAAGAAAGAAATCCCCTTTCATTAGTAGCTAAAGTTTATGAGAACTTATAATGCAATTAAGATGAAACAAATACCAGTTTAAGTAATAGTAACAGTTTTGTAGAGGAAAAAATACAATTTCCCATACAAAAGAAACACATCTAAGGTGCTAGAAGGAAAAATATTTGGGAGACATCTTTACTGTATGATGAACTTTGGTGGTTAATTAACTGGAGAGTGTGTGTGTGTGTGTGTGTACTGTACTGAAAAGAGCTCATTTGAGTACCATCTCTTACACTAACTACATGACAAAGTAATTTGTTTGACTTTTCTAAGCCTTAATTTATCTCATCTGCAAAAATGAAGATAATGATCCTTCCAATACTAAAGGTACTATATTGTTGTGAAGGGCAAATACTATAATAATACAAAATGCTTTGTAACTATAAAGTGCTGCATAAATGAGCTATTATTGGCAAGCAGCAAAGATCAGAAACAGAGACCCAGAATTTGGATTTTTAATCTATCAATGACTTGCTGTACAACCTTACTCAGAGCAGTCACTTAATCTCCTTGTGCTTGAGATTCCTCAATATGTAAAAATGAGGGGCTCGGGAGAATGCACTGGTGAATAATTAAGAAATCTAAAGAAACATCCCAAATGAAAAAAGAGAACCTTGCTTTATCCTAAATCCTAGAGAATGAATAATGAGGTTTTATCAATCACCTAAGTTGAAAAGAAACTTATTTGCACAAAGGCCTTTCTTGTTTTCTAAAATTCAAAGCCCTCTGAATACTAAAATGCTGGGTCTTCTCTTAGGCAGGAGATGCCACAGAACCCTATATGGAAGCTATGAATAAGCTAAATTATAGGTTTGCAAAAGAACTAAATCCCTGAATTATTCACAATAAGGAAGTCCCCCAAAGAAAAGTTAGCAGGAGAAAAAGTGTCCTTTAAATCTTTCCCATAATTTCCATTGAGAGCTAAGGGAAGAGAGTTGGGCAGGAAAAGGGAATTAGGGGACTTGCTGCCTTTTGTCTTCCTTGATTGAGGCTGGCTTCAAAATACAAATGGAAAAGAGACCATGATGATGAAGCAAGAGAGGAAACAGGGAGTTGAATGTAAATAATTCCCTAGCTTCTTTATTTGCAAACACTCCATCTTGGCACTGTTTGAATAATTATAGTGCACAATTTGCATGCATGTTTTCACTGCAAAAATTAATGGTTTTAAAAGTGTGATTGGAAGGAGATTTGGTGAGCAGCAGAAAATGCCTTTCACCAATCTAAACAAAATTATTTTGAGTATCATAGGTAAATTTCTTTCCTTTCCTTTTTTTAAAAAAAAAAAAGTATATCAAGGTATTTCAGTGTGTTGCATCAATAACAATCTACCTGGAGAATGAAAGGACAATGCTGAAAAAAGAATGAAGCAATTACTCAAGTTTTTGTGTTTTCATTTGCTTAAAAATCTGTGTGTTGTTAAAACAAATGTCGAAATTAGCCATATGGAAACCTAGCTTGGGTACATATCTTCATCTGTCACCACATTTGAAAAAGAACATACAACAAGATCACTGGCATTTAGTTCTAGAGATGGAGGGGGGAAAGTCTTGTGTGAGCAAGGTAATGTGGAACATATGTATTACGTTTTTGACCTCACAATATGGCAACTAATGATTGTTCTGCAAATAGACTTGGGAAAATAGATGAATGATTGTGGAGGGGAGAACTATTGGAGATGATGAGCTTCATTTTGACCGTGCTAACTTACAACTCCTAACTGGGCAGCTAGCACAAATTTCATAAAGCTTACTTAAAGGAAATAAAATGTACACCTTATTTTGAATTCAAATCTTAGACCCAATGCATGTAAGACAGGGCCTTAATAGCTTTCCAAACTCTCATTTGGCCTCAGTTATACAACCAGCTGACACTGAAAATAATTAATGCCCTTTAGGACTCACATCTGCTCCTATGGTTCCATGTCAAGGTTTTTAATTGGGCTATTTTGGCATTTGGAGACAATGGCAAGGTGAAATAACCTTTCTTTAATATTTTTGAGGTCAGCAGATAGTCCTGCCAAAGGTCATCCTTCAGGTTCACAAATGAGTCATTTGTATCACCTAATGCAATCTGTGACTTGCAAATTGCATCGGGATGTGTTATCCCGCATTAATTAGCCCATGTGATGAATACTGAATTCATCATTACTAGCCAGCTTGTACAGATATGCCAATATGTGTTTTGGTGGTTTGTGGCTGCTTATTTTGTTTCATACTTTTATGATATTTAAAACTCTGTGCCCTAAAACCTGGCACACTGCAGTTATGGACCCCAGAAGATTCCATGTCAAAAAAAAATATATATATATATATGTATATATGTATGTAAGCTAGAAAGCTGAAAGCATCAGCAGACCCTGACTCTTCCGCATGTTTTTAATTCTCCTGTCTTTGAAACTAACATTACAATCTCAGGCATCTCTAACCTCTTTCTATTCCCTTTAGAAAAAGAAACAAAAAACTCAAACAGCAGCTTTCCTATTTCAAATATCTTGTTCAGAAAACTGCCCTAAGTGAGGCAAGCTCTGATCCTTCAGCTGGTTGGCAGCTATTGCCTATAATGAAGGCATTATTAATTTCTGTTTCAGGGGATAGGGGATCAGGATGTGGACACTGAGAGGCTGTACCATCTGTGCAGTTGACATATATTGATTCATACCTTCTTCCCATCTGTCCTTGACACTACAGAGTATCAGAGGTCACAATCATCTCTTTGCTGGAATTCCCCCCAAAAGGAACTTTCTATCCAGTTCCCTGTCAAAGATATTTCTGGTTGTCATTGTTCACTTCTAAAGAAAACCGGTAACATGTTTTGAGTATTGTACATCTGTCACAGACCCCAGGTTGGTAGTTTGGGCCCAATTCAATAATGATCATCCACAATATCAATAAAGCATATTTGTTAGAGCAAATAAAACCAAGAGCTTTCTAAGAGTTCACTAGTGGAAATGTTCAGGGCTTTAGAAAAATTTTTCAGTGATATTCAGACATAAAAACAAATCTTAAAACACTCCAGGGTCTCATGAACCTCTCTGAGAATTAGACCAGCTTTCCAGAGATTAACACATACACATTATACAAATGTGTACAATCATCAATTAAAATGTGTGCAGCAGAGCATAGAAATTAGGAATAGAATGTTTATGGAAAGCAGGGGAGGAAGCTTAAAACCAGCAGTGGAGTAAATCATTGCCTACACTGGCATCTCCAAAAGGAGAGCTCCTGACAGAAGAAATGGATTACTGGAACATGGAATTTCAAGGCTGACAAAAAGATTTTTCCCTGTGCCTCTCATTGGCAGAGCTTCAGGCCAAATTTTAGAAGAATATTACTTTAAGCATCTCTGTTTGGGGCAAGTATTTTGAGGTGGGTTGTTTTTGTTTTTGCCAGCCACAATCTGCCCAGGTAAAATTGTGGACACAAATAGGTGAATCCACAGTGGGTTTGTTGTGATTTCAATTGGCCACTTCCATCTGCAAAATAAGATGTAAGTGGCTAATTGCAGTCACAAGTGGATGACTATGCCTACAATTAGCCAATTAGGTTGAATATCAGGCAAAAAAAAAAAAACTTTCTGACAGTAAAGACAATTAAAATGTGGAAGGTGCTCCCTGGGGAAACAATGAGAGTACCTTCTCATAAGAAATGGAGAAACCTTTGAAAGAGCTGCTGGAGGTAGCTATTGGAGGAAAAAAGGGAAGGAGACAGGGAAGAAGAGAAGGAAAGGGAGGAAAGAAAGAAGAGTGGAAAAGATAAAGAAAGTCAAGCATATGCTAGAACTTTTTTCAGAACTTAAAATTAAAAAAAACATAGAATTTTTCTTTGCATTGTTCTTTAGGTTTCAAGTCTCATCAGAGAAGCCAGAATATAACCTGTCATTCAACTGACAGGCAAACTTAAAATGACCCTTGCATTTCCATCCCTCCCATCCCCAAAATCTCCCCGTATTCCTATTTCCTTCTTTCCACTAGGATAAGCTAGACATTCTCAGATATTCTCTGCCTAGAAAATGCTTTTATGTAGAAGATTAAATGCAAATCATCATTCAATTATTTTCAGGAGAAGATATTTGACAATTTTAAAGAAAACCTCACATGGTTTGGGGGGTAGGAGGGACAAGTGATGCTCAGATCATTTTTCCAATTTAGATTTAAATAGAAATATTCATCTTGATTAAGTAATGCAGGCTTTGTTAATTTCTTCAATAGGATCCAGAAAATAGAATATCTATTGATAAGTGAAAAGCGATCATGCATATGAGCTTTGCTCTTCTGCTATCACACCTACTTTACTAACAAGAAAGCTTTGTGACTGGCCAAGTCTCTTCAATTCTCTGGGCCTCAGGCGTCTCATTCACAAAATGAAGGAGTGGACAGGATGCTTCTAAGTTCCCTTCCAATGCTAATATTTAGGATTTGAAATTTTTGATCCTTGAACTCAGCACTAGGTTTAAGAATCCACGTCAATCATATGACAGCACAGATCCCCAGGAGTGTTGGAATGTTTTGTTTTATATTTTATCATAATTCACATCATAACGTACTATCTGAGTAGCACTTTAAGAGATTTGCAAAGTGTTTTAGAAATATTATTCCAATTGAAGCAATGAAAGCATTCTCTGCTTTTACTTCCTTAATTCCCTATAGCTCTCAAAGCCTCCCCTTTTACCTTTATTGTGGGGCCTGGGTAGCATGTTCACTCTTACTCAGTTTTCCTTTAGCTCCAATCCTTGGCAAAAATCCATTTTGCCAAAGCATCATATTATTTTTATTAATTTTGGCTTCAGTGAATCCAAGATTTCTTGCTCTTATCTTTGTGTACACTTGCTGACCTTCCTCTCTCTGTACAATGCTCATAAACAAAGAAGCTTTAAATTTGGTTCACATCCCGTTTCTATGACATACAAACCTTTCAACACATTGTCAATATTGCAAGTCTCTAGGTGCTTCTTGGAATTTTGCAGAAAGTCCACCACATTTGTTTCATGTCATAGAGTTTGAGCCAAATCTTTTTCTCATCAAGATTCCACCTTATGTAGTCTTGAAGTTTAATCCCAATTATGGCACAAACAACTATGTAACTCTGGAGAAGTCATTACCTCTCTATAAAATGGTTCAACAAAATAATCCCTGAGATTTCCTCCATCTCTATGATTCCACAATTCTTTCTCAACTTAATGAATAAATATATAGACCCTAGGATCAGCTAGATATCATACTGGATAAAGCACCAAGTCTGGAATCAAAAAGATCTTTGTTCAAATACAGCCTGAGACACTTAATAGCTGTGTAACCCTGGGCAAGTCACTTAACCCTGTTTGCCTCAGTTTCCTCTTCTATAAAATGAGTTGGGGAGGAAATTGCAAAAAAAAAAAAAAAAAGAAAGAAAGGAAGGAAGGAAGGAAGGAAGGAAGGAAGGAAGGAAGGAAGGAAGAAACTAAATGGGGCCACCAAGAGTCAGATAGACAAACAATTGAACAACAATAAAATGTGCCTTAAATATTCAATGACCAATAATTGCCTTTTTGGGGCATTATACTTCTCGTACAAAGAATAGAATTTATCATTAAAAAGATCATCACATCTGATTACATCATTTTACATACAAATGGCAAAATGGAATTCCAGGTGGTTAATGTGATTTGGCCAAGGTCATAAGTACTTGTACTCAGAACTAGAACCCATTTTTACTATTCCAGGTATATTAATATCATCAGCATCTAGCTTAACTGAGCTTGGAAAATCTGATGGCACCTCAGAAGTTAATACAGTCACAGTCCAATACAAATGTTGGTAATACTTGTACTGATATAGTCTAATCTCATGATCTCATTGTCCTTCTTTTTGAGAGAAAAAGTGGGGAGGCAAAATAATAGACACAAACAATAAATCAAGAATTTCATTCATTATGCTATAAGGATGGAAGTTTAACAAGAGGCAAGATCATGAGCCCAGGCAGTTGTTTGATCTGTTTTGTTTATGTTTTTCTTGTTATGAAGTCACATCTCTGATTTATGGGCTATGGCCTACATTTATTGCCAAAAAATTCATTTCCATAACTTTTTTTCCTCAGAAAAATGATGAAATCTAGATAAGAATATTTGGCTGAATTTCAATTGTAAAACTGAGCTTAGTAGCAAATTTTTATTCAAGGCTAGTTACAGATAAATGATGGGGTTTCTTGCTTTGTAAATAAATGTATCCCATTGTGTTGAAATTTAATAATTTTTAAAATATTGATTCTGAAGTTAATGATAACTATTATATCACCATACAAATTAGGGTTATTATTATTTATTAAAGCCTTCCAATCTAGAGTATTACTAGAAAAAAAAACATTCTATTTAAATTAAGTTATTGACCCATAGTGGTGAAGATGTACAGGATTTATTGCACATTACATGGATAGAATATATTGTTAATAAATTGTCCATGCACAGTTTTAGTAATTTATTAATTTTAAGTCAGTCAATATTCCCACAAACAGAGAATGTTATTACCTACAAGGTCATAAGCCAGCAGAAAAGTAAACTTCCCTTAATTATGCAAGAAAGACTGGGGAAATTAAACAATCTCAATCACTTGATTCCTGCTTTCTAATATCCAGTTATTACCTGCCACACTTACCACTACCCATGTAACTTTGATCAAAACCTCAGTTTATCCATCTGAAAAATAAGGAGTTTAGACTAAATCCTTATGTCTTTTCAGCTATTGGTCTGATTTCATTATCTGAGGTTCCTATGATTAAGTAGAATTCATTTAGAGTTCCTTTTAGAATATATTTCTGTGGCCTTTTCCACAAGGGAGAAAGATTCCAGATTTCTGAAGTAAGACTATAATGCTCACCACACAATGGAAATAAGATCTATAAGTTTGCAAGTCTAAGTCATCCCTGTCAGTCTTTTAAACAAAAAAGGGAGAGAGGTTTCAAAGCAAAAATTATTTTTTTCCTTTACAGTCACAGTAGACAGAATTTATATTATGTTAAATACTACCAAGTGTAGATATTTCTCAAAGTCAGTCACTCATGAAAAACATGGGGTAAAAAGGAAGCTACACTTAGCCATCACATGACAACTTACAGACTCCCAACAAGCCCTGGGAACAGAATTCACAGGCTCCTCCCATGCTTATGAATTTGGCTGTGAGCTGTTAGGGAAATGCCGCCACCACCACCACCACCCCTATTAAACACACTTGAGCCCTTTATCCAAATGCTGTTTGGCAACAATTCATTGAGTTCTTTCTGCCTCTCTCTCTTTTAAAAATACATTATTAAAAAAAAATAAAAACAGAGGGCCTATTACTTAGCATATTCATTCTTGAAAGGTATGCACATCTGGATGATAAAATGTAATTCTTATGGAAAAATATAATTTTTAGGCACTATGTTCCCTATCTGCAATTGCATCAAAATCACATTAATTGAGCTATAACACTGTCAGGCTCAGCAGCTGGAAAGCACATCCATACATTCTAAAGAGATGGCCATTAATTCAAATCTCTACAGCATAGCAATGAAATTGGGATGTCCGTTCCCCAACGTGATTTACTGTCTTTCAAGCTGCTTAAGTGGGAACCTCTACAAAAAGATTTAAGTTAAGTGACTCTTGTGCTGCTCTGAAACTCATTTATTATTGAATTAAGTTTTCATTTCTTTTAAAGGGAATAATGAAATACAGTTTTATTTGGAAAAAAAGGTAAAACATTCAAAAGAAACATGCTATTATATAGGAAAGAAGTTTATACCTATGTATATATATATTTATGAATGATTATATTTTGCTTCTGCACAGCCATAAAAAATTTAAACTCCTAAATATTGCTAATGTGCATGCAATTTGATATTTTAAATCAGGGTTCATCCTAACTTTTTATATGTAATCATTTTTTTTCTCATTTAAAAATTATTTCAGAGAGGTTTTAGCTCTTTAGGGGAAAGGAATAACCTAAATAAATGTCTCTTTTAGAAAACAGCTAGATCTGACATGACATTGTGGGTGAAGTGGAGTCAAAGACAGGCAGAGAAATCCAAGTTATAGATGTCATCTCTGTCTATGTGGCAGAAAAATCAAGAAATGGTAGATGTATAACATCAGGAAATTTACAATATCTTATTCCCAGGTTGACTTGTGTGTGACAGACAAATAGAGATTAATTCTATACAAGTGGAGTGGAGATTTCAATGCCTAAATTATTAGCATTTCTATCAAGTGCCAATGATCTAAGCATCTTTAGAATTTTCTTGTTCTATACACAATCCAGATAAGAGGAACCAGATATATAAGTATGTGGTCTGGGATTTTTTTGATGGGGGGGTTGTTGTTGTTGTTGTTGTGTTGTGTTTTGTTTTTTCATTTTTGGAACTCATGCAAAAACATCATGAACCAATCTTCCCTTTCCCAGACAATCTCTAATGAACTAAGTACTTTAGAATAGACTGTATTTTTAAAAATCTTCTAGGACCCTCTATAATGGTGTCATTTACACTCTAGTCACATGTGTCTACAGCACAAGACCCTTCATAATTAGGTATATACACTATACCAGCTCACTGCCTAATTAGCAAATTATGTTGAAAATAGCATCCTGCTAATTAACGGTTATTATGGCATTTCTGAAGCTGAGGCTTTAATTATCACCAACCTAATGCTTGTGTACAGAGAAAAAAGCCCCCCCTTTTTAAATGATCAATAAATGCAGGAGATTATTATAAGGCAAATCTGCTGACAGCTGATTAATTTGTTTGATGCAAAGTTGCTGCGTGTTTCATATTATTTTATTGGAGTTGCAGGAAAAAGGTACATAATTTGGTTTCATTAGCAACCCCTGCGATTTATCACTAGAAAATGCACCCCCCCTTTTTTTGTTGTTTGTTCAATTCCCTCTGTGTTTTTGCCTGCACCAGCATCAAAGTCAAGAGCAGGAAGTTTTAATTAAGTGACACTAATGAGGTCGTTGAAAATGATACTTCAGCAATTCAGCATGCTGTTAAATGTGTTTATTCTATAATGTCATCAAAGGTGATTGTTTTCACTCGTAATAGATAAAATTCATTACCATAAGCATTGTACTTTTGAGTGTTAAAAATACCAAATGCAAGTTAGTCAGGTGTATCTGTTGCATATTTTCTTTTTATCTGCCAATTCAGATAAGTGTGCCTAAGACAATACTTCAATAAATAAAGCAAGATACTATTTTTATAGTTTCTTCTGTTTAGCAATTAAAACTACAATCAGATAAGAAGAGAAAGAGGAGGATGAAAAGGAAGAGGAAGAAAAGAAAGAGGAGGAAGAGTCAGAAGAGGAGGAAGAGAAAAAAAGGAAGAGGAGGAGGAGGAGGAAGAAAAGTCTCATCAAGAGGAATCAATATGAAGAGAGCAATGATTTTCAGTCTGAATTTAGCACACAAAATGCAAAGATTAGGCTTCTTCTAATCACCACATGGTTCCATGTACTGTGTAGCTGCAGCAATGTATCCGAGCAATAGCATTGTAGAGGTCAAGAAAACTTGTCTTTTAGCATTTAATTTGGATGAATGTTTTGAATTTTTTTCTATAAAAATGGAATTCATCTCATAGACAAAACATGCTGGGTTATAGTACATACTTTTAAATATAGTAACAATATGAATTTGCAATTTCTGCATTCCTAAGAATTGAGGCAATATTATGGAATAGTTACCCTGTGAAGTTTGAAATCAAGAAGCTTTGGATTCAAAGCCCAATTCTGTTCATTACTAGCTGAGATACTGGACCATTAGGTGCCTTAGACAACTCCTTAGGAGTCATCTACTAAGTCCTAGGTGGATTCCAGGATGCCTACCTATTGTCCAAGGATTGCACTAGATGGACAAAGGCATCTAGTTGACCATATAGTAAGGAGATTTTTTTTTTTGTCCAATGCAATTTCCTTTGAAACTCTTAAAGACCATGTGCAAAGTTAAGAGAACAGGAAAGGGAAGGGAATATGCATTTGTATGGTGCCCACTATGTGCCAGGCGCTGTGCACTTTATAAATATTTCAGTTGCTCCTCTCAACAACCCTGTGAGGTAAGTGCTATTATTAGCCCCATTTTGCAGTTGAGGAAACTAAAACAAAGGTTAAGTGAGGCAGAGATTAAGTTGCCCAGGGCATAAAGCTCCTATGTGCTTCAGGCTAGAAGAATAAAATCTAATCTTCTAGACTGTACTATTGTATCCACTAAACTACCAATGGCCTATAGGATTGTGGTCTATGTAAGTGAAGGAAGCATACACACACACACACACACACACACACGCACACGCACACGCACACGCACACGCACACGCGCACACACACGCACCCCCAAAAGCTCATTAAAATAAATTAACAAACATTGTTTTAAGCACCTTTTTTGTGCCAGGTCTTTTGCTAGGTGCTAGAAATAAAAATAAATAAAAATGGTCTCTACTCACAAGTTTATATTTTATTGGGAATAAGAACAAATTCATGCAATTATATTCAGCATTAATGTAAATATAATAAATAAAATAAGAAGTTTGAGAAGGAGGGTGCTGGATGGTGAGGGACTCAAAAAAAGCTTCAGGTTATGAAAATGGATCTGGAAGGTAAAGAAAGAAGGCTTCTATGAAGAAGAGGTGATAAGGTAGTGTATACTAGGCGCAGAGGACAGCAGAAGTAAAAGAATGGATATGACAGATGGAATTCTTTTTTGACCAACAAAAAGGACAATTTAGCTGAATCACAGAGTATGTATGGGGGGGTAGTGTAACAAGGAGTCTGGAAAGATAATTTAAGGAGCTGATGGGACCCTTAAAACATGAAAATGCTTTTCACATGCAGTGCTCTCATAACCTTTTGGTGATATAATAATAGTGGGTATCAATCTTTCCTACAGATAGGGAAACTAAGCAAACCAAGGTAGAAATTGGACTTGGAAACAGAACACCCAGCTTCAAATCCCTAGCAATAGGCCTTACCTAAATCACTCTTTTCTTATTTGTGAAATTAGAGCATTGGACTAAATCATGGGCTCTTAACCTGAGGTCTATTGTTTTTTAAAATATTCTATTATTACAACATAAATGCTTTCACTTGTAATGCAAAACATTTTTTGAGGAAGGTTCTACAAACCGTCAGATCACCAAAGCATCCTTGTCCAGGATACACAAAAAGGTGAAGAGTCCTGGACAAGATGATCTAGCAAGTTTTTTTAATCTCTAAATTCTATGATCCTAAGAGTTTGTGAAATGACTTATCCAAGATCATATGGTGGATTAGTGATAGAACAAGGAATGAAGCTCACATTTTTGGTTTTTACTTCAATGACTATGTTCTTTTCACTAGGTCATACAGGCCCACTCGGGTTTAAGGGAGGAGAAGGAGAATCTATTTTCTTATATTGCTTATGTGATGGATTAGGTCTAATCCTTCAATTCCATACTTGCACACAGCAGTTTTATGCAATATTTCTAATATAACCTGTTCCTTTAATGCATCTGTGGCTGAATACATAGAAGTCATTGTGCTGTTAGAAATTCTAGTTTCTTAACGATAGCTTTATATGAAGGAATGGTTAGATAGATGGATAGATGAATGAATGAATGAAAAAGCATTTATTGAACATTTGCTGTATGTCAGGCACTATGAAAAGAACTAGAAATACAAGTAAGAAAATATCTAGCAACAAGAAGTTCAATATTTTAGTAGGAGAAGGTAACATAATAATAGGAGGATAATAGGAAAAGAAGAGCTAGAGTTAAGGATACATATGAAATGACAGTGGCCAGAAAGTGGCATGCTGAACCTCAGACCAGGACTAGATAAAATAAAAGCTCACTAATGAAAGCCCAGGGGTCAGAGAGAATGTTGAAGGTAGGGGAGTAGTAAGCATTAGCATTAAGCTCTATCAAATACTTAATTAATGCTTTTTCATGTAAATCATTCTCACAGTCTTTTTTTTTTTTTTCCTTAGGTCTTTCAAAATGACAAAGATTCACTTCTGGCTTTTAATAATTCATGCTCTTTAGCTAAAACTAATTTCTTAAATGTAGTACAAGGATGTAAAAAAAATCTAAATATGCCCAATATGTACATATTTAGATTACATTCTAATTTATTATCCAATAACGCAATGGGGGAAAATGTGTCAGAGTACTTTTTTCTAAGCTTTTAACTTGACTGTGATTGGTTTCACAAGTGCAAAAGTAAGAACTATTTTGGTTGTCTATTACAAATCTAAAGATGTTATAAGAACAAGAAGATCTGAAATGAGTCTCATCATAAAATAAAAGGCTGAAAGCAGTGGTATTATCCCACTTTCCTCAAACAACCATTTGATTCAAGTTGTAAAATCAAATAACCAAAATATCTGGAAAACCAACTGTCAGGTTCCATAAGTAATATTACCAGATGATTGAGGTTTTTTTTTTCATTTTCAAAATATTTCTTAATAGACTGAGTTTAAACATTATCTCTAAAACTGGGGGGGAGGGGTTAAAGATGAAAATATGTGAGCTTGGTTTTTTATAGAAACATTAAAAAAAGGGAGAGAGAGAGAGAGATTCTGAATTAATTCAGCCCCATTAGAATTATTGTGCAAATACTAAATCCTTGATTAACATGACATTGATAAAAATTGTATAATACATGTAACCAATGCCAAGCAGACGTAGAATAATAGAATTTAGAGCTAGAGGAATCCTCAACATCATATGGTCATTTTATAGAGTAGAAACCCAGAAAACAAATACTTTAAAATAACTATTTCATTTTTCTGGGTTTTTTTTCTCTAGAGTTTAGCACAGTATCTTGAACATATTTATATGAATGTTTAATTGAATTTATAGATGAGCACAGGTGGTGTGCTCCCAATATCTAGCAAGCACCTAAGAATTTCGGCTACAAACTCAGTGCTGTTTCCTTTATACTATGATGTGTCTTGTGGTACTTAGGGGTTCATGAAGATATTCCCCATCAAGAATAAAGAGCAAGTTTTCTGGAATGTTGCCTTTGGGCAAAGATAGGGCAAGGATTACAGCACAGCAATCAAAAGTGCCATTATTTCTGAAAAGGTCATATCAATTGACTGCCCTGTCACCATCCCTGTAATGAAGGGAAGACTACATACTAAATTTGAAGTCTGATGAAGATCTGACTTGGAGACAAGAACTTTTGAGGAATACCACCTCAGAGTACCATCTTCGTGACTATGATCATTTAATCTCTTTGAGCCTCATTTTCCTCAACTGAAAAATGGGAATAATAATAGTTAATACTGCCTATCTCACAGACTGTTATTAGGATCCTATAAGGTGATGGTCATTAAGTGTTTTGTAGACCTTAAAGCACTACATAAATGGAGTGTCATTATTATTATCTGCCAATGTTGGCTTAGGGCCCAGAATTTAGATTTAGGTTACTCTTGACTGCTTTTATATCATGTTATTAGAATTCATCCAGATAATACCAAGAAAAATATATAATGGTATGAATAAAAGACACCCAGTTCAAACATTTTCCATCGATTAATTCCATGAATATTCAGGCCTATCAAGCTCAAAGGCCATTGCAGTTCTAAGAAGTTCCATCCTAAGACTAGCTATGCAGTCATCCATAAGTACTTTAAGTTACTTAATTCATTAATTGAAAGAATATCTCTTTCAGAACTGCATTAATTCTGGTTTTATGGCCAATGTTTCACACAGAACATGCACAAGGCAAAAAGCTGCAACAGTTCAGGTCCTAAATCACTATACTATGCAATGTTATCCAATGCTCATGTATTGCTAAGAGACTTCATCTTTCTTTGCATAAGGTGATAAACGTGCCTGTTTCTAATTTCTTACAACTTTTTAAACCATTTTTCAGATAGGATGGCTAGTCAGTCTGGTTTTGGAAGTCTGTGATCAAGACTGAAAGGTTTTTTTTTTTTTTTTTTTTTTTTTTTTTTTTAAGTGAGATTGGGAAGAAGGAAGAGAGTAAGCACCAAAAGAACCATTCAAATTTGGAGAAGAAAGTGATTAACTGAATGTCATAGATTCAGAGCTGTAAAGGGCCTTAAAAGTCACCCAGTACAAGTCTCATATTTTATAAAAGAGAACACTGGGGCCCTTGGAGATCAAGTGATTTATTCAAAGTTGCACAGGTAGTCATATTTCTCCTTTCCTTTGTCAAACTCCCAGAAAAGACTTTATTCTCATTTACCTTCATTTTTTCACACATCTACCCCACACTTCCCAAGTCCTTTTAATTTGGCTTCTGTCCCAATCATTATGCTGTTTTTTCCAAGGTCACCAAAGAGATCTCTATTACTAAATCCAATGAGTTATCTTTCTCAATCCTCATCTTTCTTGACGTCTCTACAGTAATCAGTATTGATCACCCATCTTTTTTCTAGGTGCTTTCAGCTCCTTTGGTTTTATAACACTGCTTTGGAATGTTTTTCTTCTTTTGTTTTGGGCCATTTCTTCACAATTTCCCTTATAGATTCATCATCCATGTCCCATTCCCTGTATCTCTTTGTTTCATATCACTAAGGCCCTGTGATACATTATCTTCCTATGATTTTATCAATCCCAAGGATACAATATTTCAACATCTTCTGAATCTCCATATCCATCCCTCATCTCTCTCCTGAGCTCCAGTTTCACATTTTCAACTTCCTACTAGACATCTACAATATGTCCAAAACAGAAATTATCTTCTCTGCACCCCCTCTCACCTCCCAATTTTCCTGTTGGGAACAAGGATACCTTCCAATCATCTAAATTCACAACCAAGGAATCATCTTTGTCTTGGTCTCTCTCTGCCTGTTTGCCTCTGCCTCTGTCCACCTTTGTCTGCCTGTATCTGCCTGTCTGCCTTTCTCTCTGTGTCTCTCCCTCTGACTCTCTCTCTCTGTGTGATTTTCTGTGTATCTCTCTCTTTGTCTCTGTGTCTGTGTGTGTGTCCCTCTCTCTGTCTGTCTCTGTCTTTCTGTCTCTGTCTCTGTCTCTTTGTCTGTCTCTGTGTCTCCGTCTATCTGTCATCTGTCTCTCATCTCTCTGTCTCAGTCTGTCTGTCTGAGTCGCTGTCTCTGTCTCTGTCTCTGTCTCTCTCTCACACACACACACACTCTCCTCAACTGACTGCCAAAGCTCATAAATTATACCTGCCTAACATCTCTGTCTATACCACAACTAGCTATACCACATCTTCTGAACTGATTAAGCATAAAGCTAGTTTGTGCTACAATGTTTCATGGACTAAGCTCAAAATATTAGTGATAGGCTTTTGAAAAATCTATCCCTACACAGATGGGGAGTTTTATTTTATTTCAGGGGTGGGAGGAGAATTCAACTTAGAATTATGTGTTGTTGCAATATTTTTTTCTTTACCTTTGACATGTCTTCTACCCCATCCACTTAGTGACTTTTGTTCTCCAAAGAGAACTATAAAAATATAATTTCCACAAAAAAAAAGAAAGAACAGAATTAAAAACTCCTTAAAGGAAAAGTCCACATGAAAGTAGAAAACTTCTGAAACATAATAAGCCACTATTATCACTCTGGAGGGCAACATAATTGCAGCAAAAATAGAGACAAGTAAACAGATGTACTAAACAAGCAATCTTGTCAGCTGAAAGTTAGCAGATCAATAGACTGCTTCCCTTAACATTTCACAATCAGGTTGGTGTTTTGTTTTTGTTTTTGTTTTTTCCTAACAATGATAATGATTCTTGCCTTTGGGAAGCATGATAAAAACACGTGGATCCTACTTTCTGGAAAACAAATGAAACAAAAATAAAAAGTAAGCAACCACTGAAAAAAATCGTGGCTCATATCTTTTTCTTCTATGTAAATAAGATTAAAAAGTGGGGGAAGGATAGGAAGAAAGAGGAGAGAAACCTGTTATAACACATAAGGAAAGTACCTGAGAACCAGGAAAATTGAGAGTGTAGTATTTCAAAGAAATTAAATTTATGAAAAAGTAAATTGTATTTGTACTTTTGTTACAGGCTTTTTAATTATTGGTATTTTATCGATTTATTTAAATTTATAAATGTCACATCTCACACACACACACACTGAATATAAAATGTGATTGCTTCTATATGTAGCTTTTGCGGAAGCTGTCTCATTACTTTCTGGGAATATCACGTATATTAACAGACAGTATACATTTTGGCTAATGTTTATTATCCAACCATTGCTTTATATTAGCTGTATCATATACATGCATATGTATTAGTATGGTTCTTTGGATTAGTCTGGTCAGAATTTCATTGTCCCAGGTTGTTTGACAAAGCTTTGAGGTTGGCTGTTTTGGAGTTATCTGAGGCAAAAATGTCATCCATGAGAAACATCTCTGGATTTAAATTCTTATTCAATCTTTTTTTTTCCCTCATCCCTCTTTCAATTTGTCCCCCTTGTCTATCTACCCTCAAAATCATATTAAATTGCACTGGGATCATAGAACAGTATGTTTGTAGGAAGAGACCATAAACATTATCTAATCTAGTCCAACCTCCTCATTTTATGAATGATGAATCAGAGATTTAAGGATCTACTTATACTTGTGGTTTCATTCTTTTGATATTCCCTTTCCATTAAAGGGTATGCATTGTTCTGCCCAGGAGGGAGTTATCATAGACTATTGGAGCTGAAAGGGCCCTTGGAGATTGCCTAGCCCAAGTCCTTCTTTTAAGGATTAAAAAACTGAGGCCAAAAGATCTTGACCAAAATGACACAGGTAGTCTGCTGCAGAGCTGGAACTTAAACTTAAGCATCTCGAAATAGCAGCCTAGTATATTTTGCTTTGTCTTCCATTTCTGGGAATTTTTTTTTCTGTCTGAATGAAAAGAACAATAAAATGGCTACCATTGGAAGTTTTGCTCCCAGCTGTGTGGCAGCAGCTGCCAACAGGACTTTATTCCACATTTGGACAGAAGGAAGTTGAGAGCACATGCTAGAACTATGTAAGACCAATGACTTTCTGAAACCTCTTTTCTTTGAGTGTTTCTGTAGGGTGTCAGAGGTACACATGCTAAAATCCTACATAGCACTACTGGAGCATTGTTTACATAGGGACATCATTTTCTTCCATTCCATATCAAAATAAAATAGACTTGCTCTAAGCTAGCAGGTTGCTTGTTGAAAGTCCTACTTTCTTTCACTTCAGCATAGTGCCATGCACACACAAAAAGAGATGTACACATATTTATGCAAACATCTACATAAATACAAATATACAAGGTTACTAAATCCATACATACAAAAATCAAGGACATCAACTGAAAGATAATTATTTTTATTTTTTATTCTTCAGAAACTCCGTTAAAATGCTTGTTTGATCTCTCTTACTTTGGTTAGCCACCTCAAGGTGGTAGTACACTTCTACATTGGAATAACCATTAATCCCAAACATACACAATTTATTTCAGAGACTGTGACTCTATATACATAATGCCAAAGCATCTGGATAAAAATAAAATAATCATCTAGATGTATGGTTTATACTGATACCAAACATCCAAATGTTTTCCAAATGTCCAGCCAACTGGTTTGGTTATATGTTTTATTTTTCATTTAGATGTTTGGTGAAGTGTAGACTAACCTAAGAACACTCACATGTCCCCAACCATTCCCCTCATGTCTCCAGGGGTTTTTTATACATAGTTTGTCTGAAAATCAATAGTTTTTTTTGTTTGTGAATAGTTTGTGTTCAAGAGAAAGTATCTTTTCAACAGATCTTAAGAAAAGAGAGTAGTTTTCTTTTCCCCTTCATGTCATAATAATATTTGCAGAGTATTCATAGGCTACATGTATTATACAAAACACTATCTTTCTCTTATTCCCTGTACTCCTAGGAATAAGGTATAGGACAGATGATAAAAGTGTCAAACCTGGAAACTAAATGAGGCTCCCAGCCTGGTATTCCTTCTTCCCTTGGCATTCCATCACACCTGATCAAAAAGCTTGAGAGGTATCAAACAGGTTTCTGACTTAGTAATCCTGATTTCTCTGCTATCAACCATATGATGAAGCTTCATAGTAGATCTAAAAGGTTGAATAAGATATCTCTTTTTTAAAGTTGAACAAGTTCCCCCTCCCATCTCACACTACATTCCCCAGAGAATCCTAGAAGTCTCATTATAGTAAATTAGTTTCAGTTATAACTTTCAAGTAACTTTATTTTTCTCTCATCCCTAACTTGGCCTCATTTTGGAAGCCACAATGGGGGGGGGGGGGAACCAAAAAAACCAAGAATAAATAAAACAGGAGGAACATGAACAAGACATTGTCAGGAAGATCAGGTTTATTTCACGCTCCTTACTAGAAAGACATAAATTGGTGAGAATTCAAAAGAGATGGGTCAAAAGGATTAAAAGGAACTTCAGCAGGAGCTACTTAGGAAGAGAATTCCTGGAGCACCAAATAGGAATTGACTTGCCCAGTGAGGATGACAAAAAGGACATAGGATGAAATCCTTTCCTGGAGCAAGATTGTGTGCACATCAATGAAGGAAAAGAATTGTTTGGGGTCATGCAAAAAGGTACAGCAGAGAGTAATGGGATGTAATTACAGAAAGGAAAACTTGGGCTGAATATCATGAAAATCTTCTTAAGAACAGGTTCTATACGACTGCGGAATAGCTTCCCAAGGGAGACTGTGGAAGCCCCATCACTTGAGAGATACAAAGCCCTGGTGGACAAAGCACTCAGAAATCGTGAGAGGAACAATTCCGCCTGGGTAGGGGGTGGGACAGGTGACCTTACAGGGCTGGTGCAGCTCTTCACTTCAATGATGCCGTCAAGTTGTATTTCATCAGGCCCTACTAGCAAAAGCCCAAAGTATTATTCATACTCCCTACCCCCCTTTGTCATTGTGTGTTCTCAATACACTACTCAAGAAATGTTCCCATTCATTTCAAGAGACCCTCCACTGCTCCTTTGCTGCCACTGGTAATAGCGATGAGAATGACATTGTGTTGTCGATCTGGCATGCTGACACTTTAAGGAAAAACCTAGATTTTATGAAGTGCTTTCAGTTCAGGCTCAAGGGTCAAAGTCTTTGCTCTAGGAGCTAGCATTTTATTTTATTTTATTGCTTAAAGGTTACATTTTGAAGAGTTAGCCATTCTCCTTTTACAATTCAAAGTACATTTGCTATGGTAATTTTGCATTTCTGGATACCTAATTCAAATTGAATTTATTAATATTTTTTCTTAGTGATGTCCCAAGCACAAACAAAACCTGTATATTATTGCTAAGCTATTGTTTGTCCTTCATTCTTGAAGAGGATCACAAGGTCAGGGAGGTGATGCCATGGCATGCAAATGAATTGGTTTTGAATGAGGGAGGACAGATCGATAAACACAAATACAAAATAAGTCTGTACCTCAAGAAAAGTTGCATAGATTCTTTGGCAACCATTTAGGTTCCTCATAATATCAGTCTACTACTCCATAGGGAAATGAGCTCCATATTGCATGAAGATAAATAGGTAGACAGATAAATAGATACATTTTGCATTTTTTCTGAGGGAGAAGTAGGAGTAATGATATCATATGATGCCCTAGAAATTCAACTTCATGACTTGTAACACAAACATTTGTTCAATTAGATTCTGAAAATTAATCCTACCCTGGGTCCCTAAAACGTACTGAAATATCTCTTCCCCCTCCCCTACTCAAAACCACTTCTCCAAAAACAAACAAACATTTGGGCTATAGGATTCTATTTGAACTACAGAGGCTGAAAATTCTTATTTGGAATCCTGAAGCACCATCTAGACTAGAGTCAATTTTTTTTTTAAGTTTTATCATTGAAATGTGCTGGTGCATTTCCTAGCTAATTTCTAACTCTACCACTTTGTTCAGAGTTTACTTGGTTCTCTCCTTATCTAGAGGCATTTGGAGAAGGGTTCCCCTTGGACCTCCTTCTGCAATGATAATTGGCCAGCTGCAGGCTTAACTGGCAAGTAAACAACTCAGCCAGCTGCCAGCAGGTGCCGTGTTGGCACCTGCAAGCCATACTGCCCATTGAAGAAAGGAAGCCTTCCCTGTGAGATCAGGTCCATAGTGTTCACTTCAGTCTCACATACATCTGCCAGAGCAATTGGATTTGGGGAACATTCCAAAGAATAGCCAAGGCTGACATCTAAAGCTCTACCTCTCTGCAAGGGAAATAAGATTTGTCTGTATGACTGAAATATTTGGGACATTCAATTCCATAGGCATTTTACAGAGTCTATACTAAGTAGCATACTGGGCACTGAGGATAATGCAGATGATTTTACAAGTTTAGAATGTATAAGATTCTGATAATGAATTTTTAAATTCTATTAAACAGATAATTATATTATATATAAGAATTGTGCTATTAAATAACATACATATTATGAGTATTAATGAGTAATAATTGACATACATATTCCAATTAGAAATTTGCAAAACAAATGGGGGGGAGGGAAGGAATAATAGCAGTATTCACATAAGCAAAAAAAGGCAGAGAAGCAAAAAAGTACAGAACATGGATTAGAAATAGAGTAGTCCACTTTGGAATATAGAACATAGGACAGCAAAGATGTAGGCAAACAAACTGGAAATGATGCCATTAACAATTCACATTTAAACAGCACTGGCAGTGCCCTCCTACAATAACCCTATGAAGTAGGTAGTACAAGTATTATTATTTCTTCTTATAGATGACAACACTGAAGGTTGAAGATGCTAATTTGCCCATAGTTAAGTCACTAAGCTTTATGAAGATTTGAAGCAAGATTTGAGCCTGGAACTCTAGACTCTAATGCCATCACTCTATTATGCCATGTAACCAAGCCACCAAACTGAAGCATTCTGAGAAAGAGCTGGGAAGATAGGAGTTTCATCCACATGTTGAGTTACACTGGAATGCAAGGGGCACTTCCATTTCTCTTTGTTTTTATTCTCTTTGCCAATGCAAAAGTAAATTCCCAAAGTACATTGGCTGCCTTTTTTGGAGAGTATCTTTGGTATAAAAATGATTAAAATGAAAGAATCATATAAGTATGGGATAAAATCAGTTATGATCAGGATCATTATTTGAGTAACATTTATAGGTTTAAAAAAATCTCTTGTTTTTTAAAAGTTACATCTCTGACTAAATATAATTTAAAATGCCAAATACCTTCAAGAGCATTAGATTGAAGCTATTAGCCTCATGAAAGAGGTGTGCTGAAAAGTTATCCCATACTATGTAAAACCCATCCAGGTGTCTGAATGAATAAAGAGTTTGAAGAATCAAGAAATCTGAATACATAGTTTGATCCACCTGTGCTTTGACAAATAAAATAGCTGCCTACTACTCCTCCTATTTCAGTTTTACCATTTGTGAAAAAGGCATTCTGACCACTAAGATTTGGGGGGAAATCAATAAGTGAGTCCTATTCCAAAAGCCAGAAGAAGTAAATGACTCACTCTTTGGAGGTATTTACAACTGAACCCTGCCAAAATACTTATTTTTTATTACATGCCTTTTGTAATGCCATAGGTCAAATAATATTTCCTGAAATAAAACTACATGCAGTAAAAGTGTGATAATACATGACAAACCTATAAGGAAAACATTTGCTCTCCATCACATAGAAGTGTTACAAGGGGCAACTTGTATTTTCTAGCCCCTGGATTTTTTTCCAAGATACTCAATGCTTTACTCGGAGTCTACAAGCACTGATGTATATCTAAAGTCTGGGTAGGTAACATCTTCTTCATTGGTTTCTGAGAAGAAATTTGAACTCCTAATAAAAAGAAGTGTATTTTATAAAAGATGTTTTATAAATACACGGTGTTTTTAATCACCAGCACTGACGGTAAAGATTTAGAAATTAGTGTATAATTTTTTTTTCTGATCAGTAGATTGAATTTTATTTACATGGTTGAAATCAGGGTTCCTAGTCCATTTAAGCTTTACATTTGTAGAGAAGAACAAGGACTCTTCATTGCCATTAGAAAACACTTCATTTCTTTTCTTTCTTTTTTCCCTTCTCTTTCCTCTGTCCACATAGGGTATCATGCCCTTGCCTGTGAGTGCTCTGCCCAAAGAAATATAAATTTTGATCACTTAAACCTTCTAAGATATCTTGTAATTTATGGGCTAGATTTCTTTCTTTCTTTTTTTTTTAAATTTTATCTTATTTGCAAAACATATGTATGGGTAATTCTTCAACATTAACCCTTACATAGCTTTCTGTTACAAATTTTTCCCCCCAACTCCCCACCCCTCCCCTAGATGGCAGGATATACATTAGTGTATAATTCTAATCAATTCAACAAACATTAAAATGAAAGAATCATATAAGTATGGGATAAAATCAGTTATGATCAGGATCATTATTTGAGTAACATTTATAGGTTTAAAAAATCTCTTGTTTTTTAAAAGTTACATCTCTGACTAAATATAATTTAAAATGCCAAATACCTTCAAGAGCATTAGATTGAAGCTATTAGCCTCATGAAAGAGGTGTGCTGAAAAGTTATCCCATACTATGTAAAACCCATCCAGGTGTCTGATTCCTGGTATTTTTAAATTCCTGGTATATTAAATTCCTGGTATGTTCAAGGTACTCTACTAGATGGGGAAAAGGGGGGAATTTTTCTGGCAAAGTATACTGAGATAGTATAATCTGATTCTTTATGTGAACAGTTTTACTCTAAAGTAAGGTTGTCACCATAACACATATGAAACTCCCAACTAGGTATATCCCGTAGTGTTGTATGTCTTATCAATTATTATCCATGTCTCCATTCATATATAAGGGACAGATCTCAAATGGAAAATGTTTTTCTTAATTAGCCAACATATTTTTACTGAATGTACACATGCAAATAAATTCAGTAAAAATATAAGATTTAGTTGGTCCATTCAAGGAGTGAATTTGGAGGAGTAAGCTAAAATATATTTAACAACCATAAACAATATTAGATGAAAATCAATTCAAGAAACATTACCTCTGCACCTATTGTGGATAAAACATTGTACAAAATTAATATCATAAATGTAAATTATGTTCTGCAGATGACAAGTTCTATAAAAGTTCCAAAAGACCCAGAAATTAATTAGGGTAGGCTGGTCAGGAAAAACCTCATGAAGGTGGCAAAACATTAAATATATGTATAAATGTAAATTAAAAGCAGGGACATGGTAGGACATTCAAGGGGAGAATCAATATAGGCAAAAAAAACTGTTTTAGGGCAGAGTAAAAAGTTTTATGAAAACAAAGACTTATATACTATCTATCTATCTATTTGTGCGTGTGTGTATATATATATATATGTATATATATATATAGTAGACAATTGGGGTCAGATACACAAAATTGGATTATGTAGATATTGGATAATGAAGAGAGGCTTGATTAATATTCAGTGGTTGAATTTTTGAAAGAATAGAAAAATTGGGATCTCTCAAAGGTTTTTGAACAGATATGATAGTAATATAAAGAAGGAATTTTTGTTTAAGAAATACTAATCTGATAGGGCTTTGTAGGCTGGCTTAGAGAAGTAAGAATATAAAGTAAAGGAGGAACAAGAAGCCATAGAGCACCAGCAAGCCTCATGCATTTAGACTAGGTGCAGTTAGAGAGTTCCCCTTACTTGAACTTTTCTTTTGATTTCTTAACATGTCTACTTTTATACTATCTCCCTCACCTGAACCTTTCTACCTTTCTATCTATTCTTACCACTACCATTTGAGTTTTGGCTTTTATCACCTCTCACCTGAACTATTACAATGGATTCTTTATGGTTCTGATTCTTGTTCTCCTCACAGCAAAGTGATTTTTCATTCCTCTGTGACATTCCTCTACTCAATAAACTCTAGGATCTCCCCATTAACCCTGGAAGAAAATAGAAATCTGCATGTGGACCTTTTAAAACCCTTAACAACCTATCTCCCTTGGTTTTTCACCCTCATTATACATGGCTCACCTTCTTACACTATACAGTCTGTCTCACCAAACTTTTTCTCTCCTGGAACAGCATTCCATTTCCCATCTCTGGGTTTTTGTGTAGGTCATGAGTAAGGCCTGAAATGGACTTGCTCCTTATCTTTACTTCATAGAATCCCTTACTTCCTTCAAGACTCAACCCAAGCATTACCTTCTATGGGAAGCAACTACGCCCCTCAGCTGCTCCCGACTCTCCCTAATTATTTCATATTTATATTTATTATGTATATTTTTCTTCTGTATATACTTAATGTACATACTGGATATATTTTATGAGGGAATATCAACTCCTTGAGAGGAGGGCCTATCTGATTTTTTTTCTCTGTATCCACAGCACCTAACTCAATGCTTGACAAATAGTAGGTGCTTAATAAATGCCTGATTGATTTGATAACTGTTCTCTCTTCAACTTCTAATCTAATTTAAAATCACTCAAAGGCTTAATCATAGATTTCCCAAAACAAACACAGATTGTCTCAATCTATCTGGAAAGCTATGAGGCTATTACAGTAATCCAGTCATGAGATGGTGATGTACAAAAGACATGAGTTAAGAAAAATCGACCAGACTTGGTAAATGACCAAGTCTCCAAAAAGAATGAGTCAAGGACAATTCCAAGGTCAATAATCCTGAAGACTCAAACTTCCAATCTAGGAGGAGACTCAGGTTCCTAAGGGCATTATCACATCCCTCAGTAATCTATGACACATGGAATACTCACTAATTGAAATAATCTTACTATGAATACTCTCCCCATCATGATTTCTAAAGCTCAGAATAGTTTTCTCAGGGATACACTAATTAGTTTTCCCCTAATTGGAAATGTACCAAAAAGTTATAAATAGTCCAGAACCTCACCTCTTCTTCCCCTCACCCACCCTCTGAAAGTTTTAGTTCAACTAGATGCAAATTAGAACCCCCATAAAGCAACTTCTCTGTACAAATTGACTTCCAAATTGAAATCACTTTCTAGACTCTCCCTTCTCCCATTCAGAGGAGGGTTCAAGAACTTCAAGAACTCTTAGTAACCCCTTACTGGCAAAGTGCCATGGGCAGGAACAGTAACTTTCTAGTTTTTCCTGGGAGGTGTAAGGGGGAAGGTAGAAAAGAGAGACAAGAAAATAATGCTGGCATTTTCCCAGGCTGGGGCACTTATTGTGAAACAACCCCTTAATCTTCAGGAATCAGGCTGCTCTCACACATCTGTACTGCTCCCCTTCTCAGAATCTCCCCATGATGTCAGTGGGAGGTCTAAGCACAGGCCAATGGAAGGTTCTGACTTAGCCAAAAAACAGGAAGCTGGTTTACTATAAGATATATATAGAGTGACCAATTGACTCACAGTTATGTGCTTTGCCATTTGGCATTTGATATTTTTTTAAAAAGAGATCATATGATTGGTAGAAGACTATTACCAATGTGTGCTAAAATAAGGACTAAACCTATTTAAATGGTTCTCAAAAATATAGGTCTTGCTGTGGTTGCTTGTGGGGTGCGTTATTTTTATCAGTTCCCCAGGGATTTACTATGACCTAGAATCCATCCTTGAAAGGGAACAGTAAGTTCTGTACTACCTGAAACCCAGCCCTATTCATTCAAATCTGGATGTGGGCAATATCAATACAAAGAAAGAAAACAAAACAGAGAGTGTAAGGAGAAGGGGAAGAGGCTGGTCGGAGCTTTTCCAAATCTAAACTGACACTATTTTTTGTTCCCTTCTTTAAGTTCAGTTCAGTGATTATACCTTTGATTGACATGTGACATTCTTGTCTTCATAGGCAGAGAAGGAAGGTTCCTGATGGTTATCGACATCAGAAAATGTCATGTCTGAATATGGTATAAAGGGACCTACCCACCCCCCTCATTTCCTGCCTTCTGCCCCTCATTTTATTTTAATTATACAACGAAAACTCTCAAATATGGAATGGCTGACTACTGTATCTCACAAGCCCTTAATTGTACTCAGGAATTGGATCGTGGCATTTTATCACCCTGCAATGGTAAAAGGCAGATTTGCAACAGGAGTAGGTCATGGAATATTTTCAGGAAATGCCACTGGATTTCAAGAACCTTTCCTTTTTATACAAGACATTTGTGGTTTCATGCTTTTTGTGTTAGAAGCCCTGCAAGCTACATTCCCCCCACCCATATAGTTACTGCATCATATCACACTATTCCATACAAGCCTTGGCACAAACTTTCTGCTCAATGCATGGTAACATCAATTTGATAAGTGTAATTATCTTGGCTTTTATCCATCTAAAAACTCCTGAGAAGATTTCACTTTTTCATTCTTTTCCCCCACCCTTTGATTTCTTTTCTACTATACTCCCTTCAGCAAGGCAGTTATCTATGGTAAAGTGGGAGGTGGGCAAAAGGAAGAGTTGTGCTCAGGCTCCTCCAAGAAAATCTTACCATAAGACAATTTTCTAGGAGAAATTGACCCCTATCCTCCTCCATTTAACTAATCACAAATCACTAGCATGTACCAGGATTCATCAGATGAAAATTAAATCATTGTTAGTAATTAGTAGGTCAGGTCCTCTATCTTATACTCTTCAAAGTGCCTAGAACAGTGCTTTGAATGTAGCATTGAATGAGATGGTTCAGGTAAATTAATGTAATCTTACTATCTCATGCTCTTAATTATTCTCTAAATCTATATTGCTTATGTGGACCAAAAATAAAATGCTAAAATCCATTCCTTCCATTCCAGGCATCCATTCCTCAGATGTCACCAATGGGTCTTAATCCTTAGCAACACCTATTCAAACTAGGACAAAGGCCCTGAATCTTGAAGTAGGCTTCATTCTCCATGGTGAAGAGTGTGTGTATTTCCCCAATTTCTAGGCTATGGTACCCACAACAGTGTTTTTCACATGACAGATTCATACTACATCACTTTTAAGGTATTCCCACTGGGGTGTATAGTAGTATCTGTTCACAGAAGTTTCCCTAATACTACTAAGGAAAATGACAGATTTTGTTGTAACTTCCAATAAGGACAGAAGCAGGGAAATCGATTGTCTCTTCTTTTATATTTACTGGTCCTAAGGTCTTTCATTAATGCTTCTGAAATTTGCTTCTCCATATATACATATGTCTAGCATATATTACTTATTTTGCTCAGATTATCATGTGCTTCCCCCCCATAAGTCATTCTTTTATCCTCACTTCCCATTGCTGAAGAATAAGCTCTTTCCTCCAGAGAAGAGGAATGAAACCAAAGAAAAATAAGAAAAATAAGCTCAAGGTCACTTTGATAGAATTGATAGAAAAAAACGAGATACCTAGTTCAATCTCTGAGTTTACCAGTCCACCCTTTTTGACCCCCAAGGCAGGGTGTGGTCTATGGTACAGCAGCTCCTGAAATTTAATGCCCAGCTGACAGTGACATAATTTGATAAGTGTAATAAGTGCTTTAAAATATTCAAAAAATAAAAATTTTGTATCTCATGGATACAAATCTTATCTGAAATAACAAATTTCCCATCACAGAGAAGTGTTCAAAGATAAATGAGATATTTCATGGTGACCAATGGTATAATCTATACTTCTGATTTTTTTTTTTTTTTTTGGTTTTTTCTTTCATTAGGAGAAAAAGTAACCTGAGGTTCCCAGAAGATACCAAGAAAGATATAAAGACAAATGATGTAGCTGATTCCCTCAAAGAGCTAAGGAAATTTAATAGTGTAAATGATTAATTTAATAATATTAAAAACTTATTTCTATACATCACTCTAAAGTTGGATTGTTGGATTTTTTTTTACAATTTTTAATTTAAAGTTTTAAGTTCCAAATTTTATTCCTCTCTCTCTCTCACCCTCGCTCTTCTCTGAGATAGTAAGCAATCAAATATAGGTTATACATGTGCAATTATGTAAAACATTTCCATATTAGCCATTTTGTACCAGACTGAATAAAGGAAAAACTGAAAGAAAAAGTGAAAAATAGCATGCTTCAGGCTGTATTCGATCAATATTGGTTCCTTCTCCGGAGGTGGATAGCATGTTTCATCATTAGTTCTTTGGGATTGTTTTGGATCATTGCGTTGCTGAGAATAGCAATCATTCATAATTCTCCATGGAACAATATTGCTGTTACTTTGTACAATGTTCTCCTGATTCTATTCACTTCACTATACCTCAGTTCATGCAAATCTTTCCAGGTTTTTCTGAAATCATCCTGCTTGTCATTTCTTATGGCACAATAATATTCCATCACAATCATATACCACAGCTTGTTTAGCCATTGTTTAGCCATTCCCCGATTGATGAGCATCCCTTTGATTTCTAATTCTTAATCACCACCAAAAAAAAAAAAAAAAAAAAAGCTGCTATAAATATTTTTGTACAAATAGGTCATTTTTCCTTTCTTATGGATGTCTTTGGGATATAGGCTTACCAATGGTAATGTTGGATCAAAGGATATGAACAGTTTTATAGCCCTTTGGGCATAGTTCCAAATTGTTTTCTGGAATGGTTGGATCAGTTCACAACTACTACCAGTGTATTAGTGCCCCAGTTTTCCCACATTCTCTCCAAAATCCACTATTTTTCCTTTTTGTCATGTTAGCCACTGTGATAGATGTCAAGTAATATCTTGGAGTTGTTTTCATTTGCATTTTTCCAAACACTAGTGATTTAGAGAATTTTTTTTATATGACTATAGATAGCTTTAATTTCTTTATCTGAAAAATATCTCTTCATAACTTTTGACCATTTATCATGTATTTTTATAAATTTGAGTCCTCTATATATTTTTAAAATAGGGCCTGTATCAGAGATATTTAGTGCAAAAAAATTTTTCCCCAGTTTTCTATGTTCCTTATAATTTTGGTTACCCTGGTCTCATTTGTGCAAAAACTTTTAATTTTATATAATCAGAACTATCTATTTTACATTTTGAAATGATCTCTATATCTTCTTTGTCCTAAATTATTCCCTTATCCATATATCTGAGAAACTATTCCAAATTCTCTTAATTTGCTTATGTCTATCATTTTTATATGTAAATCATGTAACCATTTTGAGTTTATCTTAGTATATGGTATAAAATGTTAGTCTATACCTAGTTTCTACCATATGGTTTTCCAGTTTTCCCAGCAGTGTTTGTCACATGATGACTTTTTGTTCCAAAAACTTGGATCTTTGGATTTATATCATATACTAGATTACTATAGTCATTTACTATAATGTATTTTGTACTTAATCTATTCCATTAATTCAACACTCTATTTCTTAACCAGTATCAGTAATTCTGATAATTACGTATTTATAATACAACTTAAGATTTGGTATGATTAGATTACTTTTTTTTTGCATTGATTCCCTTGATATCTTTGAATTTTTGTTCTTCAAGGTGATTTTTTTTCTAGCTCTGTAAAATCATTTTTGATAGTTTGATTGGTATGGCACTTAGTGGATTAATTTGGATAAAATTGTCATTTTAATTATATTAGCTTGGCCTACCCATGAACAATCAATTTTTTTCCAATTGTTTAAAATCTGACTTTCTTTGTGTGAAAGGTGTTTTATATTTGTTTTCATGTATTTCCTGGGTTTATCTTGGCAGGTAGACTCCCAAGCATTTTATATTGTTCACAGTTAATTTAAATGGGATTTCTCTTTCTGTCTCTTGCTTCTAAACTTTGTTAGTAATAAATGGAAATGCTGATGATGTATGTGAGTTAATTTTGTATCCTGCAATTTTACTAAAGTTGTTAATAATTTCAAGTAATTTGTTAGTCGAATTTCTAGGATTTTCTAAGTATAACAGCATATCATCTGCAAAGAATAATAGTCTGGTTTCTTCTCTGAAGTTTTTAAAGCAGTTTTTTCACAATCATCTTATGAGAAATGAAGTATAAATATTAATATCTCCATTTTTCAAATGAGTAAACTAAGAGTTAGTGTGAATTACTTGGAGGTCACAAAGCTAGTAAGTAGTGGCTTAGTTAAATACAGTGCCAGGTACAATTGGAAGTTATCCAAATAGTAAATTCAACCTTCCCTGACAACTATAGAACATAATATACTCCCCTTAAAACCCTCATGGCATTGTCTATAGTACCACTTGTCTGATACTGTATTGTCCTTTACCTTTTCATGTGCTTTAATACTGCTCCCCCCTTCCCCAATTAGATTCTAAATTGGGAAACGAAGTATCTGGCCCTAACCTACATTTCCATATCCTGGCCCTAACCTACATTTCCAGATAGTTTTTAATCACCATATCTTCACTTATTTCATATATCCCAGCCAAACTAAACTACTATTTCATATTTCTCTGTCTTTATATATACTCCCTCACACATACAAACATCTAAACCCTCTTCAGACTCATAGCAGTAGACTATACCCTTACCTTTAACATCTCTGCCTTTCATAATCCTACTCATTTTTCAAGACCTATTTCTTCCATGAATTTTTTTTCTTCCTAATTCAAACACCTAAAAATACTCTATTCTTCCTCAAATCTTATATAGCACCTTATACCTCTTCTTTGTACTTATATTCTAATTTATATTATAGTCATGATTATACATATTAGGATTTAATGGAAAAACCACTAAAGCTTAGAGTTAAGAGAAATCTGGGTTGAAATCATAGCTCTAATGCTAGCTATGTGACCCTTAGCCTCTTTAAGTTTAGCTTTCCCACTTATAAAATGGGAATAATAATATTTGTACTGCCTACCTCATAGACCTTTTGTGAAAAATGTACTTCATAAACCTTAAAGTGCTACATAAATGTGAGTTATCATCACTGTTTTACCCACTTGACCATTAACATTTTGTGGGCATTAGTTAGGTCACTTATTTTAGTATCTCCTATAGAATTTAACACTATTCTTTGGGCATAGTAGATGATCAGTAAAGATTTGTTGAATTTCTCTTTAAAAATAACACATTCTGGACTTTATGTTTGGAAGGAGGGAAATGAGGTAGTCTTGATTGTAATGTTGCCTATATAGGAAATTGCCAAGTAAAAACTTTTCACCAATGCAAACAGCAATTGGTCTTAACTTATAATAAATATTACAGAGATGCCTGGGATGCTGAAAGGTTAAATTACACATGTCTACCATGAATACTTAAAGAAAAGATTTGAATCCAACTCCTCCAAACTCTGACGAATCCTGAATCCACTATGCTATATTGCCTTTCAGAATAATAAGAGCTCACATTTACATAGCATTTTATACTTTAGAAAGCACCTTCCTCACAAAAACCTAGAGGCAAGTAGCATAAATATAGGGACCACTAGCTCTTCACCCTATAAACAGAATTCAGAACGCTGTGGGACACATTTAGGGAAGATGCTCAATAATCTTTGCTGAATAATCCTTATCACAAAAACATATGAAATCCTCAAATTGTGAACAAGTATAAAGAGTGGGCACTGGATTCAACTTTGAGGCATTTTTCCCCCTTTCCTTTTCCTTTTTTTTGTTTTGACAGGTCCAAGTTTATGACAAGGGTTTTTCTTTGTAATTGCTGAGCTATGAAATCCAGCACACTCTAGAAGAAGAGTTTATGCTAATTTTCCTTCTCTCTGACAATTCTCAAATTGCTTGGGTTCTTCTCTCCCACCATAGCATATCGATAAAGTCCATTCACATTAATGAGGGCCAGGTGGCATGGTATTCAAAATACAATTGCCCAAAGGTCCTATCTAAAATATATTCTCAACTGCAATAGTGTATAATAGTATGCATGTGTGTGCAGCCCACTACCTTGCACTGAAAGAGTGTCTAGGGACTCTCAGATTGGAACTTGAGATTAACACATGCATACACACAACCACTACCACCATCCACCCCACCTCCTCATACACACAAAACATTTAAAGGACCTGATCTGAACTGTAAAACCAACCCCACTCCCTCAACTAAAGCCCTGGCCCTGATTTAAAAGTGACAAAAGGGGTCTTTGAAGTTTAGAAATAGAGCCTGGCAGTGAGAAGATGCAAACTCCCTCGACTTGAAGAGAAGAATTAATGAAATACAACCAAGCCATTTGGATGCCAGTGCCCTTCAGTCATCCCACCTACTAAAAGACACTGTTAAAAATCCCCCTGCTTTTATTAGGAGAAACAAACGGAGTTGACTACCGTGCACTCAAGTTTTTCATCCTGAAAGTCCAGGATGGCTTCAGCATAATAAAGGTCATATCTCCTAACCACGGTAATGTTCACACAGCAACATGAGCTCACTGCTGAGGGCCGGGTTCTCAGAATTCCCCCTGTAGAAGGTGTTGCCGATTAAACTATCGCATTTCAAAGAGTTCCCATACAGTAAATAGGAAAGAAAGGAAAAAAGAGAACCAGGGCCTTTTGTTAGTCAAAAAGCTAGGGAAGGCGATAATTAACCCATTTTTGTTGAGAAATCATTTGGACAAAAGTCAAGGGATTTACCACCCTGTCAATTGTTAAGTCTAGATAAGGACATTATATTCTAAGGTACAAAGGCCTACTGAAGACCGTGAATGGAAACTAGGCCACTACTACTACTTTACCTCATATCTGAAAAGGGCTTTTTTCCCCCTCCCAAAGCTGTGATGGACTAAAGGATTTTTCCCCTACACTAAAATCATAACTACACAGCCTGGTTTTTTGCATTTTGTTAAATATTCAAAGGTATTGTGCAATTAGCATGTCATTAATGAATAATTAATTATAGCTAAAGCAGCCTTCAGATTTTTGCAGCTAAATTATTTAAACAGCAAATACAATATAATGCAACTCCCTCACTAGGTGTTTTGTTATTGCATTATCTGAAAGAAACAGCAATATTACTTTTCATTAGTTGTGAGAATTATGGGCAACAAAAATGGTTTCCATTTTTCTATCTAAAAAGGAATTTTTCTCCTAAAAAAAGGAAAAATTAATTCAAAGTACATTTTCAAGAAATTAAGAAGCTTTGAATATCTAAAATAAAAATAGTTTAAAGAAATAGACTTAGACATCTGTACTTTAAAGCTAAAAGTAAAAAAAAAATTAAAGTCTGTCTTGAGAGAAGCTAGGTATGAAAAACATATTTCCCCTAGCAATTTAGTGCAAGTAAACAGGAAAGCAACTGAAAAATCTATCATTTTCCTTAGTTCTTGAAAGCAAGTAGTTATCACAAACCTACCCCCAGCAAACAGCCAAGAGTTAAATAGAAAGTAATTTGTTGCTACTTGCAGACATACATCACTAGTAAGACGTTAGTTTATATTTATAAGCGGCACATCTGTGATCAGTTGGTTTATCCATCTGTTAACCACACCAGTAGTAAACAGTATGTCTGGGAGCGTCAAATCCTTATATCCATCACAAATTCTTCCTTTAATTGTGTGTATGCCCTACAAACCTCTATTTAAGTATATTTTAAGGTTGGTGTAAGCAACTCCAATTGCTTCTCCCTCCTTAATATTTTCACTCTAACACTTTTTTTTTTTACCACCAGAATACTATTTTGAAAATTCCATAGATGAATTTATAGATAAATATGCATGCTACCTCATTTCCTTGAAAAGTAGTGAGGTTCCTGTTCTTGGAGCTGATCAAGCAAGTCTAGTCAGGAATGTTGTAGAAGAGATCTCTATTTCAGGCCTCTAGATCAGGTGACTTCCAAGGACCCATCCAGATAATAATTTGATAATTGTAAATAAATGCTAATGGTCATTATGATACAGAGGAGTAAAGGGGAAGAAAGAAGCAAAACAAAGCTTTGGCTTCCTTCCCACCAATACCCGAGTATCAGCCTCCAATTGTGCCTTCTTGAAGCCATTTAGTATATGAAAGCCAGAAGAGTCAGTTTAGCCCTTTGTGAAAAGGAAGAATGAGCCAGTTTATTTAGAAGCAGTGATCCCCCGGCCCTTCTCATCACAGGAGAACAGTGCATGGGTTTTCCTTTACCCTGAGAATTACTTGGCACCTGCTGCCCTATTAGTGACAGCTTTCTGTTTCAGGCCCTACCTGTTATGGATCTCCAGAGGCATTCTGGACTCCAAACTTCAAAGGATACTTTGAAAGGATACCCTATGATCATGACAAATTTTTTTTTCCTCAAAGTAGTATAACTGTAAAACTAATTCTTATTTGAGAAAAAAAAATGAGCATTTATGTCTAAAAAGTGATCAAAGAAAATTACCTTCCACAATTAGGGAAATATATGCACAACTTTCTACCAGAAAAAAAGAGGAGGGGATTTTACTCTATTTTTCCCTCTATAACTTTTACATTGATATTTGCAGCAGGATGTTAAACTTCATGCAACACTGTTACACTCCACTTCCCTGATATGAGGAAGTGAAAGTCTGCATGTGTCTATGTATTATTATGTTTCTGTTGATGTTGCTGCATGTGGCAAAATGGTCTATATGATTAACCCTCATATTCTCAGGGCATTCTGCATGCAACTTCCTGCTACTGTGTAAGTGTTTAAATTGATGTAGTTATCCAAGGGTGTATGTGCCTGATGAAAAAAGCCATTTTGTCTCTAAATAATCATTCAGGCATAATTTAGTCAAATGGCATTATTACCACTCTACAAATTTGCCTGGGTCAAAGAAGTTGTTTCTTGACAAAGGCATTAAGACTATACTATGCCAGCAAACATTTCTCAACCTTATAGTATATAATTCAGGCAAACTCAATGAACATGTGACCAATTTAAAATTAATCTGCTTTCAAAACTCTTCCTGTTACAGCTGATATGCTTCTCAAATTGCACTGAATTATTTGGGGGGTCAGTACTTCCTATTTTGCTGCACCTTGAGGTATTCCGTCTTTCCTCAAATATTACTAGAACATTGCCTGGATATCGCCTTTGCCTATGTCACTCATACTTTCATATCAATTCAAATCAGAGATTGAGGTTAAGAAGGTACCTTAGAGGTCAGCAAGTATACTTCCTCTTCAGTTTTCAGATGAGGAAACTGAGGCTTAATGAGATGAAGAAATCCCTGCAAGGTCACCCAGGCAATACAACATGGCAGATCCATCCCTTGATGCCAAATATGGAGCTCTTTCATTGTATTAAAATGACCCTCTTTCACAAATAATGAGTGCCTATTATAAGCAAAACTCTGAGTATGGCAGGGGATACAAAGAATGAAAAAAAAAAAAAAAGGAAAAGAAACCATTTCTGTCCTCAGGAAGATTATCCTTTACTAGGCTACAAAACAATTATAAAACCAATATCACACAAACCAGTTTGAAGTAGGAGATTACACTAGCAACTTGGGACCACTAAAGCCCTAGGGAAGAAGTAGCTCCTAAATCAAGCCTTGAAAAAAGAGAATGACTCTGAAAGGCTGAGATTTGGAGGCAGTTCATTCCTGTCCTGGATAACAGCCTGGGCAAATGCAGCAAGAGGAAATGGACATTATGGTCCAGTAAGGCACAGAAAGACATAGAAGGCATGGAAAGGAGTAATGGAAAGGAAAGCTGAAAAAGTAGATTGCAGGCAGATTGTGAAAGGCTCTGTCCTTGTGTTAAACCTAATAATAGCTGACATCTAAATAATCTCTAAAGTTAGAAAAGTTCTCATTTAATCCTAACAACCCTGTGAAATAAGTGCTATTCTATCATCTCCTTTTTTACAGATGAGGGACTGGAAACTGAAAGGTTAATTGACTTCCAAGGGGTCCCACAGCCTGAAGTAGTTCAGTAAGGAATTGAATTCAAATCCTTAACTTCTACTCCAGTATGCTATCTACTATATACCACCCAGCTAAATTCCATTATAATTACGTTTACAAGTGTTGTACACTGCAGACTTTTGTTTGGGGGTAGGGATTATGTCATGTTTCCTCCTTCTATTCCTAGGTGCAGGCAAAGTTGCTTTTCTCTTTCTTTTTAAAATATACAGTAATGTGTTGAATTGAACTGAATTAATATCTAGTTCTGCAAACTATAGGGACATTTGTGGTACAGACTAGAGGTAGGAGTCAGCTTCTTTTTTCTCTATCCATTAAAAAAAAAAAAATGGATTCAGAGTCTCCTGAATAAGGGCAGAGTCAATGATTCACTACAGGTATAATAAACTGTCACCTACCTATGATTTAAAGGCCTCACTTACCCCCCAAATTCAGTTGCTATGGCCTAGAATGACACAACTATTAAATCATTCCTTTGGGGGTTAAGTCCTTCACTTGCTAACTGTCCTCTTTTAAAAATGCATACACACCATCGAAGAGCAGTACATTTAATCAGTAACATCTTAGGATGGACTCATTTTTCAGCTCATTTTCTTCTATGAAAGAAAGAACCAAGGTAATCTGAAAGTACTAGGTGCAAGAGGAAAAAAGGGGAGCTAAAAAAGGTAGAAAGGGGAAGTAAAGATTCTAAAGACTAATCACTTAATTTTCAACTGATTGAAGACATTTTTTTCAAAGGTCAGTGGGCTTACTGGCAATGGATCAGATATGACTGTAAAGTAATGACTCTTTTTGTGATGAACAGACCAACCTAAATAATAAATATCTCTTATAAGCTATCTTGAGAGGCTAAGAACTTGTCCCAGTAGTAAAACTTCTATTCAAGAATTTCTGAAGTTCCTTTTAGCAAACAGTCTTTCACTTTTCAAATCATACAAGAATATCTGTCACATTATTTTAGTCACACCATTGTATTTTGGTTTATTTCAGCCAGTGGCAAGTGATATGCATAATGTTTTTAAATGCATAAAATGCATGAGATTAAAAGGGAAATCAATCACATTGAAATAAAGATGTAATCTTTTTCCATCAAAATTTAAAGATTCCCTGAAATCTATTCATGGACCCTTTGTGGGGAAGAAAGGAGAGACCCACTGAATATTTAAACTTATGTAATAAGTATAAAATTCTTCCCCTAGAGGGGATAGTTGAGAACTCCGAAGAGGAAGTAAATGCTTATGTGCTCCAAGGAATGAAGGTAGGAATTCACAGAGACTCCCAGGATAGAGGTCATCTGGAAGATAGAGATGAGTGGTGCTGATTAATTCCTAACTGAAGAAAACTATGGGATCCCAATTGGACCTAAAGAATAAAGAGATACATTTTCAGCCTTTTAGGACATCTACCGAGTATGTGACAAAGTGATTCAAGCTACCAGGTTTGATAATCTTGGTTTATTTCTGACCCATTAACTAACTTTTAATTAATCACATGAGGTAGGCACTACGCTAGACTTTAAGAATAAGAATATAAAAGTAAAGAATCCCTGCCTTCAAAGAGTTTACATTCTACTAAGGTTATATAACCCATTGAAAGATAAATAAATATAGGATATATGAAAAATAAATACATAAAAAATGGTGGGGGACAACAAATAGAGGAATAATTAAAGTTTCTTTATAGGAGGTGGCATTTGAATTGAACCTTCATAGGAGTGAGAAATTCCATGATTCATATCATAACAAGTAATACGAAAAGCATTATTAGAGATTTTTAAAACCTAGGTACAAAGAAGAAGAAATTAGGAATGAAAGTAAGTTTTCATCACTGCTCTCATTAGAGTTATGAGTTTCAGAAGATAAAGGCAGGTCTTAGAAGTGAATAGCTGGTCATTATGCTATCTAAGAATGGAATTAAGTTTCTTTACTGTAGTTTAAAATATGGGAATGATACATCAGTGATAAAGTTCAAATAACAAGGGTCAATAAATAGATTTGTTAGGAATCTTTTAAATCAAGAGGACTTAAAAGTAAAAACAGAAGGAAAAAGCAGAGAATCTTTATAAATATTCCAAGCCAGATAACAAAGAGAGTAATAAAAAACTCTTAAGACTCTCAGTAGCAGAATTTCATAGGACATGATATTCAAAAAAAAATCCAGCAATAATATTTATAATTTCAGATGGCAAAGGCAAAAAGTATAGGTAATAAATAAGGTTAAACAGAAAACATAATTTAAGAAGGAAAAATAAACTTCATTCTATATATCTCACTGAGCCTTTGCAAGAAGGGACTCCTGATGGAATATGGTTATGGAAGGGTATACTTAGTTAGCACGGTGAATAGAGCACCAAACTTAGAATCAGAAGACCTGAGTATGAAACCCTGGGCAAGTTATCTGATAATGAAGCAGGTTTCCTTTCCCTTGGCAAGAAGTAATGATGCATTGTGAATGCAGAATAAAACATACATGGCCATTATGAAACAATTTTTTTTCCCCTGAAGCAATTGGGGTTAAGTGACTTGCCCAGGGCCATACAACTAGGAAGTGTTAAGTGACTGAGGTCAGATTTGAACTCAGTTCTTCCTGACTTCAGGGCTGGTGCTCTATCCACTGTGCTACCTACCTGCCCCAAAACAATTTTTGACTATAATTTTGTTAAGAGAAGGACTTTATTGCAGAAGAGAGATATTTAGGAAGAAAGTGAAAGGAAGAATGATAGAAGTGCAAAAAAAAAAAAGAGAGAGAAGAGAATAAACAAAACACTTAAAAATTACATAGAAAAGACCAGATAGGGCATCACTAGCACTACAAAATTAGATTTCATGCACATGGAGTGTTCCCAAAGTATTAATACAATTAAGCTTTAATAGCTTCAAGCTTTTGAGAGATGCCCTGTAATTAAAACAACAACACCACCTAAGATATATGTAATGGATTTGCAATTTTGTATATAATCTCTATTTTCTGGACTTTTGTGATTTTCTAGTTCATGATTTTTTTTTAATTTAAAGAGAGAATAAATATAAGAAAAATGTGTCTAACCATTGAATCAACTCTGTTGATCAGAGTTTTAATGCACTGAATGGTCAATGAATAAAGTGTGTAAAATGGTACACCCCCCCCCCAAATTTAACAAGATTGGAATCTATTTCGAGAGCACTCAGGCCTAAAGAGGTGACAGTCCTGTTGTACACTACCCTGATCAGACTATATCTAGACTTCTGTTTTCAGTTTTGGATGCCAAATTTTAGCAGACAATGACAAGTGGGAATACATCCAAAGGAGCATGACCAGGATGGTGATAAGCCTGGAAACCATGACACATAAAGATCATCTAAATGAACTAGAGATACTTTGTCTGTAGGGGAGAAGGCTCAGAGGACAAGGAAAGGAAAAATAGCCATCTTTAAACATAATTTGAAGAGCTGTCAAATAAAGGGGGAATTAGACCTGGTCTTTCTAATCCCAGAGGGTAGGACTAGAAACAATCATTGAAATTTGCAAAGAGGAAGACTTAAAAAAATTAAGAACTCCCTAATAATTAGATATTCAACAGGAGACAAAATGGGTTTTCTAATCCTGGAGGTCTTTAAGTGGAAACTAGATAACTATTTTATAGGCATGTAATTTCTTACAAAGTTATTTAAAATTACTCTGAGATTCATTGTTTGTTTGTCTGTCAGTTGTTTTGAGACAAAACCTTCCTATCTCAGCCTGTCAAGAAATTCAGCAGTCACTTGTAGGCTCAATTGCAGTATCGATCAGCATGGGACCTTTGACTGCTCCATTTTTGACCTATGCTTCTTTACCCCTTCTGAAACAGCTGGTGGCCCCCATCTGGTGATTTACCATATTGGTTCCTGACTTAGTTAGCTTGGACACCCAATTGGCTTAGTCCTACTGTAGTTCACAACTCCTGAGCTCAAATGATCTACCAGCTTCTATCTACCTCACCATATGCAAGGATTTCAGGTATATGCTGCCATGTCAGGAAAAAAAAAAAAATCAGTGTTAGTGAGAGGAAGGGTTTTTTACAATAATTTAGTAGTCCAAATCATTTTACAGATAAATTGAAACCCAGAGATATAAAAGAATTTGACTAAATGATATTTCCCAGATTTTTCACCTTCATCATTAAACTTAGCTTGAATGACTTTTGACTATTTCCAAAAGTTGATATCCTCCTTCCAAGGATAAAAAGTTGCCACCAGTATGATATTTTTTGTTCAATATGCCACTGCTATAAAGGTCCAAAAGTAGTATTTCAAAAATATTTTTGAACGATGTCAAGTCTGAAAAATGATCATATTTCCTCCTGAAGTGACTGCTTTGAAGAAGACAACATATACATTTGTATAGTATGAGGTACCACAAGATTTCACAAGCCACATTAATATGGCCTAGTTCTTTTTTATCTTGGGAATGTTAATTCAGCCCTGGGGAAGGGCAACCTTATACTATCCATTCTTGCAATAATAGAGCATTTGGAAATGTATTTGACTTCCATTTTATTGAAAGTTCAGATGAGGGGAAAAAAAAAGAGAAGTAAAATAAAATAAAATAGAATTTTAACTGAAAATTGATTGCAGAGATTTATTAGAAAAATCAGCTTCCATCACATGTCTTGGTTCAGTATATATTCAGTCCTATCTTTGATTGATTCAGCCCAATTTTTTGTTTTATTTAACTGTGATCTATCTTTGGCATCTATGATCCTACCCAATGACAACTCATGTTCACACGAATGACCTTGATATCCTGTTAGACATCTCGAATCATCAAAAAAAAAAAAATTGATTATGTTCTCTGGTCTGTACAAAACAATGCAGAAAGAATGAATCCAAATTTTTAAGATTTTCTTCAAGGATCCATACAGTAAAGAGTTTCTTATTTAGCTACATTTTAATCAACCAGTCACTTAAGAGATCATACTATTTTGAATTAGAAGAAGAAACCAAAGAAATCCTCTATTACAACCTTTTTTACTTTCCAAATGAGGAAATTGGGACCAGAGCGCTTATATGGCTTCCCAAGGTTACACAGATAATTAGTATTCGTGTTCTGATTTGATCTCAGGACCTCTGATTCCAAAATTCAAATTCCAAATCCAGTGGTTCTTCCCACTAAATAGTATTTTCCTTAACAAGTATTTATTAAGTGTCTATTTCTACTTCCAGACATAAAAAAGTAAGGACAAAACTGAAGGGTAGTAGAAGCATAAAGGGATAGAAGAGAGTGGAATGGGAAGAAATTGCAGCAGTGAGGACCAGTTTAAGGTTAGAAAACAAAAAAGTTTTAGTTGAACCAATCAATACAGTTTAAAGACCTCTACCAGCTTTTTTTTGCAGTACAAACAGAGAAGGAAGATTTGAGCTTGACTTAAGACTGAGAGGAAAATATGAAATCATTGTAAAAGTTTCCCTCTGCATAAATGATCAAAAGATATGAACAAAGTTCTCAAAGGAAAAATAGCAAACTAATAATATCCGTACAGAAGAATGCTTCAAATTGAGTATTGAAATATACATCAAAACCATTGAATTTTTATCTCACAACAAAAAAATTGACAAAAATGACAAGAACAAAGATGGGAATAGTCAGAGTTTGAGGAGTTGTATAAAGATAGGGACATTAACACAGGTATAGCACTTAATTGAATCAACCATCCTAGAAAGCAATTTGGGATTTATGCTAAGAAAATAAGTAAAATATTCATATTCTTTGTGCCAGATGTTCCCATATTAAACATAATACTTGTTATGTCTTTACCACTATTCTCTCCCTTAGAAAGCCTTCCCATTGGTATCACAAATCACATCTCTTCCATTAATCCTTCTTTATTCTTCTAGTCAAAAGCTAACCTTTCATTCTCTGAATTCTCTGAGCCCTTACCTCTTCCTCATTTTTAGCATGCCATTTTAAACTGTGGCTATTTTAGTTTATTTTATCTATTTTAGTTCTTCTGATTTGTAAGCTCCTTGAGGTCAGGGACTGTCTCCCCAGTGTTCAGCACAGTGCCTATAGGGCATTTAATAAATGCTTATTGATTTGAAATGAGTCTTTAACTGTGCTTTGCCCATAAGCAGATACCTAAAAAGTCACATTTGTTGAACTGAATTGACTTACTACAAAACACAGTACCAGCTTCTGTTAAATATCCAAAGTATAAAATATGATCTCTCTTCTCAAGAGGTTGTTAATCTAGCTGAGGAGATGAAAACAAAAACAACTTACAATACCAGGCAGCATGTTTTTATAGCAAAATCATGATTTCACTAGTGTTAAGAATTCCAGTAAAAAAAAAAATTCTTTGTACCGGCAAAGGAAAGCAACTGTTCTGAAACTTATAGAGAGCTGTGTAGGACACCAAGAAATGAAATTACTTGCCCAGGGTCACACAGACAGTACATGTTAAAGACAGGCTAAAATTCAGATCTTCTTTACTGTGAGGTTTGTTCTTTGTGTATTCTGTCATGATGTTCCTCATCAGGCACCATACAAAAGTGCCAAATGAGTTAACCCTCTGGTTAATCAAGATTCTGCTATCCTGTTATTACAGTTCAACTACTTGATATAGTCACTTAAATAGCTCTATGCAGCCTTAACAACTGCTGGTTCAAAGAGACTTTTTTATTTTTATTGTTACTAAGGTTAGACACCAGGGAACCTGAGATCTTGATAAGAAAGGCTCTACTTTTCTTTGGCAATCTGCTGCCAAGGCTAGTTCCTCCACTAAAATCATTTCAAAATTAACTTAATGACAAATGACATTTTTCAAGAGAGATGACCAGCAAATGGCCCTGAACCTTAGAAACAAAAAAACAAAACAAAACAAAAAAAAAAATGCCAATACCCAATCCTTAAAGAAACACCTTGAAGGTGACCCTTGAATGAAGTTATCTTTGTAAGTAACGATTCTTCCCTTTCCTTCATCAAAATGATAGTATCATTCACTTGGAGCTTCAAAAAACACCACTTCAGATAAAAAAATAAAATAAAAAAGCCTCAATCTTGCCTTTGTAAAATTCCTACAAACCACATCCAAGCTGCCCCTCCCCCTTTATAGCACGATCCCATGTTATGGAGCAAAGGAGGTAGAAAGCTGTTGAAAAACATTTCCCTGCTGTATTGTGATTGACATCTGACAGTGCTCTGCGGTGTCCTAAGTTGGGTGAATTTAAATGACAAGCCTTCCTTTATAACTAATGGAGCTTCTTTTACAATAGAACAGCATGATTACTTCATGGTAGAGGGAAAAAAAGAAGAATCAAAGTTTTCTTCAAATCCCCAGTGGCACCATTGACCTGTCAGAAGGCTGCGACCTTCCCTTGTTAATCCATGCAAATCAGATGTCTCTAATTTGTGGTGCTGATTGGACTACCACACCTTTAAATTCAGGAATCACCTCTGCAATGAGATCTGTATCACAGAGTTCAGTTCACCTCTAATTTTTTTTTTCTTCATATAACACAATGACAACTGACTTCCTTCCTCTCCCTGCCCCTGCTCCTCCAGCAAAGTCTTTCTGATCCTTCCCTGATTAGCATCAAGGCAAAGCAGCATGGTTTTCCTATGCTGAGGCTATTACCTAAATTATAGGCCTGTTGCTCTCAGCATTTCCCCCCACAGACAGGTTAATATACACATCCCACTGGTATTATTGCTTTGCTAACAGTCACCCAATCATTTTTATAACACAAAAAAAGCCTGTTATCCCCTATAACAAGCCTTGAATCCAGATGAGAGGGATCATATAAAACCAGAAACCCTGTTTCCAAAACCATTCCTTTCATAACAACACACTCTAGGCCCAGTGCTGTGATCCATTGGTATTCAAACACTTTTTTAATTTCCAACAGATATTTTCAGAGAAAGAAAGACAAATATTGACCTTTTGGACATCTAAGACAGAACAGACATACAAGATCTTCACATTACACAAGCTGTTTCACAGCCAACTTGTTTTAGTTTAATCCACAATAGGAATGACTAGACTTGACAAATATGAAGGTCCTATGGAAGGAGAAGTAATTGTATCCCACTAAAGTGAATAACCATTTTTAAGGGTCCTTCACAACAAAAATTTTCATAAGAAAATACAAGAAAACCTTGGATCGCAAAGGAAAAATATACTTTCCCAAAAAACCCACAATATTTCTATCTCTCAATTCAATTCAATACAAAGTGAATCCACCATGTTAGATTTTGGTGGAATTAAGGTAAAAATAACTGCTCATAAGTAGGTTTTATTCTATTTGGGGGGTGGGGGAGGACAATACAATATAAACACAAGGAAATAAATACAAAATAATTTAAGGAGGGATAGTATTATCTGCATTACCAACAGGGAGAATAAGTAAAAATTCTAACATCTATGCTAAGCCTTGAAGGAAGTTAAAGGAGTGAGTTCTAGGCAAGGGAACAAGCTGTGCAAAGGTACAAAATTAAGACACTGAATACTAAAGATGGGGAATAGATAATAAAAGGGTCAGTTTGACTAGAAAGTAAAGTGCCCCATCAGTCTAGCAAAGATAAGTAAAAGGGAAATGACCATTGGAGGGACTGCCTGTAAACATGCACATTAATTCACTCTTGACAGAGCTATGAATTAGTCCCACCATTCTGGAAAGCAATTTGAAACTATTTCCAAAAAGTCATTAAACTGGCCAAACCCTTTAACCCAGGAATATCACTACTAGGCTTATACACCATAAAGAAATAGAATGTACTGGGTGGAAGAATGAGCCACGCATACAAAAATATTTATGACAACTCTTTTTGTAGGAGCTAAAAACTTAAAACTATGTGAATACCCATTCACTAAAGAAGACTGCAAATTATGGTATATGAACATATTACAATATATAAATATTGAATCATAAGAAATAACAAGATGGATAGTTTCAGAAAAAAGCTAGGAAGACCTCTACGAACTGATGCAGAATAAAATGAACATAATCCAAAGAACAATTTATATTAAAAAAAATAAAAAAACATATAAAGAAAAACAACTTTGAAAGACTTGAAAACTCTGATTATTTAAATAAAAAATCAGGATTCCAGGGGCAGCTAGGTGGCACAGTAGATAGAGCACTAACCCTAAAGTCAGGAGAACCTGAGTTCAAATCTATTCTGAGACACTTAACATTCCCTAGCTGTGTGACCCTGGGCAAGTCACTTAACCTCAATTGCCTCAGCAAAAAGCCAAAAAAAAAAAAAAAAAAAAAAAAAAAAATAAAAAAAATTCCAAAGGAACTGCCTCCTGACAGAGAAAGATGATAGATTTGAGAAAGAAAATGAGTCATGGACATGACCAGTGAAGAAATTTGTTTTGTTTGATTGTACCTATTTGTTATAAGAGTTTTTCCTTTTCTTTTTTTCTTTTTCTATTGTTGAGTTAGAAGAAAAAACGTGAGAAAGATCAAAAATTAATGTGTGTTAATTGAAAAAGAATAACAAAATTAAATTTAAGAAAGTAGAGTCCTTCAAAGGAAGTCATATGAATTATTGCCTGAAGCTCTGCCATAATTGAAATGCCTTCTTTTTTTTTTCCCCTGACAACCTGACTGATGACAAATGGGATGACAAATGTAAGGGCAAAGCAATATAGGGCTACAGTCTCAAAGACCAGCCAAAATCTTGTTCTGAGTAGAATATTTAATTAAAAAAAAAAAAAAAACAACAGGCTCATGACTATTTTTATAAACCTAAACTATCAACAGCATTCATGCAAAGTCTTATTTTTTTTCTTGTGCTATGCATCTGTGCTCATGCATAGACCTGTTAACCATCCCTTCAAACAAACACTGAAGGTTGCCAGTTGTGACAGATTTGGACTTGTGTTGATGGTGGCATGGGAGTTAGTGTAAGTGATTTGATAAAGCCAGCAGCAGCTTGAGGGGCGGTGTCACTCCAAATATGTAAACAACACTGTCAACAACACAGCCCATCTATAAATGCAGCCTCCTTCTTACATATTTCAAAAATAAAACAGAATTTTTCCCCTATAGTCACAAAACAAAACATAGGATATATTGTCATCCACAAACTTCTCGGAAAACATCTGCATTTAATAATAATTTGCTCCCTTGTGAAGAGCATGGTACTGGTCACTGCATAAAGCAGAGATGTTAAATAGGGTCATATCTTGATTTCACAAAACTAAGGTCTCAGAACTGAATTCAGCAACCATATAATTCAATTCATACTTATTCAAAAATCCACTTTATAATAATGTTACTTAAATATTATCTACTACTACCCAAAGGATCTCATTCTACTTTTGGATAACTATTTTTTAGGAGCTAGGTGACAAGTAGATAAAACTCTGGGCCTGGAATCAGAAAGATCAGAGTTCAAGTCCAGCCTCAGATACTTATTAGCTGTGTGACCCTAGTCAAGCCACTAAACCCTTTTTGCCTCAGTTTCCTCATCTCTAAAATGAGGTGGAAAAGGAAATGACAAGACACTCCAGTATCTTTACCACAAAAACCCCAAATGGAGTCACAAAAGGTCAGACGCAATAACAATAATACTCACCATATGAGAGTGCCTACCTTTCCTGTCTTACATTTAAAAACCTTGTGTTTATTTGGTATTCCATATACATATAATGTGTATGTATGCTTACCTTATAAACAAACTTTATATATACATATACATATATACTGAATATATGAATACTTGATAGACTATAAAGTTCACGAGGGTATGAATTGCTTTATTCTTCATAATTAAATCCCCAGTGCTAAGAAGTATGCTTGACAAATAATAGGTGCTTAATAAATGCTAACTGATTACTTGATTGACTATTCTCAGGACATTTAGGAGAGAAAGAACACTGATAGCTTGAAGGATCTGGCAGGTAGTGAGAACATATAAGGATTCATAGAGAAGGTGTCATGTGGACAACATTATATATATAAAAAAACTTTTTTAAAGGTAGAAATAATGAGGAGGGAATACCTTTCAGTGATGCATAAGTAGGGAAGGCTTGTGTAAATGCACAATGCCAATTCATGTCCTTTCTTTGTACTTTAATTTCTTCTTATGGAAGTTCAACTAGATTGTTTCTGAGGTCTCTGGCAGTTCTAAATATTATTAATACTTTGAGATAAGCAGATGTGGAAACTTGGGTTTGGAGTCATTATGTGACTTCTGCAAAGTCACCCTGACGGTAAATATTTTAGTTATACTATTAACTCAGATCGATTTTGTATGCAGCATTCTTTCAATACACAGTGCTGCTTCTTAGATTTCCTAATTGAATTTTTTAAAAGTTTTTACTTTGGGGAAAGTTTAATAATAATCATTATTATGGTAAGCTACTGAATGGAAACCATTGTGTTAATTACTAGAACAACTTATCAAAGGAAATTAAAATTTCTTGTCTTAAATTTATCTTTAAAAATAGGATAGATACTTTTTAGTCTTGAATGATATCTGTCATTGTGTTAATTACTAGAACAATAAATCAAAGGAAATTAAAATTTCTTGTCTTAAATTTATCTTTAAAAATAGGATAGGGGCAGCTAGGTGGCGCAGTGGTTAGAGCACCAGCCCTGAAGTCAGGAAGACCTGAGTTCAAATCTGGTCTCAGACACTTCCTAGCTGTGTGACCCTGGGCAAGTCACTTAACCCCAATTGCCTAAGCAAAAAAAAAAAAATAGGATAGATACTTTTTAGTCTTGAATGATATCTGTGTAGTCTCTCCTTTGTCCAGCTCTGGTCCATTCCCATATTCTGACAAACTAATAAGGTGTTTTCCAGGTTTAGAATTCTCAGAGTATAATTTTACCAATAAAATGTCTGGATCCAGCTAAGAACAGTAATGTCAGAGGAAATATTCCAAGTACTTCTTTAATTCAATTATGAGTAGAATTAGATAACTTCTAAGGTTCACCTGCTCTAAAATTCTATGATTCTGATTTAATTTTGGTAGGGCAAATAGTTAGGCCCAAAAAATTGTTAATATATTGCAATATGTCTTCCCACAGGTATAGCAAAACTGTTAATGAAACAATTTCTCATAGTAAGTTACAGAAAGATGGCTGTGACTTCATTGCCTATTTCCAGATTATAAGTTTTACAAGTATCCTTAAAAAAATATTATTTTGCAAGACAGTAAGTCTATTTATCCACAAATCTCAGAACATGCCACTGCATGCAACCAAAACATCTTTAGGTTTTTAAAGAAGAAATATAGCAAATTAACAAAATGTGTACAAATATAGTCTAGGTTTATTAGATGTCTGATTGCCATCAGAAATTCTACCTGAAGACAGAATGGATGAAGGAAATAATTTAATATATTAAAATACTTTTTTACTCAAAGTTGAGAGGCATAGGAGACCTGGATTCTTCTTGGCTCTATCGTCACCTTGTCCAAATCATTTCACCTTTTGGAGAGTTTCAGTTTTTTCTTCTCTAAAATTAAGAGGTCAGACTAGATGAACTCTAAAGATGAACCCTAAAGTTTCTCCTAGCTCTAAAATTCTATGACTAACTTGTTTTCCTTTAGTAGTCTGAATGAATCTATTGATGAAATGAATTTCTCCCCTACTCCTGTGGCATTAGAGCTTGACTAGCTTTTATAAATGTTGATTTAAGATTTATATTTAAGGATATACTACACGTCTTTAAGTTGACATAAATGTTATAAAATGGGGTGCTGCTCTCTTACTAATCCTTGTCTCTGACCAGACCCATATGTAAATTTCATACAGTAGTATTTAGTAGCATAATTAATCCCTACTTTATGTTATGAGTAATATTTCCTATTCCCGACCCTGTAACGTCCTTTAAGAAGATCCATGTTCCAATTAGACTAGCCCATCGGCACTCTTTTAATGAGCAGATTAATCATTCAGATGGGTACAACGGTGTCATTGCAGGTTTTAAATATGATAATCTACATCCTAATGGTGCTGCAAAGCCTTGGCTTAGAGCAAAAAAGGTAGACAAAATTGGTAGTAGGTTCATTTTGTTCTCTATCTGGGACAATGCAGGACACATGGATCTTTGAGTTATGTGGGGAAGTAGATTTAGAAAAGAAATCATAATTCAGTTGTTACAGTCATCTGACTGTACAGACAACAGTCCCATCATCCTGCTTCCTAAAGAACATTCCGCCATATTCTGTTTTGTAGTAGGGAGAAAATGTTCATATCTTCTTATTTTAAGAGATCAATTTGTCATTTAACTTCTTTTCCAAGAAAACATTTGGAAATGAGAAATGTTGAGAAGCAGATTTGCTTTTGTTTTTCTTTTCTTTTTCATGTTTTTTTTTTAATGTGATAAAATAAAGTTTTATTTTCAATTAGGCTTACATGATGCCATCAAATATTATTCCTATATAGCTGAAGGAATGAACTTTTCCAGTGCAAAAAATGTTCTTATTCTAGGACAAAATGCTTATTTTTTCCTCACCATTATTTTCCCCATCAACAGAATCACCAAGGTTCAAATAAAATTACAGAGATCTTTAGTTTATATGGGATACCTATTTAAAACAGGCTCCTATGAAAGCAAATCCCAACTATTTGTTTAAAATGGGTTCACCATATATGTAATATATACACTTTATAATTAAGAGAGACAGCAGAGCACACGGCAAAAGTTATCCTTTTCTTTTCCTACAGTGACTCAGTCAAAATCTACCTAGAAACAAATTTTATCATTGGTCTTACACATTGATTATCTAACTATCTCCTCTATCTCATCTAATTTCCCACTGCTTACCCAACTTGAGAGAGAAGAGAATGTGATATCTTGTCTTTTTTTTTTTTAATATGGCTATAACTTATGTATGCTTCAATTTCTTCTTTAAATCCAGTGAAGGAGAAGGTCATGATTGATTTGTTGTTATCCTTGGTGTACCCTTTTGGGAGTTTCCTTGGCTAAGATACAGGAATGGTTTGTCATTTCCTTATCCAGCTCATTTTACAGATGAGAAAACTAAGGCAAACAGGTTTAAGTTACTTGACCAGAGTCACACAGCTACTGTGTAAGGCTGAATTTGAACTCACATCTTCCTGACTCAGGCCTGGTGTTCTATACACTGTGCCACCTAAATGCACCATTACTGATTTAATATCAATTAGCAGAATCAAATTTGCCTTGTATTCCCTGTGATTTGCTATGGATCTGCCAAAAGATCATGGTCTTGTTTTTTGTTTTGTTTTGTTTTGTTTTTCAGCAGAAAATAAATGAGGGAAAATAATGACATGTCACAAATCAAATGTATGATAATGGAATAATATATATCTGTCCTAGGATGAAAATACAAGTACTCAAATTTACAAAAACAAATTTAAAGAAGTTAAAGGATATCCTAATATGGGGATTCTAACGCTGGGATCTGCAAATTAGATTTTTAGAATATTTTAATAATGGTATTTCAATGACTGGTTTCCTTTGAGATTTGATATACTTTGTTTTATGCATTTAAAATATTTATCTGATAAGAAGTTTATATAGGCTTCATCGAGGCCACAGAAGGGATCCATGACACATATACACACACACACAAAAAAAGATTAAATATCACTGTATCTAATCCAACTCATATCTTGAGCATAAAATTCTCTACAATATCCCCAAAAGGTGATCAACAAGCCTTTATTTGAATATCCAGCTACAGGAAACTCATTACCTCCACTGGTGTCCCTTTCACTGGACTTCTTCAAGAAATCAAACATTTGTTATTATTAATTTGGAGGGCTTTTACTGAATTTTTAATAATTCTAAATTTAAATACCAACAATAATAAATTAGATTTAGATCTGCTTTTACATAACAGCAGTAAGAGAATTCAGGAAAGTTATTTTACATTGATTTAGGATCAAAGGAATTCAAGGAATTCCTTTATCAAAATATTTTAAAGTACAGTATTTTATTAAAATAATAAAATTCAAGGAATTTATCAAAAATATTAAAATATTAAAAATCTGGATATATTCTCCAGATTAAGATTCAAGGTACTAAAGTAATGTATGTCCCTTTCTACAATATCCCATTCCTTCTTCTTTGATCACCAAAAATAAAATTGTTAAGTTCCTATGACCTTCATAGCCACCCATCTCCATGTTCTGAAACATTTCTCCCTTGGTAGGAAGTACTCTACCCTACACTCCTAGCAAAAATTGTTTTCAAAAAAAGCTCTGAAATTCATTCACACTAAAGGTATAAATGATTACTAACAGATTAAAATGTTATTTCTCCTGAGCCATCTGCATTTATATATAGATGAAAATTAAAATCTTAAACCAAAGGATGCCCTTTGGTAGAATTTTAGGTCTCAAAAATACTGAAAAGAGTTTTGAAAAACAAAAAGCAGAGAAAACACTTTCAGCTCACTCTCTAGTCTGCTCCACCTTTACACTTCCCCTGAGCCCCTCACTCCCTATCCTGAGCTGACTCATGGCAGCCATATCTTGAGCACAACTTGAGTTGGTGCTCACCAACTTGCTGCATCTGTATAATGGCTGCCTTTCCTCCTTTCTGGTAATCTCCTTCTCCTTGTCCCCATCTACAGCTTCCCTTCATGTTCTATCTTTACCTATTAGTTCCTGATTTTTTTTGTTTCAGTATCCTATGTGTTTAGCACAGTGCCTGGTACCTACTAAGTGCTTAATAAGTGCCTTATCTAAGAAGAGGTGTCTTTCCTCTTCATCTGAAATTATACCAATATACTCACTTTCCTTCAAGCCTCCCCTAAGTCATCACCTAAAGGAACAACTCTCTTAAGAGCTCACCATTCTTGCCACCTCCAACACCAGATACCACTATCAGACAGGTCAGAACAAAACCACACCATCTTAACACCATATGCTATTACTCTATGATAATGGCAGCACCCCCTAAATCCCCTGACCTACTTCCAACCTGACTCCCTTACTCACTATGGAGAAATAACCCTTATGGAAAAAGAATAAGGTAACAAATCAACAGGTGCTAAAACTATTGAACACCTAGAAAAGAAAGTTCTCCCTCTTCTCCACCTCCAAAAAAAGTCTTTGGCACTTTAAAATGGCTCAGCCTCAGAAACCAATACAGTTTTATTTATGAAATTAACATGAAAAAAGATGACTTAACATGTGTTTTCTCACCAAGAACATTGGACCTCAGGATCTGACTCATGGCTGGATACTGCTATTCGTTACCTCCCCCCAGGATTGTCTTGTATCCTCAAGGATGGACACATAGTAAATGCTCAATTTATTTTTAATTCGGGCATTCATTCAATCATCTATTTACCTTAAAGTCTGATCTGCTAATGTATTTCAACATGGGTCTAATAAGTTTCTTGAGAATTTAAATGTTAACATCATAAAGAAAGCTAAAGATTGGATATTTTTAACTCCATAAGAAATTTCTGATGATGATAAATTTTAAAAGTTTGGTAAAAGAGACTTGCTTTTCATCAGTGGTCTAATAAAATGAGCATTACCTTCTTCTATTCCCCAAGTGACTTGACCAAGTCACTAAACTTTCTGAAACTCAATGACCTCATTTATAAGATAAGTGGTTGGATTAGTTATCTCTGAGCTATCCTCTGAGGTCCTTCTTCCCATCTCCAGATCTATGACTCTGTGATTCTCCAAGTTTGAAAACCTGGTTTCAAGTTACATCTCTATCACTGGCTAGTAGAAACTCCTCACTTTCTTTGATTCAATTTCTTCAGCTATGAAGTAGGGGGTAATATCTGTGTTCCCTATCACATATTGCATATATTTCACTTTTGCATAATACTAGTCTTATACAATGTGCACACCTTTAAAAAGAGCTACAAAAATATGTCACTGTTATTATTATTATTATTATTAATGTTAGGAAATCATTTCTATACCCTCATCTAATGTAGAGATGGACAGTTCAGATTCAACTTGTTTGCCTTTTCTCTTCTAAGTTTTATTCAAACTAATCAAGACCACGTCATGGGAAAACACATGTCAACCACTACAAATAATTGCAAAAAATAATTATAAATTAGTTCTAGATGCATAAGCCAGTGCGATTCATTTAGTGCTTCCACTGAGATCCCAGTTCAAGAAGAGTTAATCAACCATAGCAACCTCCTAATCAGAGCAGCGAACTAATGATCCTATTTCTGAGTAATACCAGTCAGATAAAGCTCTCAAAAGGTAGTTAACATCACTTTGGTGGAAAGGCATGACAAGTGCAAGTTCTAGTAGTGGGTAATGCATCATTCATGCCCCCTCTCGTTCTGACATTTTAACGTTATCTTGTTTTACTGTGTCGGCCTAACACTGCCACTACTGGCAAATTAAACTGTGAACTTACAAAGTGGGTGGCAATAAATACAAATTATGAGAGTTCAAAAGATGTCCCTGGAGGTGTACTGCCAGACACAGAACATCTCTGGCTTTTCTGTCACATAGCAGTAGACAAGACAAAGTGTAGCAGGCACTTTTTTTGAGGTGGGGGGGGGAAGTAGGAGGAAAATGAGAGAATTAACTAGATGATAATAAAAATGAGATGACTATTAAAAATTTTTAAATTAGAGAAAGCATGCAATGAAAAGGAGATATTATCTTGAAAATATAGAAACATCACTTGTCTTATTCATCTTGAAGAACAAATGTTGTTTTTAATTTATACCTCCCCAAATGCCTCTTGAAAGTAATTCTGGTTTTGCCAGGGTAGGCAGGGAAGCAAAGGAAATAAACATAAATCTAAGACTTAGACAGACAGATATTTCCATATACAAATGTACAGATTGTAAATGATAAGCAAAGTAAATTGGTTATCTTAACCATTTCTTGGGGGTGGCTAGAATGAATGACATCTTTCTGGACAATATAGAAAAGATATATACTGGTCTGGGAACAAATTGAACACAATGGTTATTCATGCCAGCCTGGAGGGAAGTCAAAAATCTATCATTAGTCCTGATTTGTTCAAAAATTGTATCAATGACTTAGATTAAGACATAGATGGCATATCTATAAAATTTATGGATGACAAAAATCATTTATTTAGAATCTCAAAAAATCTTGACATACAGATGAGCCAAATCTAGTTAAAATTCAATAAGAAGAAACATTAATTTCTATACTTGAGTTTAAAAGTTAACCATCCAATAGTTAAGATGGAAAAAGATCTAGTGGTTTTGGGGGGAGGACAATATGCATCAACAGTGGCTAATAATATGATAGCCAACAAGGTTAATGTAATCCTAATTTGCATTAATTGCATTAATATAATCCTAATTTTGCATTAATTGAAACAATGTCCATAATGAGGAAGGTGGTGGTCCAATTGTATTCTACACTGAGAAGAGTACTTCTAAATTATTCTATGAAGTTCTGGGTGCTCTGTTTTAGGAAAGTCATTGACATGATTCAGTGATCCTGAAAGAACAATCAAAATGGCAAGGAAACTGAAACTCATACCAGATGATAACCGATTTTTAAAATTAAAGATTATCAAAATGGAGAAGAAAAAGAATTAGAGGCATATGATAGCTAACTTTAAGCATTTGAATGACTGTCAAAATGAAAAAGAATTATATTATTTTTGTGTGGTCAAAGAGGACCAGGAAGTAATCAGTAGAACTTACAGAAGAGCAGCTTTCCATTCAATATAAGAAAAAATATATATTAACTAGAGTTGTTCAAAATTTTAATGTGCGGTCCCAGGAGACAGCAAGTTTCCAAGCACTGGAGGTCTTCAAACAGAGATTGGGAGACCACTTCTTAGAAGTTTTTAGAGACAAGTCTGTTGGAATGTGTAACCCAAGTTCTATGAGAGTCTATGAGAGTCTATGCTTCCATGTCAGAAGCATTAAGATTTATAGACTCATTGATTTAAGGTTATAAGTTTAGAGGCTTTCCTCATCAAAGTTTTAGTAAAGATTATTGGGTAAATTCAAGATTGAGGCACACAGAAAAATTGTTTGGCCCCCTACAAACATTGTGTGAGTACTTTGCAAGTTCATATAAAGAGATTAGGAATCACACTATAACAAAAGCAATCTTTATTTCTATACTATTCCTTTGTTGCTCATGAAAAAGCCAGAACTAACTAACAGGAGTTCATATTGTAGCCAAAGAAATCTGATATTTTAATATACCCTAACAATGAAACTTCCAATCTTGATTTGGTCTAGTTCCACTAATGAATTTTATAAAATATTTTATCTCCCCACTCCATGCCCACAAACCACTCACAGGAGGCTTGAAAATCATCATCATTGCTTCCAGAAGTGCGAATATCAGTTAGGCCCATATGCAACATCGGTCTGTTTATTTTTCCCATAAACCACTAGTTTCATTGAAACTCATTAGCATCACCTGTGTTAATTACACTAGCAAACCAATCAACAGCTCCTTCTTAATTAGGTTTTCTTTATTAAAGCCGGAAATTGCCAAGGAGACAAAAGTCACCTGGGGAAATTATGTGAAAAGAAGTGTTTATGCCAAATTACCACACAAAAATAATAATAAAATAGCCCAGTTTGTTTACAGGAAAAAGAAACAATATTAATATTCAAGGTCACTGACATACTTTTTATTAATTATTTTTGTTATATTAAATTGTGATCGTTTATATTTCAAGAATCTGAGCTTACAGAAAGTTTGTTGTTTTTTTTTTTTTTTACTTTAGTTGACTCAAATCAGATTTTACAGTTGTGGTCAGCTATTATTACTTACTTATTCCATAAACACAAGCACCTAGGGGTTAAAGCAGTTAATGCTAATTTCATGAGCTCATGTCCCAACTATAATCCATAATCACAGATGTCTGTTAGTAAAAAAAGCTACTAAGAAAAATAACTCTTAAAGTTTGCAAAGGAAGGAAGATTTCCAAGAATTCTCCCTTGATTTTCAGAACCCTTTCATAAGGAGAGGTATTCACTATGAAGAAAACAAAATTCTAGATTCTGGATGGAAGAAATTCTGTTTCAATGAAAGCCTCAGAAGCAACTTCCTTTGAGGAAATTAAAATGGGACAATCAATCAATAAACATTTATTAATCATCAACCATGCTAAACCTTAGAGATACAAAAAGAGACAAAGGACACTCACTCCCAGCCTTCAAGTAGCTTACAATCTAATAGGGGAGACACCATGCAAACAAATTTATACAAAGCAAGCCATATACAGAATAAGTAGAAATAATTAACAGAGGGAAGGCATTGGAATTAAGAGGAGTTGGGGAATTAGATTAAAATAGAGTCCTATTCTAATGTGGAGTTTGAAGGGAATGAGTGAAGAGTAGTAAACCAAGTAAGTGTAGCATGGCCAAGTTGACCTAATCAATCTTCACATCTCTAATCTATTATGACATTAATTACAGTTATGATAGAATCAGCTGATAACACTGGAGTAATGAAATACTAGCACTCCCATTTATAAAATGGAGACAATAATGCTGAACCTATTTCTTGTAAAAAAAAAAAAAGATTTATTCAGTTGAAAAAGTACCTTGAAAAGGAATATGACCATACAAATGCTAAATATTCTTATTCTTAACACCAGTACAGTGTAATATCATTTTGGATCCTTTTAAGCTTGTCTCTCCAAAAAAAATATGAATATTGGCTCCATGGAAACCAAAAACATCCTTACAAAAGCCAATTGACTTTTGGAATTACACACACACACATACTAAACAAATAAAAATAAATTTCAATAAATAAGGAGGGATATAGATAATTCTAACTAACTGAATCAGCACACAAAGTCAATCTAGTACCAAACTGAAGATCTGACTGGTGGGAAATCTTAACTCGTTCCCCTTGTTTTCAGAACTGTCTATGCTCTTTTCTTGGCAATCCAGATTTTGAATTAAAAGAATTTCTCAGTTTAGCCCAGGCCTAGAGACACTCAGACAGCATGAGGCCAGCTGTGATCTAGGATTAATACTCATGAAGTTTGGGATCTTCATTCTGATTTCTGGAGGAATAATGAAGGAAGATGTGCCCCTATGTTTATTTATCATAGTCAACAGGGAAACTTCATTTTTGGTCAAAATCAATCAATCAATTAGTCAACATTTATTAAGTGCCTATTATAAATTCAATCAACTCAATAAATATTAAAGTGCTACTATGTTGAGAATGGGAGAAAATGTACAATTTAGATAAATCTTGATTCTGCCTTCATAGAGTTTCAAGTTGAATTCTATAACAAATTCCATTAGTGTTAAATTTCCCATAAAAAAAAGGTAAATGAAAGTTCATAGCAAAGAAACAACTAATTGGAGACCCAAATTGGTACAAATAATAGAAATATAATAGATCTAGAGAATTTTTGTAGACCTTGGACAGCCAAATTGACACCATTTCTTTTATCTCTTTAATCAAGAAACTCCACTCCCTACATGAACTAAATACCTTAGGCAGCTCCATTCTCATCTAAGCCTTGGAAGAGAAATATCTAGGATACAGGAGTTTCATTGCTTTGAGATAGTCTGGGGGGAATTTATTCCTAGAGAGACTTAATAAAGTATGTACCATATGCCATAGATAGGGATAAAAGATAGCAATAGGAGTTTGTATCCAAATAAATAAACAGAAAATTATTTCTCAATCATCATGCTTAAGGACCACTCTGCTTTTTCAGCTGGGTCTCTAAAGAAAGGTATTTTCAACAAGTTTTTACCCTAGCTGTCTTTATTTGGTTGCTTAAAGCCATCTTAGAGTCTTCATCTTTCTAAAATGGATTGGAAGACTTGATGTAACACTGACACCTTCCTGGTTTCTCTGATAAACTTAAACAAAAGCCAAAGTGTCAATTTTTATTCTCCTAGATTGACGAATAACCTTTGTTTAAAAGCTATTGAGTTTCCAGTCTACTTCAGTCTGTATTCACAGTTGTTGTTCTTTCCTCAAAGTATCTTTTCACCTACCCAGTTGGATACCTTATCATTCAATCCCCAAGCCTCCACAAAATTTATTTCATTTACCTCTCTGATATAAGATATATTCTGTTTTACACCCATGGAAGAATAGTTCAGTTATTAGAACATCAGAAATTGTTAAATAACTAAATAATGTTTGAAGAACTACAGGATTCAATTATTAGAAGTAGCCAGAAAGAATTTTTGGCCAGCAAAATCCATCCCTATAAAGACACAAATGTGGTGTGTCTTTACTAATCAAAAGTCAACTACTAAACCCTATCTTACCTAGAGAATCTGGTAAAGAAGAGTAATATTCTTATCTTCAATTGTTTTTCTCAAGAGGCCATTAGGAGACAGCATATTGTTAAGAATTCTGCTCTGAAATATTACTTTTCTGAATAAAGTTATCTGCACTAATCATTAGTGGAAATTCCATGGCATTTCTAGAATCTTTGACTTTTTTTTACTACTGAATAGGGTCCTGTGGTTTAAAGTACCTAAAGAAAGTCAAGGTTGTACCTACATGACTCCAAACATCTAAAAAATTTTTTAAAAATGGAAATTTCAGTCAATTGTTTAGACATTTTCTCTATATAGTAATAAACATCAAAATGAATTTTATTTATTTGGTTTTTTTTTTAACACCCATATGTTTAGCATCATGGAACTCAAGAATCGGAAAGGACATTGAGGATATCCTATAGTCAGCACTGGTATCAGGACCCAAAAGATGATTTAGATGTCTTTTGCTTATAGCCAAATTAAGCTGCCAGCCAGCTTGATTTCTCCACATCACCTCGGTTTCTAAAGGCTGTCTCCTGAGCAGTCTGATCCTTAGTGGAATTTTCATATGTAGGAAACAAAATTTTTCCTATTCGTATAGGCTTTTTACATTTACATGGTCCTATGTACTATTTCCCCTCTCATATTTATTGATAGTGAGAAATTCCTCTTTGAAAATATTCAAGATTTGAGAGTATGTTTGTAGACAATTTCTTAACACATATTATTTCCCTGATAGACAATAATAGTTGTTTAGCAGCTATCTTTATCTATTATAAAAATGTTTGTTTAAAATAGTTTTTAAACTGTGTATTATAAAGATGGTTTAAAATTAAAACTATTTACCCAAAAGTCCATAATGGTTTAGGATTGTATTTCATAAATCCATGTTCAGAGACTTTTTAAAAAATGGATTTCTAGTCCAGGAGATCAGGAAGACTTCATTGGGGCCATTAACATTTCTCTGGGGCTAAAAATATTGCTGGGAACTAAGCTTCCAGGCCAGATAGAAACATGGCTCATTCTTCTAACAAAAAGTCTTGATTGCTCTTCTTAGTAGTGCCCCAAAGGCTAAAAGACACTAGTATTATATAGACTAATGGCACACTTAGAAGAAAATGTCATCTAGGAGATGTTAGCCAAGGGACCTTAACTGATGGTTAATGTCTAATGTTTCAAAGCCCCATAAGACCCAGCTATTGAAAAGCATTAGGACCTTGGTAGAGGGAGTCTTTCAGATCCTTAGAATAGAATTTTAAAGGATAAAATGAAGTAGTTCCCTCCAAATATAGCCTTAATCAGAAGAAAAATAATTAATAATCATCTACAGAATGTCCTAAAATCTCTCACACTCAACCTAATCTCCTACACCTTCTTTCTCCCTACTTCAAAAGAAGATAGAGTAAGGCAGATTCAGATAAAATTTTAGAACTAGAAAAGATGTTAGAATTCACTTAGCCCAATACCAGCATTTTGCAGATCAAGAAATTAAGCTCTAAGAGGTGAAATAATAGATGCAAGCACACAAGCTAGTTAGTAGCAGGGCCCAGATTTGAAGTGACAAGTCTATCTACTAATTTGTTGTCCTTCAGTTGTTGCAGTCATGTCTGACTTTTCATAACCCTATTTGGAGTCTTCTAGACAAAAATACTGAAGTGGTCTGCCATTTCCTTCTCTAGGCCATTTTATAGATGAGGAAAGTGAGGCAAACATATTTAAGTGACTTGTCCAGAATCACATAGCTAAGTGTGAGGCTGGATTTGAACTGGGTCTTCCTGACTCTAGACCCAGCACTCTATCAACTACTTCACTAATTTTCTGATCATCATTGAAAACTTAAATCAGGTTCAGGATACAATGCATATAAAGGCATAAAAGTATAGAATTAACTCCTGCTTTAACCTCTATTGAAAAATATCTTTCTGCAGGAAAACAATATGAAGATACAATAACTACAACAACATAAGTAGAATGAACTAAAAGAAAAACTGAACATTGTGTAGTTGTAATAATTAAGAAGCTTGGCCCTGAGAAGATTTTAGAAAATTTAATTTCTTCTCTTCTTTAAAGAGGTGAAGGCCTATGGATGGGAAAATCTGCATATACTATCAGACCTGGTTGATAAGTTATTGTTGCACTGAACTATTTTTTTCTTTTCCATTATTATTATTCTGTTAGAAGGAAGAGGAAAGACTGAAAACATATTTCAAAATGAATTTCAAAAATCAATATAGCAACAAAAACAGTTTAAATCAACAAAAAATAAATTTATACTCCCCTGACAAAAAGAATCCTAAGTCACTGAGGGCTAACTAAAAAATTCAGATCTCCAGAATTTCTCATTACTGGCAATAAGGTGCACTAGTGCTTCTCATACAATTGACTGAATATATGTTGTGTGTGCTTATAGTCTATATTTACTTAGTTGTGAACCTGTTGTATCCCCCAGTAAAATAGAAATTCCTTAAAGGCAATTCTACAATTATATCTTATAACAGCTAATATAGTGTCTGGTACACACTAAGTATTTAATAAAAGTTTGTTAATTTATTGATCTATTTGAAAAGGGGAAAGATTTGAAATCAGAGAATCTAGTTTTGAATTCTGACTTTGCTATTTATGTTTGACCTTGGCCTAGTTATTTTCACCCCCCTAGGCCTCAGTTCCCTCATCTATGAAATGAGAGAGCTGAACTAGATGACCCCTAAAGTCCCTTCCTGTTAGAAATCTATGATCATATGATCACTGAGGCTCAATTACAGTCAATACAAAATGTTTTTCCTAAGGAAGGCAATGAATTTCTCAAGGAGGAAGGAAAGGAGATTCTTTTGAATTACAGGAACACATATTTGATCATACCCAAACCTGGAAATATTTCAGTACCATTATTTATTTTATTTCAAGTCTTTTAAAGAAACAGTTTTCTTCCTCTCTCTTTTCCTCTTTACTCTCTTAAAAAAGAAAGAAAGAAAAGAAAGGAACAAAACAAAACAAAACAAAACATCTTTTCTGGGCAGTTGCAACTTTACATGTTGAATATTTGCCTCAAGCAAAATGTCACAGGCAACTTATAAATGAAGGGCCAAATGGAAAGACTGAGAAGTTTAACTACAGCCACATGAGAAATGCTATTGGGCTTACACAATTGGAGTGGGTACTTTTAAAACAAGAGCTTGTTTCAACATGCTTTTGACATTTCTAAACTACTGCATTTGCAAATATCTTCTGGGCTTCCTGGAAAGCTTTACCTGCAATGGATAGGTTGCATCTGGCTAATTTGGGCTACTGGCTGGGTTTGATTACAACAACAAGAGAAGCATGCAGTGCATAAATCAGGATGGGTTGAATAGATTCTACTGCACACATGAAAGCAAGATGTAGTCTAAAATAGTTGATGCTATGTTTACATTTTCCTCTTTCACCTGAAATAGCCTGTCAGCCAAAGGCATGGGCAATATATTATCTCCTAAGGCAAGGGAAATCAGCTGACAAGAGTATGGATATCTTCAAAAACCTGCCTTTAACTTACTGTCAAGGCAAGATCAAATTGGCCCCTTTTAAGCAACACATGAGCTAGACTAACCTGACCATTCATAATTCAGCAAAGTAGAGTCATTGTGTTGACTTTTTCTCCTCTGCTTGTAATATAATAAATAGAATCTGGAAACTCAAGGGTCCATAATCCTCTTTGATGAGAGTACTTAGTTCCCATCAATGGTAATGGGACTTTCACTTAAGTATCCAGAGGTAAAATAGATTTCTTTGTTGGTTAC
>JAJPUD010004084.1:164151-212855 GCA_023553655.1 Myrmecobius fasciatus
TTCTCTTTTCGAGGGGCAAAGAGCATTGTTTGATTTTTCTTTTGGGGTTTCTTTAAGGTGAAGGAATTGAACGCTTAAAAAAAAAATATCTGGAGTCCTATGCTGTTCAGCAGCAAGCACTGAGGGAAACACTCAGTTTCCATGCAGGGTCAGCCTAATCTACTCCATTCAGGGAAGAAAAATCAAATATTCATTCTTTCTTTGGGAGACAGACAATGCAAAAGATGGCATTTAGCTTCTTAGTGATCTGAGGGGAACAAATAAATATCAACGATGACAAGCCAAAAAAGATAAGAGAAATATCATCAGCACAGGGAAATAAAGTGAAAAAGGAAAAAGAAAAGAAAAGGAGTTCCCTGGGCAATAGGGAAACAGAACAATGTTAAAAGAGAGGCTGAAGATATTTATTAAAGTTATATACACAAGTTTACATATTTCTGAGGCATGGAAGAGAGGCTATACATCCAGAGACAGATATAGGTATAATGTGAATTATCTTAAAAATCCACCAAATGAAACACCATATATTCAAAATAAAACAAGTAAACAAAATCAGTGCTTGAACTCCCAAAGTAAGCCCAATTAAAGGTTTCTTTATGGCTGCGAACCTGACAAGCTACAATTTCCCCCCTGTTGCAGTGGGTGTGTGTGTTTTAATGTAATATTAATGAGCCAGGATGGAGGGTCATAAAAAGTGATAGGTTTTTGCGATGGTAAATTATAAATCGGTATTGATTTTTCCCGGCACTAATGCAGCCAGCTTATTGTAAGACACCACAGGCAAAGTGCACTTTATCAGATTAGACTGGAGCCTGGCATCAAATATACATGAGAAAAAGGATGCATTTGTGAGTTAGACTAGATTCCCCCCCCCCCCCAACAATGCATGAAATTTTTAAGGAAAAAAGACAAGGATATAGGGAAATTAAGCATTCCAAAGATAAATATTATTTAAAATTCTGATTTTTTTCCCTCTAGGATACAATTGGTTTTTTCAATTTTTTAAAAAAGGGTGCTCCCCGAAAATCTAAGGATGCTATAAAAGCTTTCTCTTAAAACCTGTCCTCGTTTAATTTGTAGTCAAGTTCAAAGCTGATAGAAAGGCAAGGTTTTAGTCTCTTCAGCACTTTTAAGCTTTGGGCATAGTACTGCACTTATTTCTGCCTACAAATTATTGAAAATTGTCCATATTTTAAGGGAAATTCATTTTTTTCAAATTACAAAAGTTTTTCACAAGCTGACTTTTTACAGTCAAAAGGTTTTCCTTAAACTCTTTGATATTCTAACAAGAGGGAAAAAATGAAAGGCAAAAATGAGACAAAGGAAGGAAGGAAGGAAGGAAGTAGAGGAAGGAAGGAATTAGGAAGGAAGGAAAGAAGGAAGGAAGTAGAGGAAGGAAGGAAAGAAGGAAGGAAGGAAGGAAGGGAGGGGGAGAGAGTGAAATGGGGGGGTAATCTATTTCTCTCAACAAAGATGTTATTATTTGTTCTTATTCAAAACATCAGTCAGTCTGTGGAATTACTTTCACTTCTCCAATGTCAATAAGGAAAAAGTTTGCACCCAAAGTGTGCATTTGTCTCCTGTTCTTTTGTGTGATTTCAACTCCTGCTTTGTTGAGAATGCTAACAGCCCTGTTTTAAAACACTTCACAACTCCTTCCTAATGACTATTGGCACTCCTTCTGTAAACAATCTGCCACTTCCCCTATTGCTTAAAGGCTAAGTCTTCACCATACAGTCTCAAGTGGTACTCCAATACTGAGACTAAGGTCCTTAGCCAAAACTTCTTCTCTCTCTGTCTCCATGGCGTGAACAATGTTTTAAAACAATCTCAAAAAAAATATTTTTATTAAAAAAAAAAAAACATGTGCTATTGACAGTTCATTAACAAACATCAAAACCCCACAAGCTGTTTACTAAAGAATGTTACTGAAGTGAAGATGTGTGAATATAAATAACAAAAGGAAAAAGGGGCTAGGGAAGAGGGGAGAAACCATCTCAGGCCAGTGTAGTTGAAATGCATTTCTATTTTGTTATGTTTTTCTGCTAGAAAATCATTCTATTGAAGAATGTATTTTCCAAGTACTCAGAGCATCCATAAGGAGACATAATCATACATTATAAATCTGACAAAACTGAGAAATAACTAGAATCCTCACGGATATGTGTGTGTGTGTGTGTGTGTGCACGTGAACAAACATATGTGTGTTTTAACTCCCTTGTATAAAATCTTACTTTAGTAACAAACAGAAAGCATCGACAACTATAGTGCAAAGAACATTTGCATATAAAAGTAACTTACTTAATATCAATTGGGAGCAAGACACTTAAACATGCTGTCCCTTAATTTCCTCATCGATTAAATAGGGAGAAGAATATTTACTTCCCAAAGTTAATGAAAGGAAAGCACAGGGAAACTACAAAGTTCTATGTAAATGTGAGCTATCATTATTATCAATCCACATCAGATTGCCTACTATTTCTAGAATTTAAGGAGAGGTCACACCCAAAGCTAAAGTTACAAAAAGCCAGACCCTGGTCCTGAGGAACTTAATATCCCAATTGGATATAAGTAGAATCAGCAAAGAACCCATGCTATTCAATAAGGTGTTTCTCATTTGTTACATCAGCTAAATGTTTCCAAATGTACAAAAGAAAAGACCCTCTTGTTGCTATATTCCAACACATAAATGACTCCTGCAATTACAGGAGTAAGGAAAAATACTTTAAGACAAGAACAAATCAGGTAAAACCAATAAAGCCAAAAGGAAATTAGAAAAATAGAAGGTTATTTCCATAGGAGTTTAATCTTTTCAATGAAAACTGATCTTTATTATATGACAGATCAACGTATTAGAGTTCTTCATATGAAGTTGCAAAAGTGAAAGCAATACATTTTAACCTATGCTAATTTAACTTTATTAGTGATGCCAAAATCCTCATTTACATTTTTCATAAAATCATGCAGAGATTTTTGCTGCTTTAGGGATAAAGCTAATAAACAAATACATAAATTAGTGTATTTTAATTAAATGTTATTCCATGAAGTAATATTGTATACTACTGTTTAAAACAAAAACAACTTTCTTACTTAAAATCCAGTGCAATATTAAAATATTAGAACTCATTAAAAATTAATTTAGGAAATACTTTACCAATGTTCCAGTACTTTGAGTTCTGTTTCAGAAGGTTTATTTTGTTGTCATACAGATGATGTAATTAGCAAGCTCCTGGTTATTGGGAACATTAGAAGGTAACTAAGGTTACTTTACATAATTGGGAAACCTGGGTTAGAAAAAAAATCCACCACTTTATATTATTTTAAATAATAATAATAATGCTGCTGGTATAGTTGTGTAGAGTTGCCTTCTAAAAAGCAAAGAATTTGCCTATCATTGTGGAAGACAGGGCTGAATTAATGTCTTTAAATCCATTTTTAAATATCTGAAACATTATATTCATGTTTTGGCTTGGAAATGCACTCTGCTCACAAAAGAATAAAATGTATCTAATGTGATTTTATTGTCAAGGTGTGGCTTGAGGGGGAAAGTTGTGTACAAAAGGAATTAACAGCCAGTTTGAACCACAAACTAATTGAAATTGTACAAAAGTAGCAAGTGGATTTTAGAACATTATTATAAATTAAATCAATCTAAGCCCAAAAGCTAATAATCTCCTAGAGAATAGGGACCAAGTTTTCTCCCCAAAAGGCACATTTGGGTTTGCCATCCCAACTGGAACTTCTAATAAAATATCAGGTCGGGGGAGAACATAATATTTCTACAACTTCAGACTTCTGTATCCCAAACAGACCCAAGAGAAAAAAATATGCAACATAGTTTAAAATAGTTCTGATTCCTACCCAACAATCCAGGCATGAAGCTTCTGCTTTTTCTCAAACTACTTTGGCAGGGGAACTAAAATTTTTACTCAAATCACAGAATTCATCTTACAATCACATATTCATAAACTTAAAGATGAAAAGGACCTTAATGTGGCCATCTTGTATAAACCCCCATAATATAGATAAGAAAACTGTAACCCAGAGAGGTTAAGGGATTTGCCTGCTGTCACACAACTAAGCAAGTATCTGAGGCAGGATGTGAATCCAGGTCTTTCTGACAAGTCCACTGTCCTATTTGTTATAAAATGCCGGTTTCCTTATCTGTATACTCTTCTTAGCCAGCTTGTTAAAAAAGATGCCCCTCTCAGAAACAGTCACCTCTGCGTATTTCTACCTTTGCACTCTTCATTAGAAAGGACTTGGATAATTCAACTGAGTTCATAAAACACTAATTATTTTTCACTTATTTTGTGCAATGTATGAAGAGAAGAAGGCAAGGGAAGGGAAGGCAAGGCAAGGGAAGGAAGGGAAGTTTACATTAACTAGGAATAACACTGTTAATCTGCTACCTACCTTAGGTCATACAGTCTCAATGCTACATAGCTGAACACTTGTTAGGTGAATACTGACTTTTCATTACAATCAAATTACTCTAACAGCGCAGAAGGTGGTAAAACAGTACAAGGACTCCCTTTGGCAGCAATGATTGAAATTCTGTATCTTTCTTTCATTCTGTTGAATTTCTTATAATTGAGAGACATGAAAGGGATAAGGAACAAAAGGACATGGGGAAACACACTGAGATGTTTTGTGTATATAAACATGTATTTTGAAAAGATATATTCATTTAACCTCCTTGAAAGGATAATTGACTCTATATTTCTACTAAAACTATTTTACAGCATAACCCAAGATCTATAGAGGCTATACGTTAAAGGTGGGAGGTATCTGTTTCCAATATCGGTGCAATGTTCTCTAGAGTGCTATTGATTGTGCAGTGATGGGAAGCTATAGGACAAACCTACACTAATTAAGCAATAAGCCCAAAGAGTACCTACCTTCAATACTGTTTGAAGGCACATTTAATTATTTCGTGGAAGCAACAACATGGAGAAGAACATGCCATTTAGGTAAATGTATCAAAGTGTATTGACCAAATGACTGTGACTCCCTATTGGGTTTAATGTCTTTGGAGAATCAAAGGGAATAGGAAACAAATATTCTGAAGCAATTTGGAAAATAAATGCTACTTATTAAAGAGCCATGTGAACTATGACTATGAACTATGTCTTTAGCTACAATCCAGGATATTTAGATACATTTCATAAGTATCCAAGTATTTCAGGACTTATTCTGAGTAGAATCTCTAGTCCTGAAGCATTTGTATTATGTTTTAATTTTTGTATGGAGTTTTGGAGGTTTGTTTTGTTCTGCTTGCGGGGAGGGTATAGGAGATGTTTGCTAGTCACAGGAAGAGAGAAATGTCCCTTGGTTGGAGGAAATGAAATAACTTACTTCAAAATTTCCAGGAAAAAAAATTCATAATTTTCAGCAGTGCAGATTTTCTCTTCACTAATACAAAGTGTAACCCCTCCTATATTTAAAAAGTAATATTTTTAATGCTTAATTTTGAGGTGAGAAGCCTCTCTGAATTAAATGCTGGTCCTCAGGCAGCAGTCCATCACTGGGCTCATACTCCAAGGTTTTTGTCCTCTTCAAAAGAACTGTTACATCCTATTCTTTATTGGCTTTTTCTTTGACACTCTAGGGTTATTATCTATGGAACCTATGACAAAAAGATAGTAAATTTTCAAATGGAAAGCTTTTGTTAAAGGTTTCCAATCCCACAAACTTCAGCAGTTGCTCATTATTCATTGTACAGTGAGAGCCCTCCATTGACTTCCCTTATTTCACATAAACAAAGGTAGGAATAAATGTGGTTACTCTCAGCTTGGTATAGTGTATCCACTGGCCTTCAGCATCAAGTCCTGTATTTAATATGTGTTTGCTGTATGACTCTGGACAAATTACTTCTTAAGGCCTTCCAACAACTCTTTAAAACTGAAACAATTCTTTTTTTAAATAAAACTGAAACACTCCTGGATGTTTACAAAATAATTGCCTCTCTGCATTGGTAGAGGGAATTTCCTTACTAAGAGTTTTGTGCACCAATGAAATTACAAGACTAATCCAAAAACAAAAATAGAGAAACTGGCCAATAAAATTAAATCCAGAAAGGGTTAAGTAACTTATACAAGCTTATAAAAATTCAAGGCTTACAGAGTCAAGAAGAAAAGCTCAAGCATCCTGACTTAGAATTTGTCTTGGTAAATTTATCTAGTCATCAACTAGGATAATCCCCTTAACAAAAGAAAATTTTATACTGAACCCATTCAGGGAAGATTAACAGTGTACATTTTTCAGTACCATATCTTACCACCAACATGCAGCTTTAATAACTACCACTTATTCTGAGAACCAGATTCCTCTTTTATTGATTTGCTTCTTCTCATTTACATTACTATAGTTACCTATTTTCTTGGCTCTACTTACTTTATTTTGTATCAGTTCATATAGATCTTTCCATGCTTTTCTGTATTTCTTACAAAAATCATTTCTTGCAGCACAGTAGTGTCTTATCACAATCATGTACCACAATTTGCTTAGCCATTCCCCAACTGATGGGTATCTACTTGATTTCCAATTCTTAGCTATCACACAAAGTCCTGCTATAAGTATTTTGGAGTATGTGTGAACTTTCATCTTATCAATGGCCTTCCTTGGGGTATGAGTGAGGCTAGTAATGGAGTTGCTGATCCTAAGGATTAAAATGGACATTTTAATCACTTTATCTGTATAATTCCAAACTATTTTCTAAAATTGTATTATTTCACAGATCCACCAACAATGTATGCCTATTTTCGCACAACCCTTCCAATACTGACTTGCTATTTTTTTGTCATTTTTTGCCAATTTGCAAGATGTGAGGTGAAATATCTGGGTTGTTTTGATTTGCATTTCTCTTATTTTTAGTGATTTAGAACTATTTAATACTTCCCTCCTTCAACTTAAAGTCTTTAGCCAAAATGAATTCATTGTCCCTAGCCATAGGATTTTTCCATTAACTAGATGTAAAGATGTGTTGCACTGGCCTTATTTACAAACACCTTAAATCTCTTCTTATCCAAGAATTAATCATGATTGGGCAGCTAGGTGGCACAGGGGATAGAGCAACAGCCCTGAAGTCAGGAGAACCTGAGTTCAAGTTTGATCTCAGACACTTGACACTTCCTAGCTGTGTGACCCTGGGCAAGTCTGGGTCAGGAAAAAAAAAGAGTTAATCATGATAGCTAATATTTATATATCACTTAAAAGTGTGAAAAATACTTACTATATCATCTCTTTTGACTCACAACACCTGCTATTATTATTCCTATTTTAAGGAAGAACAACCTGAGATTGTGAGAGGTACTATTTGTTTAAGGGCATAGAGGTGCACAATCTAAAGCAGGCTTTGAATTGAGGTCTTCATTGACTCCAAGTTCACCATTTTATACATTTCTATTTGCCATTATACTACTCAAGTAGTAGGGTTGTAATACCAATAGAGACAGTACCAATACCAATGAGATCATGAATGCACCTAAGCACTGGCCTTAATGCTTCTTAACAAATAAGAATAATTATCACCATACAGGGCACTATGAGAGATTATGGGCTCCATGTTACTGAAGGTTTTCAGGTTTTAGATGTCTTTTTGTCAGGAATGCTATACAGAGTCTTACATTTAATTAGATGACCTCTTACAACCCTTTCAACTGTGAGATTCTCAGATTCTGGGCTATGTATAATTAAAAAAATGTGACTGGAAAACATTCAGAAAATTGTTATTCCAATATTGGCCCTCCTGGGTGAGTTGCTTACTCTCTAGCTCCCTATTTCCTCATCTGTTGTTAGACTTTATGAACTCTAAGGTCCCTTTCAGTTTTAACATTCTATGGTTTATTAAAGAGTAATGTATTTTCTTCTTTTACCTAATTGCACCCTGCCTCGCTCTCATAAAGTTTTGGATCCAAGCATACCCTCAGGATTTTGCTGATGGGATATTTCCCAAATCAGAGTCATCTGCAAAAGTCATTAACATGCTGTTTTCTCATTCTTCCAGATCAGTAATAAAGTTGTTTTTATTACTAGAGAGTCAGAATCTAATGTCCACAGCATTAGATAGGGTGTCCAGAGTTCTGCTTTCTACTGCTTCTACTCTTTGAAGGAGGACAGAAGGAAGATTTAATTCCCAGAGTGGGTTATCCACTGTTCTCCTAAGCCTTTAACCTAAATCAGACACTGTCCCTCCACCCAATAAACTCATGCATGATATTTAACATCCTTCCCCTGGTACATCTTTCAAGCCACATCATTGTTTCTTAGAGTGGCATCCTTCACACATCACTTAAACTCTTTCATCAATAACTTCCTGCACAAGAGATGGAACATTAGCAGAGATATTCGAAGCAGCCCACACTATTCTTACCCAACATAGGTGGCCTGGGGTCAGTGGGATAATGGCATATGATAAATGCAGAGCCACAAGCCATGTTGCCTCTCCCAACTCCTGCCTCCTTTCCCAATTTAATTAAAAAACAATATGTTTCCTTTCTCTCTGCTTTTCCCTTTTATCTTCTTTCCTCCCTGTTCCATGGAGTATTGAGAGGAGAGAGTAATAAAAGTGGGGAGAGAGAATATCTCTCCCTTCTTCACATATCTGAACGTTGATGCTTATGTCCCAAGCAAAACTAGAATTGAAAACTCTCAAGTCTGAAAAAAAAATCATTCAATCCTACCTAACCCTAACTTCCTGACCATAGCTATAAATGGTAGAATTGAGATAGACTCATTCAAGTGTCCCTAGAGGACAAGGAGCACAAAATGCCAAAAACGCATGCTATTTCAACTTCCCTCTTTTCCTTGTATATTCCAAATTTATCTTTTTCAGCTTAATAAACATACTTCCCTCAAGGGCCCAGTTACCCCCAAACTAAGAGATCTTGGGAAAGACTGATTGGTTAGTTAGGTAGCAAAACACATTTTTGTAAAGCACAACTCCAATAATCTTTCTTTGTGTGTACACAGTACTTTTAACTTTTTAAAAAGTGCTTCCAACAGCCCTGATCTAATTTTATCTTCATATAACCCTATAAAGGAGCTAGAACATGAGTAAGTACTCTTTCTTGTATTATGGATAAAAAAACTGGAACACAAAGATAGTCAGTGACTTGAGCACAGTGATGCAGCTGACTAGAAGCAGGATAAGTTTTAGTATCTTGGAAAGGAGAAAGAACATGGTTCTAGAGTAAAAGGGACTGAATTTAAATTGTTCCTCCAATGCTAATTCTTAGTATAACTGAAGCCCCCAGATCCATTGGTATGGTACTCTGTCCTCATAGGTATAGATGAATGAACCAAGGTACAGGAAGAACTAGACCACAGAAGGTAAGAATCAAAGCAAGGAAGCATCTCCAATCAAGGCTTTAGATTCCAGTCTCTTCTGACTTTTTAATTCTACCCCATTCCCCCAAGAACTGGGGTATTGATCTCCACCATTTGGGGGCAGGGTAAGGGGGAAATCCCATACAACTGAGTTTCGGAATTCACGTTACTCCTTGTTTTTGTACACTTAAAAGTGCTTGGTTTCTTCATTTTTAAAATGAGAAGCTTGGAGTAGACAGACTTTGAGGTCCTTTAGAATTCTAAATTTATGATCCTATATATTGGTCCAAATCTTGGGGAACTTATCTAGAGAAATGACACAATGGAAATAAATATAACAAGGTCCATCCTGAAAAAGAACTATGGAGATTGAATGTAAATCATCATATCCTAGATTCACTTCTTTTTCTTTTTTTTCCCTCTCCTGTGGTTTTTCCCTATTGTTCTGATTTTTCTCTTCCAACATGATTCATAAAGCAATGTGTATTAAAATAAATATAAATTTTTAAAAATAAAATACTGGGGGAGAGAATAAAAGAGTGATATTGGAAATAAAAACAGTGAATCAAGAAAGGATCCAGAGGAGGCAGAATGGGGTCAAAGAAAGGCCCTTTGGAATCAAAGATCCTGGATTTGAATCCTGACTGTGCTAATTACTAGCAATATAACTTTGGGCATATTTTACATGACATCTTTATATCCCAGTTTCTTCATCTGCAAAACGAAAGTGTTGAATTTTAGATAGCCAGAGCTAAAAACTAAAAACTTGGCTCTTTACCCTTGAGGTTTTATAAATGTTGAGATTGGGGAGAGTTCCTTATGGAAATCATGATCTAATACTTTCAAGTCCCTAGTCCCTGACTTCAAGGAGCTTCCATTCTACTAGGGAGACACATGTAGAGAGATAAATCAATACAAAGCAGAGGCAGAGAGAAAGAGAGAGACACCATAAATAGAAGGAGCAAGAAAGGTCTCCTATACATAGTGATACTTGAACTAAGCCTTTGAAGAATCAGAAGGCAATAAAGGGCTATATTCCAAAACCAAAGAGCATGTTCTTCCACTTTGACCAATCCTGACAATCCAAAAAGCAAAAGTACAGAGAAAACTTCCAAGAAGTGAAACATATCTTTGCAAATATTGGGGAAGCTCACTAAAGATTGTAAAGGATTTAGCCTCTAATCAATCTGTATTTGATGTAGAAGATGCTGATTGGATGGAGTGAAGTAGCTGGTTTTATTGTGCATGTGTTTGAGACTGTTGTTTTATACTGATGTAAAGTACTGAGGTTTTAAATAGTCCCCATTGTTCTTTGGAGATCTGGCTGAGAGAATATATCAATAGTAATATAAAAGTAGAGCAGGAACACACACCCCAGGCAAAACTGGATCAGAGTAAAGAAAGGGAAATATACTTTTTCCCCTTTTGGTTTAGGAATTTGAAATAAAGAAGGAGGGAGAAATTATTTGGGATTCCTGTTTTTCCATTCCTGCCTCCAGGTTGTCTACTGAATCTAACCTTAGGCTCAATTCCAACATAAGACCCCATTGCAAGCAATAGCATTCCCTAAACCCCTGACCTAACAACATAGAAAATTATGTATCCGGGGGTGGGAAGGAGAGTGACCCAGGAAAGTGTCATAGTATGGGAAGAAGAACTTCTCCATATTAAAAAAATTGTCCCATAGTATATACTATCCCACTCCAAGGCCATCTCCACTCACATTCCCACCTCCATATCCCACAGGGACATCTCAGATAATATGAGTTGAGTAGCTGTGAACAGCAGTGCTTCCCCCCCCTCCACTTCCCCACCACTCATGTTAGAAAGAAAAAGAAAAAAAAAGAGGAGAGAAAGGAGGCATTGCTCAATTTATGTGACCTTCCTCTTCAGTCTGCAAATCAAAAATCAGGCTCACTATTCAGAATAAGATGCATTAATAAATCTGAATGTGTCTTAGTTATTAACTTTTAGGATGTCACTGCTGCACAAAACCAATGGATCATCTTATAGGAGTGAAGAGCAGCCAAAAACTTTTCCATGTCAAACAATTCATAGAAATGATTATGAGGATCTTGGCAAATGTCCAACAAGTGCTTAATAGCAATGATCTTCATAATCCACATCAATTAAAACCAAACACAAACAGGTCTCTATGATGAACACAACTGTTCAAGAGTGAAACTGGCCGTAGTAGACCAAATCCCAAAAAATGGCAATTATGTATCTCCTACACAATGAACACCTTCTTATCATGACCAACTCCACATCTATACAAGCTGGACTGACTCTCACAAAAGCACAGAGTATGCATCCATCCAGTGACTGAAACACATAAAACAGAGAATTGTCTTTCACTTACCATTTAGCAACTGAAATGGGCTTGGCTATAATCTATACAGCTAAGTCCAAGCCCGTTAAGTATTTTTTTTTTTTTGCTTTTTTGCTGAGGCAATTGGGGTTAAGTGACTTGCCCAGGGTCACATGGCTAGGGAATGTTAAGTGTCTGAGATCACATTTGAACTCAGGTCCTCCTGACTTCAGGGCTGGTGCTCTATCCACTGTGCCACCTAGCTGCCCCAAAGCCCATTAAGTATAAAGCAGTGGATGATACACAAAGAGCAAGTCCTATAGCCAAGTCCAAAGAAAAGATATTTTATAGAGGATATATTAAAATTTCTGCCTAGCACTCAAGCTGCAAGAATGCATTGTAATCAGTAAAATGGTGGCAAGGCTGACAATGACAACTAAAGAATATCCAACATGGAAATGGGTTGTCCTTGAAGTAATGGCTCCAAGAAAACTATCCTGGAAAGCTCAACAAAACATTTCATATTTTGAAGGCATGGTATAATGGAAAGAATACTGGAAATAGAATAGCTAGGTCTAATTTTGGCTCTGTCACTACTTAACTGTATAACTTTAGGCAAATCACTTCCCATCCTTTACTCTTAGACTTTGGATTCTTCTGTAAAATTAGAGTTGGACCAAATGGTCCCACAAATCCCTTCAAGTTTCCAAAGTTCCATGATTTCTAATGGGACCATCACTAAAGATGTAACAGAAGAAAGACTGGTAGACTATATTTGTTCTGAATCCAGATTTACCCAGAATAATGTGAACTTAGCAATTCATTGAAAAATTTCATAATTTGGTTTACTCATCATCTATACATATATGGATAATGCCAGTTTCCTTTGCCCCATTGATTCAATGGAACAAATATTCAATATATATTTATACAAGGTATCATAGGATATGAAGTAAAAAATGAAACAGTCCCTGTCCTCAAAGAGTTCTTATTTTATCAAGAGGATATGTGTTGATACAAATGAGAGAGACAGAGACAGAGACATAGAGGTAGAGGCAGAGAGAGATAAAAAAGAGATTTGGGGGGGAGAGACAGAGAAAAAGCACATAACTTACAGGATCAGAAAAAGCCTCCTGTGGATGATAGCACTTGAGCTGAGCTTTTGATTTAAGCTAAATATTCTAAGAGTCAGAAGATCATAAAGACTTATATTCCAGGACCAGAGGACAGCCTTTGCAAAAGCATGGAGGTAAGAGAGGGAATGTCAAGTTCATAGGTCAGTATAGCTGGAACATAGAATTCCTGAAAGAGAAAAATAATATGAGGTCAATAGGAAAAAGTAATTGAGAGAAAAAATGTAGAGGGAGTTAAAGCCAGGTTGAAGAGAACTCATTTAATCCTTGAAGTAATAAAATTATTAAAGATTTTCTGAGTATTGGAGTGACATGGCTAGCCCTATGTTTTAGGATTATAAATTTAGCAGCTATTTAGAATATAGATTATAGAGGAAAGAGACAGGCAGCAGGGAGAACAATTAAGAGGTAAATTCAATAGTCCCAGTAAAAGATGATGCTTTTGAAAGTACTTCCAAAAGTTGAAAAGATTGCACAAATATAAGAAGACATTTATGTTGTAGCTAACACTAGATGTGTAACATAGTCCCTCAGAATGCTACAATTCCATCAGTCTATTTGTAGTTCTAGGAACTCAGGACTCCATTTCTCTCCAGAAAAGATGGTGACTGAAATTAATATCAAAATTTTCTTCCAGTACAGCATCGTTTTCAATGATCTGATCTATTATCAAAAAAAGATCAATGGAAACAAGTATTTTACTATTTATTATCTGTGTATCCCAAACAAGTCATTTGAAGCTTTAATTTACCCTAAGATGATCTTCAAGGTCTTTTCCAGTTCTAGATCTATTATCCTATGAACACAAAAGGAAACCTGGGTTTAACTATCAGATGGTTGATATATAGGGCCCACTTTGACTAAAATTCAACCTAATATTCCTTGGATCTTTGCACTAACATTAAGGATACTATTTAGGAAAAGAGAAAGTGAGAGCAAGAGCGAGAGCAAGAGAGAGAGAAAAAGAGAGAGACAGAGACAGAGAGAGATGCTCATAAAAACAGATTTAGTTTCTCAACTGAATGAAGAAAATGAAAAGTTTTTTTCTGAATTTAAAAAAAATCAAATATTTAACAAAAAATGTGATGGGTATATAAAAGATGTCTCTCTAGAGTTATTCCATTAAAAATGCTACCATGAATTTTATTACTACTTCTTGACAAAACAAAATTTCAAGAACAGGGGGAAAAAAAACAACTGCTTTATTGTCAAGAAAATATATCTAGCATAAAATGTTAATATTGCCAAGAGATGACAGTATTTGGCAGCACCCAAAAATGTTTGTCATTTTAAAAGTATGTATGCTAAGACAGAAAATAAACTGTTCAACATTTTAGTCACTTTGGGTGATTAAGGCAAGTCATTAGGCTTTAGTTTAAAATACTCCTTGAGGGAAACTCTTCTCTAAACTAGCTGTTTTTCTTTCCTCCGTAATATAAGATTTAAATATTTTTCCTTTTTAAAGCTGTTATGGATGCTATCTTTTGAGTTTGAATATGTTAACAGAATGAAGAAGATGATACAGCACAATGCTTTAAAATAAATTTCTTCTTTAATTGGAAATATTTACAAATGTAAAATTGCTACTGAAGTGAGCCAAGATTTTATTCAATATTTTCTCTTGAGGGACCTCAAGAAAATTCAGAAAATGAAGAGAAGAGTGCCCCTTTTCTGAAACACACAAGATTTCACTGAGCTCATACAGAAGCAAAAAACCAGCAAACTTTGAGTGGATTTTATCACTGTGAGTCAACTTCATTTATTGAAATTTGACAAAATATATGCCCTTTCTGAGATCTTCACAAACATAGGTCTGTAGAGAAATTAAAAGTAAATTTGAATCCATTTCTCTTACCTTCTTATGAAGACATTGATGTGTTTTTTCTGACATGCCTCATGAACTCAGTCAATCACAAGTCTTTCTTAATGGAAACCACATGTCTGCCCAGAACTGTGTAATTACAATGCTAGGATTCTTGGCACTGCCAGGAAAAGGGGCATTGTCAAACCAATTAAAGTTTATTTACTTACATACCATTTCTGGATCAGAATGTTCTTTCTTTTATGCTGATGCTAAGAAAATATATATCTCATCAAGTCGTTGTAATTGTTTTCTTTGGACAGATTTACGTTTCCTACCAATTATATTCCTAGTTTTCAGTTTCTCTGCATGTAACTAAAAATTTCTTTAAAAAGACATCTGGGAACAACATCATGAGATGTTCTGTAAATAAGGTTTTGTACATTTTGCACCGAAATTACCATGCTTTTCTATTTTGCAGTGGGATGTAACTTTATAAGCTTTATCTCCACTAAGGGGTGTGTGTGAGTACTGTTTTCCTTTAGACCTGTTAGTGATGGAACAAGACTTATGAGCATGTGTCTAGCTGGGTTCTAGGTTGGCTACTGTTTCAGCAGATGACCTCAGAAATATTGCTTAAAACCTTGATGTTTCAATGAGAATAAAAATTCACCTCAAAGATTTAACAGCAATTAGGAAAAGCTGTGCTGGAGTGAAAAAGAACCCTAGTCTAGGAGAGAGGGAACCTGAGTTTTAGCTTTTCTCCTACTCCCAACTTGCTGTACTACTTTGAGAAATACTTTTAACCTCCTTCTGAGCTTCAATTTCCTCACCTACAAAACAGAGATTGAAAATTCCATCAGCTATCTCACAGGGTTGTTTTGAGGATAGAATTACATCATAGACATCAAAGGAAATGTACAGTATTACTATTATTATCATTAGCAGCAGCAGCAGCCCCTTCTGGCTGAGCAGAATGTAGCCAGTCACCATCCATAATAACTAAGGAATAAAAGGAATAACCAAGGAGTAAAAATCACTGTGATGATCCCATAAAGGAATTACACAATGTCAGAGTGTGAAAAGGAATTTAGACATCATCAAGTCCATCTCCTCACATGATTTGCAGATGAATTTCAAATACAACCTTTCAGACTCCTGGTTATAGACAGCCTCTACTTAAACCAATAAACTCGATATTTTCCAAAGACTTTCATCCCAAAAGGCTGAAATCAAAATCTGCCTTCCAGCCTTCCACTTATTAGTCCTACTTCTGTCTACAAAGGTTAGATTTATTCTTACTCCCTTTTCCAAATAACACTCCAATATATTTCATTACAGCTATCAATGATAAATCTTTAGTTTTTTTTCTGCCCTTATTCATGCGTCATTCTTCTCAGATCAGTCTTCCAAGAAGAGGAAGCACTTACTCCAAATCAATGGGGAGATTCAGTTTTGAAACTCTCTGCGTAAGTGAGTAGTATATTGCATTCCAGAGGTTTGCATAAGTGTGGCAAGGGTTTAACCCCTTGGCTCAACACAATAAGTATCCTTCTGAATAACTTCAGCAAAGAAGGAACTCCAATAATTCAAACACATTAGAATAAAACTACATTTGTCATTACTTACATGCCCAAAGGGCAATTTATTGATCATATTTTTGTCTATATCTCTCCTTATCACTATTTTTTTTGCAAAGAACATTGACAAAAGCCAGTAAGTAGAAAGCATCAGTGTAAATTTAAAAATAATAAAAAAGTTTAGATACATATATATATATGCATATCTGTGTATATAGACATACATACACAAATAATGCCTTAAGGTTTACAAAACACTTCTTGCAAAATCATTAGAAAATGTTTTTATTGTGCAATGAGGAAAAAAGGCTCTAAGAGATTGAATTGACTGAGATTACACAGCTACAAAGGGTCTGAGGAAGAATTTGAAACAAGCTCTTCTGAATCCAAGGTCAACATTCTAGCCACTACATCATGTGTCTCTCAATGAAACTTATCCCAAACTCTCAAAATAGCATGAGTGCCATGAGAAAAAAAAGGTATAATATCTTATTATTATCTATTCATTTGGTTTTGTGCTAATAAAATGAAGAGATATAAAAGCCATATATATACACACACTATTTGGGGCCTCTTAATAGTTCTTCATTTCAGTACTAGCTGTTCCAATAACTCATTTTTTGTTATTAGTCAAAACACTTTTTTCTATAGACCTCATTTTCCAACATGTAAGAATGGTACTGCCTCCCTTACAGGGATTTTATGAGAATCAAATGAGATAATGTATGGTCTGTGTGTGTGTGTATGTGTGTGTGTGTGTGTGTGTGTGTGTGTGTGTGTGTGTAATATATAAATATGAATAGTTGTTTTACTGATTGGAAGGTATCAAAATCTCCAATTTTTAAATCACTAAATTAATTACTGCCCTTATACCAGCTTTCTTTACTATAATAGCTAAAGGAACATATCAACTGAAACTTATTTATCTGTCAAATACCATCTCCTTCCCTTTCCTTCTATTTTACTAGCAAGCTTTCAATATATTTTGATTTTTTAAAAATTTTTTTCCCTGGATCTTTTCCAAAAGTCATGAGACAAAGATACCTTAAAGTCTTTTATACTCTAATGACAGGAAAGGCAAATTTCAGACTTTATATGTGAATTGTTGGTTCTCTGGTTTATTTAGCAATATCTTACACAGAGTGCATATATACTGCCAGGTCCAAATTAGTTCAAATAATGAATCCCCTGAATTGGTCACATGGATTCAAAAAAAAAATCATACAATTTAAAAGTTGTAATGATGTAAAATATGATTGTTGATTCTTGCCCAAAGGAAATATGCAGTGTAATCTCAAGTAATATGACTACTATGAGGAAATTCATTATTCTCACTAATGGAAACCTGACTATATGTTCATATGTATACATGTATATATACATTTATATGTCTCTGTGTATATATGTGTATATATTTATACACACATACATATACTTGGAACTGTGTATATTGTGCATATGTAGATTATGTTAAAATGACAGACAGACAGACAGATAGATAGATAGATAGATAGATAGATAGATAGATAGAAAGAAAGAGTTTCACATATCTCCAAATTAGTATAGGGTACTCCTGATGAAAAAGATCCCTTTCCTAATGCAGATCAGCAGTTATAAAACATCATCCAGGGAAAAGTTTTTTTTTAAACTATGGATCACAATTCCATATGAGTCACATAATTTAATGTGAGAGTCATGAAAAATTTGACAATAGTAAAAGGTATCAAATATTCCACCAAGATTTAATTCTTTATGTAAAAATAAACAGCACTAAGAATGTTTGTGGCAGCCCTTTTTGTAGTGTCTAGAAACTGGAAACTGAAGGGATGCCCATCAATTGGAGAGTGGCTGAATAAATTATGGTAGATGAATGTTATGGAATATTATTGCTCTGTAAGAAACGACCAGCAGGACGATTTCAGAGAGGCCTGGAGGGACTTGCATGAACTGATGCCGAGTGAAACGAGAAGAACCAGGAGATCATCATGAACAGCAACAACAGTATTACATGATGATCAATTCTGATGGACATGGCTCTCTGCAATAAAGAATTGTCTCAAACCAGTTCCAGTTGTTCACTGAAGAAAACCATATACACCCAGAAAGAGGGACATGAAATATGGACCACAACGTAACATGATCTCTATTGACATTTGCTTGCATTGTGTTGCCTTTCTCTGATTCTTTTTTTTTTCTTGTAGATAGGATTTTTCTTGCATAACTTCTCAAGCATTTCAACATTATTAACATGTAGTGGACTTCCTGCCATCTAGGGGAGGGGAGGGGACTAGGGGTAAAATTTGTATTGGAAAGCTTTGTAAAGATCAAGGTTGGGGAACTACCCATACATATGTTATACAAATAAAAAGCTTAAAATAAAAAAAAAAAATAAAATAAACAGCACTTCCATCTTATTTATATACAAATTTGCTTTCATCTTTAATAAATGGTTAAAATCATATGTATATGGAAGAATTGTTTTTTTTAATTTATTTTTTTGGAAGAATTGTTTTAAAATGAATTTCTTTATGATTTATCATTAGTAAATGTTTGATTTGTATATGTATTTTATATATTTATCTAAATAGGATCACATAAAAATTTCTCAAAAATTTCAAAAGGAGTTACAAATAGAAAAAGTTTAAGCAGTCCTAATCTAGTGAACTGCCTGGGATCTGCATATTTCAGTGACTTGTTACTGGTCACATAGTCTTAATATGTATACAGAAGGATTGAAATATAGATTATATAATGAAAGATTGTGTAGTTTTTAAGCTTAGGTCTAGTAGAAGACATATATATGTATATATATATGCACATATATATATATAGCACACATGTACATTGCATATTGCATATACAAATATTGCCTCAGGCTAAAGTTTTTATCCTTCCTTAAATTTGTCTTTTATGTGTGTGTGTGTGTGTGTGCGCACGCGCGTGCGGGTGCTGAGGCAATTGGGTTCAAGTGACTTGCCCAAGGTCACACAGCTAGTAAGTATCTGAGACCAGATTTGAACTCAGGTCCTCCTGACTTCAGGGCTGGTGCTCTATCCACTGCACTACCTAGCTGCCCCCCCCCTTAAATTTTTCAAAGCACTCTGCCTGAACCTCCTACTTGCACTTATCTTATTATCACCTGCAACATATATTTGTCTACTTGTTCTTTTACTGTCATGGATTATAAGCTCCTGGATAGCAGAGTTTGCATTATAATATCTATTAGATTAAGTTGAAATTAAGGAGATGATATTGAATTGAATACAATGGTATTCAACCATTGTACAAAACTTTGGAGTTCACTGAATTCATCAACAACTTTTATATCCCACTGGATGTTGCTCTTCTTCTTGATACTCTTCCCCATCCCAGGTTCTTAGAGTTCTCATTCCATCCAAGGCCATCACATTTTAACATCCTTTTCTGCATCTCCTGACAAACTAGACTTCTTCTTACTCTACCTGTACTTATTAAAAATGATTGATTCATATGGCACCCTGAGAACACCAAGAGAAAGGGATCCTGGGAGACATTTGGCTGATATAAAAACAAAACAAAAAAAATCAATTAAAAATACTGTTTTTAAAGAGTGAACCTTTGTATAGTTACTTATAGAGGCAATGTGGCATAGTGGCTAGAGAGCCAATCTTGACCCGGATTCAAGGTTCCAGTTCTGAAATATACTAGTTACAAACCCTAAACAAGCCATTAGCTTCTTAGTGCTCTGGGCACTATAAGGCACAGAGAAGTTGCTGACTTGCATTGATAGAGGGAGTTACCTCACCTGGAACTTCTCTATATTAATAAAACATCATTAATTCCAGGCTCTATTCCTATGTAGTTCCATATATGTAGGGCACTATGTGATCTTGGTTTAGTGTGTTACCAATGCCAGGTAGAATATTTGCATTTACATGGGGTTTTCTACAGATAATCCTTTTAAGTCAAAGAAGTGACTAATGGTGGGAACTCCAGACACCTGTCTGAACATTAAGAGTAGATATTTTGGGGAAAAGGGGATTTTCAACACTCCTCAAATCACAAAGCCCCAGCAATACTCTATTCTGCCTATAACTAGAGACAGTCCTTTATTTATGGCATAGTAGTCCAAGACCACGGAGGTAGGCAAGTGATCTCAAGATTGGTCAGATTGCATTTGGGAAGACAAGCAAAGCAGTTTTGTTATATGACACATGCAATCCATCTGAACTATGCTCATTTACAGACATGCTGGATTCTACAGTTCAATGATAGTCAAGTGCAGGTCAGAAAAGAGGATACAATCTCAGAAGCTCAATTTTGTCCATGAGTGTCTAGACTTCAGGATAAATGGACAAAACAGATTCTCCCTCTCAAATCCCACTTTTATATGCCAAAGACATCATGATCTTCAAGAGTAGTGCACAGTTTGTATTTTTCTCAGATTAATTCCTAGCTATTTCCTGTACTTTAATTGATGTTGATAATTTGTGGAAGCTTTTTGATTGGAAATAACTTCTGGGGTTTGGAGTTTATTGTTCTTGGTGATAGTGGTGGTGGTGTTTTTGCTATTTTTCTAAAAAGCATTTATTAGTCATTTGGGTAGCTATTTTTTATTTAAAAAAAAGATATCCAGAATTATTTATAGAGAATAATTGGCAAACATATAATTCCTCAATAGGCTTTTTTGACAAATGAGTAGTAGTTTTGCTATAGTTTTCTCATGCTATAAGGCATTTTAATTAGCTCATACTCTTTTACTGTTGAGGACTACCAGGAAGACTATTGTTTAGAAAATTATTTTCAATTTAAGGAATTATGACATTCAATTTTTACCTCAAAAAGTTTCAAATGTGCTCAAAAATAAATTAAATAAGTTGTTTATAAAATTAGTTAAGAATGTAAATGATTGGTTGTGAAGAACAAGTATATTTTGTAACATAATATTTCCAGAATAATTTAAAGCAAATACATTGAGATTGAAGTGAGAAAATGAGAGTTTGAGGTCTAACTGTTAATTTGCAAGAATGTTAACTACATCAAGTCATTCAATTCTCTCTGCAATTCAGTTTTCCTTATTTGAAAAATGGGAATAGTAATATTTAAACAACTCTTATCCCATAGGGGTATTAGGAGGGAAGTGCTTGGTAATTTTTAAAATGCCATATAAATGGAAGCAAAGATTATTATTGTATAACCAATAATTTATCTATCCTTCTTGCAACTGGAACACTTTACTGATTGTTATTACCTCCATGAGACTATGATAATGATATTCAAAGTGATAATCCAGTAGTCCCTTCTAATTAAAATGAAATGTTAAGGTCAATATTGCTTTTGGATTTTAGTAAAAAAATTTTTTTGAAAAGTGATAATTTATATAATACAAAGAAAATAATTATTGAGTTAGTCAACAAGGATTTGTTAAAGAGTTTGCTACATGTCAAGAAGGTACTGTGCTAAATTCAGAGTCAGCAGAGGCCTATTTTGGAGTCAAAAAGATCTGGATTCAAGTCATGCCTCTAACATTAACTGTAATATTATGAAAAAATCACTTATTCCCTTTAGGGAACTCTTTAAGATAAATTACAGAATAGTTGTTGACTTGCACTGATGAACTATTTTCCATTCTGGGAATTCTCTATATAGTTGATATCACAGGTCTGAACTAAAAAACAAAAACAGTTTTCTATTGATCAGAACAGATGATTAACCAGAACATCCCATTCCCAGTCCACAATGGCTAGTAGATCTTACAAAGACTCCTAAAGAAAAAAAAAAAAAACAACAATACTTCAAAACATAGGGATCTGACATTTCTCTGTCTCTGAAACTTCAAAGGCTCAGCCCAAATACTACACATCTCAAATTGTAGTGAATGAACCTTATAGACACATAGGAAAGCTTCTACATTTCATGGTCTCTTTGAAAGAAAGGGAATTCACACCAAAACCATAAAGGATAATACAAAAACACTCAGATTGCTTTTACTCAGACACACAACTGTGTCTCATATGCTTCAAGTCCTGCAGTGCACAATCCATAATCAAGTATTCTAATTTAGGAACAAAAAATATGGTTGATAACATTCATTCACTATAGAAATAATTTTGAATGATTATAATATGCCTATTATCCAATTACATATTTCAACAAAATCTAAATTTGTTTTGATTTCCACAAGAGAGATACTCTTCTTTGTGAGCACTCACACCAAAAGTTAGGACTTTTAAACTTCTTAAGTATGTAGGATACACTTCTCAAATACTTACTTAACATTGAGCTTGCCTTTCTCAAGCTTGAGAAGAAACATGAGCTGCTTTCATTTAAAGGAAACTTATTTACAAGTTTTCATGAGGAATTGATGTTTTTGACTCTTGATGTGGGAGGGTGTTACACCTCCCAAATGAATTAGATCCAACTCAAGTAACTGGTCCTCAAGTTTATAAGTAGATACACAGTCTAGAAGTTCCAATATTGAAATCAACAATGTGAAAACAAAGCCGCAGTGATCCAAACTGTTTTAAAAATCATGCTTTTTGCCATTCCTACATTTTTTTTCATTTGGAAGACAGTATTTTAATAGAAAAAAACACACTATAGCTTCCTCTCTCAGCCCTATTCAGAACAAACATAGGAATATATATACATATACATTCTACCTTTATTTTTAATATTTACCTAGCATTGATATTTTTGGTTTCATTTGGAAGACATTTTTTTTGAAGGTTGGGAGAGAAGGGAAGTGATTTTGGGAAAGCCTCACTTCAGAATCAGAACTGAAGGCCCTTTAACCTCATGGGATATGTAACTCACATAACAATCTCCCTTCATCATTGTCTCAAACACTGAATCCAACAAGACACAGCACTGTGAGTCTCCTCTTACCAAAAGGGAGGAGGATATGATGCTATTGGTAGTGATATTAGCCAGTGGTGGGTAGAAAATTATTTCATTTCCTAAGGTCACAGACTACATTTCCATTATGAATCAGCAGATAAAGTGAATGTCTATGGGAGGGGCAGAGGGAGAGCAAAAAAATGTATGCATACATGTGGATTTCAGGTATCTACTTATAAAATAAATCTATCACATTCATTGTATTTTTATAAGTGTTCCAAAGCTTGTGCAATATTCTTTTATCAGACCTTAGAAGCCTTTTTATCAGGAGTCTGGTAAAGAGAGCTGAACATAAAGTCTCCCAGAAAGCAGGGGAAAGTGAATATAATCCCTTCTTTCTTTACTTTTAAAAAATTATTTTTATCATTTGTGTTCTACGTGGGATAAACATTCAAAATCCAAAAAATGATCATACCATAATTTTTCCTATTATTGTTTCCATAACTCAAAAAATATAAGATGCTTTCAACTGGCTAATTTTATGACTTTTCTTTCTATTCTTGTTCCAGGGCAACAAGAATTTTGCCAACTAAAAAGTGCTATAAACAGCCATGCCCTAGCTGAAAAAAGCAATATGCCGTCAGCCTGACATATACCTCGCTTTTCCGCTCATTGTCAGCACTGTGATTGATGGTGTAGTTCATTAATGTGGGACGATTGTCAGCTTTTCCTGAATAAATATAAAAAGAAACAAAGAAATCCCCACCCTTTTCAAGCCAGAGTGAATTATTTCCTACTTTCCCGTCTTAGTTTTAAGCATCAACAGTGCATTTTTCTCCACATAAATAATAAATCTCAACTTTAATGGTAGGAATTTTAGTTGGGGTTCAAGATTCAACCCTTTTTTAAATATGTAAAATAATAGTAAGTGAAGCAATAGAATGTTGCTTCAGAGAAGAAAGCAATTTTGGCACCTAAATGCCATTTACTTCAAAGTGAACCTTCATGTTTGTTTACAAAGTAGGTAAAAGCAAGAAATAATCACTTTAGAAAGTTGTAAAGTAGAAATGGTTTGTCATTTGCCAGACCATGTATAATCAGCAGCACAAATAAGAGAAACCAAGAGATAGATGTTATGGACACTAATTCATAGCCGAATGGGGCACAAAAAAAAAAGGAAGTGTTGTGGAAATAACACACAGGCTTTCTATTTCTCTCCCATATACTGATTATGAATATTTTCATAAGAAACACATAAGAATCAATTAGGTAAAGGAAGCTTAGAAGACTTACATCTCAGTTACTGTGTTGTAACATTTGCCATTTTCATGACATATAGTTAACCACATGACTTTTGCTTGCTCTGGCATCCTTATCTTTCTGCCTGATTAGAATCTTTATAATCAGGTCATTGCTTACCCTGTTAGCCACGGGGTCAATACCCACCATTACACACACCTTAAATTTGCCTTAGTGTGTGAAAAAAAAAAAACATAGCTGAAATAAACACGTCCTCATACATATGGTGGCGATTCACGGTTGATGCACAGGCAGCATTGCACTCTGGGCACTCTATTCCTCTGCATATTTTCTTGGATGGTAATGTGCTAATGACAATAATAATTTATTCTCAATATGTGCTAAATTCATTGCATTGGATTGTGATGTATTTTGAATGCCATTGGAAGAAAGGGAAACAAAAAACTGTAGGAAAAACTGGCATTATGCCACCAACTGAAGATCCAATCTGACTGTAATAGAAGGTGATTATTGAGAACTAGCAGGCAGACAATGGATGGTTTCCTCTTAAAATGACAGCTCAGCTGAGTACCAACCATCCTCTTATAGCACAAAATGTATAGGATTTTGTGGTGCCCTAATTCCTAATAGTATAGGAAGCACATTTCAAACCTGTAGACTTATTCTCATAGTGGTAAACCAGTTAAGGGTTAAATGCTGAGAGTGTTTCAATGAAGGTGAAAAAATGCCTACCATGCTTTAAAATTTTTTCCAAAGTACACACACACACACACACACACATATATATGTATGTATGTATTTATCTGTTTATATTGTCTCATTTGATCATTACAAGCACTCTGTTAGGTATATAGGGCAAATATTGTTATAGCCATTATACAGATGGTAAAAATAATGCCCAAGGGGAATAAATTACTTGTTCAAGGGAAAATAGTAAGTGACAGGATTGGAACTAAAACTCTGGTCTCCTGACTCATATTCTTTCCAATGTACCATTATCTCCCTAACAAGGTAATATGATAACAAAACTAATACTTTTAGAAGGGTTTTTTGGCTAATTTTTTCCACAAAATTTATATTTGGAATCACCTAAAATGTTAACTAATAACTACAGAGATTAGATTACTTAATGTCTCATTTTTATTTCAAATTCCCCCTGTACACACATATCACAACATAAGTAGAATTAAGTAAAATATATACTAAAAATATATATCTATTAATATGTTTGTGTATGTTTCCAATCACTTCAATCATTAAGACCCTTAATTTTCCAGTATGAGTGGCCAGAGAAGTTTGACAGAGATTTTGCAAAGCTGTTTGAAATCAATGGCAGAACCCCAGACCCATCTGAAACTCTTTCAGAAAGTAGCCTGCCGAGAAAATTGCCTTTTCGCTTACTGCATTATATCCGCCTATGCTTCTTAAATAGTCACAGCAACACTTTCAGAATGTCATGGAATAATAAAAATCAGTTGTGGGAAATACAGGGTTTTAAAAGAGGAAAAAGTGGCATCCTACAAACTCCAGGCCTTATATGTCACAGTGACCTAAAGTCTAACAAGACTGGCTCGCCAGTGCCTCAGAGTAAATTAATATAGACACATTCTCTGGATTTTGTCAGGACCAAGCCTTGACATTCAGCCAGAGTCCTCCACAAAGGAAAAATAATCCACAAGAGTAGTAAATTTATCAATCAAATTCTGTAAGTGTCCCTTGCTGATAACACCACTCACCTTTAGAATTTTATGTTACTAGAGAATAAAACTCTATAGGTCTCTACCTCCAGGCTCTTCATTGAGAAGAACATCATTGACGGGAATTCACAGATGTTTACCATTCTCCTGCCTATAATCAATAGGAAATCAGGATACTCTTTTTGCTTCTTAAAGATAAGTCAGATTGTAGACCAAAGAATATAATGAATAACAAGCAATGACGTACACAAGCAATGACGTACACATAAGTGTCTTTAGTGTGGATTCCAAAGGAATCTTCTGCCTCATTTTTCTCCTGGCACAATTAAAAGGAGAGACAAAAAGACAAGTAGATTGATAAACTTTATTTTAAACTATTCTGAATCTACATTTTCAGGGCTTATTAACTTTGAGTTTGGATACAATGTTGATTTTCTTTTCTATATATTTATTATGGAACAATGTGAGAAAAGAAATCCAAGAAAGCATTAGTTCACACACTCAAGATCAGAAATTTAAAGCTGGAAGAGACTTTAGAGGTCAACTAGTCTAAAACCCTTATTTTATAGATGAGGAAACTGAGTCCCAGAAAATGTTTTGTCCAATGTCACACAAGTAATAACAAGCAGAACTAGAGCCCAAGACCTCAGGTTATAAATTGAACACTCTTTCAACTGTCACAATCCTTGAAAAAAAAATACATATAGTCAACAATTTCTAAGAATAAAATAATTATACTAAACAATGGAAATACAGAGGTGAACAATAGCTCCTGACCTCAAGAAGCTTATAGTTTCATGGTGGGTACAAGGATACAGAAATATTGTGATTATATAAATAAATATCATATTAATTAGAATGTATTAAGAATGGGAAGCACACTAAGTGTGAAGATAAATTTGAGAATAAGAGTTCTTTCACTGGGGAAGGAAAAGTGATCAAAAAAGATCAATGAATGACATAGCATTTGAATTATTCCTTGAAAGAGGTGCAGAATTTTAGCTCAAGGGCAATTCCAAACATGGGGGAACAGTAACAAAAACAAAAGAGGGAAGTAGAAGAATTAGACAGGAGCCCAGTTTGACTAAAATTTAGTGTAAGAAGGGTAGTACAAAACAGCAGATTCTATTCTAAAGTCAATATATGTCTGTTTCTTCCATGTGATAGGTAACAGACACAAACTTTTCAAATGAAGATGAAACCCTGACAGTGTCAAAGATCTGTTGTATTACTCAACTTACCAATATGCCAATAGCCTGGCAAAAGAATGGTAGTACAGTGTATGTCTATTTAGATTGGATTTACATCAAAATCTTTTGCTTCATCCCTTCTCTCCAAATCTTCCCAATTTGATCTATTATGAGAGTCATACATGATTAACAAGGAAAAAAATCAAATTAAAAATGATAAGAGAACTGCATTTGCCAACATTGTACTCAAGATCAGGGATGAGTTAACATTTGGAGAAAAGAAAGGATTATAGCTGTTTCACCAGCAAGAGAGGACAATTTGCTTTCTTAGACAATCAAATTGGAAGGGTAACAGCCTCTGAAAGATGGATGGAGCTGAAATGAAAGTCATGATTATTTACATGGTCCAAGCAAATGAATTTTGCAGAGTTTAGCATAGGAGTTTTGCAGGACTAACTGACATCATAAGTCCTTCAGCCCTGGCACACAAATGTGGCAACTGTGTCCATTTTTACAATCTAATTTTACAAAAGATTAACCACAGGGAAGGTATCAGTGAATGGTAAAGAGGCTAGATTGTTGCATTTAACTGGAACGAGAGAATATAGCAGTCACAATTGAGTACTGATTTTTTTTCTCCTTTCTGTGAAAGAAAATATGTCAGGTGCAGTAATCACTAGATCATGGTACAGCCTAAAAATATCTCTCAGATAATCCAGGATAAAAAGAACAAATAAGACCCCAAGCCTTCAATGCTGTCCAGAAGAGAATGGGACTTAGAATCGAAAGGGCTGAGTTCCCATCTCAGCCCTACTACTTTCTGTCCCTTCCCCTTGCAGGGTCTCAGTTTCCTCCTCTGTAAAAGGATGGGACTATAGTAGATAATGGAGGGAAGAAGGTCCCTTTCAGTTCTAACAATCTGCATTTTCTTAAAAAATACATAAAACTGTTCATAATCTTGAAGAAAAAGTTTTTATTGGGTCCTCACAGGTGGTCTAGCCCCAAGGCACTGCTGAATTATTGCATTATATTATTATCACTTTAGCTATACCCAACACAGAAAGTTCAGTTTCTAAATAAAACATTTTTTAAAAGAAATGATTTCTCTTTTTCAGCAATACAGTCCATTAAACAGAAGGTCTCTGTTTACCTTGTTCTCTTCCTTGCAAACCAGTGAGGATGAGGCTGGCTTGCAGAATTTTTTTTTTTAATTCTTCCAATTTACATATGCTTTATTTTTTTTTCAGAAGAATGTCACATGCTTATTAATGTAACACTTTCACAAAGACAATGTCAGAAACATGCAATTGTGGTGGCTTAGCTTCCCACTTGCCGTGTTTTGATTAGGATCTGTGTTAATTCACAGCCCACACTGTAAAGCAACTGAAAATTATCTTTGTCAATACAGTTTCCTAACAATCACTAAACCCAGGCAATTAGATATAAATAAGTCATTGTCGGCAAAATGAGGAATGTCATGTAATGTCTCAAATGAATAAAAGAAACAGTTGGAAAGGGAAGGGAGGGTACAGAGAGAGAGAAAGAGAATACAGAAATTCCTTATGGGGTTTCCAGCTAAAGGAAAAACTTTATGCTCCTAAATAAAGACACACAAAAATAAACACACTTGAAAAATCATTATCCAATGCACTTTTAAGCCAACTCCTAAAAAGAAATTCCTTCTGAAATGCTCTTGGATGGTTGTTTATATATTAAGATCAACATTTAAGTTGTGTTACAAAGCTCATTGTACACTATATAAGCAGTCCTAAGACCTCTGAAACAACATAACTTTGGGTCTAATCCACTGAAAACATACTCTCTGCACATGAAAATTTTGTTCGCTTTGGTTGGGAAAAAGTGAGGAATGTACTTTTTTCCAAGTTAGAAGAGGGTCAAGAAAGCATTTTTCAAATATATTCCCCGGTGAATGACCAAATGGTCAGTGTTCCATCATGCACCTGAGAAAGTTTGCAAGCCAAGAAGCAGATCAATTTTTGAAAGAAGCATTCATACCTTAAATATGCATTTATGTTCCAACACAAAAAAATGTAATAAGAGTTGTACATTTTTCAAGAAAAGAGCACAGAAATCAGGGGAATTTGGGAACTTTAGAGTCCTGTGCCTCTTTAGCCCAACAGCAAGTATGCTAAAATATTTTAGGAGAAAATTATCAGAACTCAAAATGAATCCTACTAATGCTAAGGAAAAAATATCAGAATTCCAAAACCCAAAATAGATCTCTATCCTGTACAGAAGGCTTACTTAATAAGGCCAATGAAGAGATATTTTATTCTACAACCATATCTGCTCCCTATCAATTAGGTTCCCCAAAATAATCTTCAGGAACCTCATCAATTTTCCATTTAACCAGGTCAGAGGGAATTCCCATGAACAAGAACTAAAATATTAAAATCTATAGGTCACTAGGTACTTCAAAAAAAATAAAAAAGACAAACTTCCTCTTTATTTAGCATCGTATCCTTGAGCATCACAGAGTTCTACAACAGAAAATGTTAGAATAGTAAAAGATCTCAAAGATCAAGGCCACTATCCTTGTTTTACAGAGTAAGAAAACAAAGTCCAGAGCTATCTAATAATTAGTCCAAAAACTTTACAAATTAGTGTGGCTGAGTCCTAGCCAAAACTCCCAAACCTCTTTCTACAACTCCACAATGACCTAATGATTTGTCATCTCATCATCATCTTCATATGTACCTTGTATATATTGGTTTTATATTGTAATTAATTTTTATTTATATTGTATTTAATCTTGCATTTAAATTAATAAAGCTGAAAAACTGTACCAAGACCTTTGGGACACTTTCTATACATGTTATACACACAAAACATTTCCATATCCCTCTCATTTGATTTTCACAACTCTGTGAACTATGTAAAAATAAAATCATGGAATCATATAGTTAGAAGAAACCATATAAATAATCCAGAAACCTAGAAATAATCTGGGGTGCATGAATTCCCTTCTTCATTTTGATCACTGTATTTCAATATAATCAATTTTCTTTGTAATTGTACAAATTATATTTTATGGAATCAAAAACCTAAATATCTTCATTTATATATTTTAAAACTTTTGCATTTTATTTTATTCTGAAAAGGTGTCCATAGGATACCAGACTGCCAAAGGGGTCTAGAACACAAAAAGCTTAAGAAGTCCTGATCTAATATATTTCCCTCATTTTATCGATGAGGAAGCTGAAGCCCGGACAAAAGAAAAACTTGCTCAGAGGCACATAATAAAAAGTGGCAGAGTAAGAACTTGAATTCAAATCTTCAAATTCCAAGTCTCAAGCTTTTGGGTTCTAAGATTTTTGTTTTTGTTTTTTGGTTTTGGTTTTGGTTTTGGTTTTTTTTGGTTGTTGTTTTTAAGAGTGGTGATAGATTCATGAAGATCTTCCCATGCTCCCTTGTGACCAATAGAATGCATTATTTGAAAGACAGAATGGGGTTAAGGGATGTAGTGTAAAACCATGGAATGAAGTGAACTGGTTCAAAAGGGAATTAGACCCATGACTTTGACCTCATGAGCCCTGACTCCTAAACCATTGTAACCAGTTACAAATGGTTTTTGATTAGGCATGAGCAAATATATTTTACATCTCTAATATGGAGTTAGTACCTACATAGTTAGTTCTAAAAGTGATTAATTAACATACTGTTTCAAAGTGTTTGTGCATTAGAGGTAAATAGCAAGAATAGAATTTCTTTGCACTGGTATTCTCTCTTTGTCCTAAACTAGAGATAAATAACCTGGAACCTGATTTACAAAGTTAAGCGCCCTTCTCTTCTCCCCTGCCCACTCCCAACATAAAATTAATACATTCTGCTTTGGAGGTTAGCTCTAGGACTGACCTGTACTGATTGATGAATGAATCAGTGCAAATTCACCTAACCCTTTGGATGTGGGGAGCTCAGTTTATGCCTCACCTCTCCTCTGGTCACAGAGAATCAGGGACTACCCACTCATCGCCATTAGCCCCACCATCGCACATTTACCACTGTACTTCTTGCTCTGGAAAGAGTAATCAAATCACTACCGCCATTTTTACTGAATAGGGGCAACAATGACTGCCCTGTGGTTCTCACAATTCCTGTGATTGCCCAAATTAAAATTTCCTCTCTCAGCTACAACCCCCACCTATGTGTTATCTCCCCATATTCAAATATAAGTTCCTCAAGGGCAGAGACTGCCTTTTTTTGTATCTGTATCCCCAGTATCTGACACATAATAGATGCCTGATAAATGCTTTTTCATTCATTCTGGAGTCTACTGCTATTCCCTTTAGCCAAAACAAAATATTTCCCTGATCCTTGGAGAACAAAGGATACAATATGGATTGAGTGAGGAGTTTAGAATGTGCTAAAACCGGGGATTTGTGTACACAAGTGTTTGGATTGGGTATTAGTATGGATGGATAGGGTTGACATCTGATTAGGTATGAGTGATTAATATAAGCAGAGATTCAGCAGACTGTGACAGGTTATGGGAGAGGATTTCCAAAGATTCTGCAAGGGGCAGGAGAATTAGGTAAACTCATCTGAGAAGCAGGGTACAACTGGTTTGGATAAAGTGTTTTAATGTCATCAGCTTTGGAAATGAACCAGTGTCCACTGCTCCTATCTTTACACTTCATCCCTAGACAAAAACAATAAGAAGAAAGAAAACAAAACAAAAAAACCCTATGAAATTGAAAAAAAATATGATTGGTTTTATAGATCTTATTTAAAATGTACCTCTATTAAAGAAAGGACAGAATTAGCATCTTGTGGTTAAGTCATTCATAACTTTGGTAACAGAGTTGGCAATTATAATTAAATGTTATGGGATGCTAGTAAGCTGATGTTTACTTTTAAACATTAACAAAAGCTAGAGCTAAACCCCAAATTATTTATATTTTGTTTTGAAGATCATTACGACATTTATTCAATAAGCACCTAATGAGTTCTTATTATGGACAGAGTGCTATGGGGTATTCAAAGAATATATTAAGCAAGATGCCTTAATTGTTATTAATGTTATTATGTGCACACATACAATCATTTTCCTATCATAGATGTGGCTCATAGCTCCACTATGTCTTAGAAGACCACATTCATGAATTCTGAACCTGGAAATTTTGGTTATTCAGTAGCCAACCTTCTGATGACGAGCTTCTCTGAACATAGCTTGTTTGGTGCACAGACAATAGACATATGGACCATTGCTATGGCAACATGAAGTCTTTCTATCTTAGAAAAAAATCGACTTACTTTCCATTGACAAAGTATCCAAGAACTCAGGCTCATTTACATGGATGTAATGGAGCATCAGAGTAGGACTGAATGAAGGACATGAACATAGACATACACACACACAAACATACATACACATACACATATTTTTGCAAACATAGATTTTATCTTCCTAATTATGTTCCCTTGCCCATAAACATGTATATTAATTAAGCATCTGCTATGAACCAGTCATTGTCCTAAGGTGAGGGTACAAAGAAAAAAGCTAAACAGTCCTGCCTTCAAGGAATTTCCATTCTAATAGGGGGACAACACATGTGCATATATGTATATGCAAAAGAGAAGAGACCTAGTTGGGGGGAGGAGAGGAAGATTCACAGTTAGAAAGACCAGGAAAGGCCTCATACAGAAGTTAGTACTTGAGCTGAATCTTAAGCATTTGAAGAGGCGAAGAAGGGGAGGAAGTATATTGCAGGAATGAAGAACATCCAGTGCAAAAGTACAGAAATGGGAGTTTTAATGTTTTTTTTTTGGTTTGGTTTTTGGTGAAGCAATTAGGATTAAATGACTAGCCCAGAGTCACATAGCTAGTACATGTCAAATGTCTGAGGCTGGATTTGAACTCAGGTCCTCCTGACTCCAAGACCAGCACTCCATCCACCAAACCACCTATCTGCCCCAAGAGTTTTGATGTTACTGGGATAGATGGAGAAGCAAGAGAATTAGGTTGCATACACTCTACCAGGATTAAAGGGTAAGGTGAATCTAGGTTGTGACAAACTTTGAATGCAAAGGGTTATTATTTGATACTAGGAAGAGATAGCCATTAGTTTGTCATCTATGGATTGACACAGTTGGTGCACTTTAGGAAAATCATATTTTTCAACTTTGTGGAGGATGAATTAAAAGAGAACCTTTTAGGGACAGCTATGTGGCGCAATGGATAGAGCACCAGCCCTGAAGTCAGGAAGAGCTGAGTTCAAATCTGGTCTCAGACACTTAACATTCCCTAGCTGTGTGACCCTGGGCAAGTCACTTAACCCCAATTGCCTCAGCAAAAAAAGCAAAAAAAGAGAGAGAGAGAGAGAGAGAGAGAGAGAGAGAGAGAGAGAGAGAGAGAAGAACCTTTAAGAAGAAAAACCAAATAGGAGGCTGTTAGAATAATTCAGTTGAGAAGTTATGAGAACCTGAATTAGGATAATGGATATATCAGTGAAAAGAAGGGAATATATGCAACAGAAGGACCTCAACCTGTTCATAAAATCAGAGATCAAAAGAAGATAGCTAGTCTAATACTCTCATTTTATAGATGAGGAACTTCAGAACCAGAGAAGCTAAATAATACCCAAGAATCCAAAGACATTAAGTATTAGTGTTACTACATGAAATGAAGTCTCTTGACTCTAGAGCTAGTGATCCTTCTAATGGAGTTAGAAATGACAGTATATGGGGTGAGGGAAGACGAAGATTTGAAGCTGACATCAAAGGCTACAAGCCCAGATAACTGATAGAATGGTGGTATCCTTGAAAGAAATAAGGAAATCTGTAAGAGGAATAGCTTAATATAGGAAGTGAGATCTTAGCAAAAAGAAGGAATTTCATTTTGCTCTCTCTTTCAACTCTTACAACATTCATTCCTAAGTAATTTATTATAGACTTTTGTTTCCTAAGTGATTCTTTGCCTATTTCTGTAAATAGATCACATTTTCTTGAAAGACATGTTTATATCTTATTATTTCTCTTTATTCTCTATTCTATCTATCCACACCCATAACCACATGTACCTAGTACAGTCCTGGGCATGAAGTAACTGGTAAATAAATGCTTAGAATCAAAAAATCTAAGATTTCAATGGGATCTCCAAAATCATAGTATCCAACTCCCTATCCCTCCCTTGCAAGAAGTCCTAAAATATTTCTAAGAAGTAGCATCTAGGTTCTTCTTGAACATTTTTAGTGTCCAAGGAGAACTCATTATCTCATTAAGTAGACTATTCCATTGTTCAACATATCTAATTATTTGAAAAGTTCATGCTTCTTTTAAATCAAAACTTCCCTCTCTGTGGTTTTGACTTCTTTGTCTTAGTTCTACTTGCACTTACACAGAATAAATCTAAACCCTTCTCCCTTTAATCTTTTAAATTTTTAGAGACCATCATCCGATGCTTTCTTCCTCTTTCCCCTCTTCCTACCATAGTTTTCTCCTTTCCCAACTAAATATCCCCAGTTCCTCCAGCCATTTCTTGTATCAAAAGATATCCAGATGCTTCATCAATCTAGTCTACCCTCTCTGGACACATTCAAATTTGTCAGTCCCCCATTTAAGATATGGTCTCTAAACCTGAATCCAACACTTCACATGTGGCTGGGCTTATACAAAATAAAGGAGCACTATCATCTTCCACTCTAGATACTATAGAGTCTTTTTTTTATTCATGCATGCTGATATTATATTAAATATTTTTGGTAATCTTGTCAAAATGTTGATTTAATATACAGTCATATAAAGCTCCTAAGGTTTTTTTTTTAAAACATAAACCATATTTCCCTTATCATTTCTGTATTTGTACAGTTGACTTTTTAACTTAATTGCAGGCCTTTACAAACATCTATAATTTCATCTTCTTCACTTTGATCCATATATGCCAGGTACGGAAATCTTTTTTAAACCACTATTCTCTTACTCAATGTATTAATTATGCTTCCCAGCTTTGTGTTCTTTTTAAATCCAATATGTGTCTTCTATGTTTTCATCCAAATCATTGATTAAAAATGTTGAACAGGACATGGTCTAGTACAGAGCCTTGCAACATGCCACTAGAGACCTTCCTTCCAGTCTGATATAGATCCATTAACAGCATTCTAAGTAATTGTTGATTGATTAATGAGATGCTGAAACATTAATTCTTGGTTACTTTGTACTATACAAAGGTAATTTCAGTTCTTCTGAAGACAGAATTAGGTTAATTATCTTGAACAGAGACCTGCCCATCAACCAGACAACTACTTATTCATTCACGGGATGAAGATTTTTTTTCATTGCTCTCAAACTTATCTCCTTGGCTTGAGAGAAGAATGAAATATATTATATTTAAAACCTCAGAAAACACTTCTTTAAAAATCTTACTAATGTAGATCTTCCAGACAGAAAAATCCAATGTGATTGAAAATGCTTATTTGAAAAGTAAACTATTTACACTAATCTTGAAAAGATCTTTCACCCTAGAAAGTTGTATCTCTTTGCCGTGTTCTTTTGTCTTAAAAGTCATTTGACAAACTTGAAGAATATGAAACTTTGTGATTTGAACTCTTCCTGCGATACTCCAGAATCTCACAATGAATTCAAGATGGTACTATCAGGATTGCTACACCTTATTAATCTGTTACAATCACAACACAGGCTCCATAGGGAGACTATTGTAAGGAGAGCAGAAAAAAAAAACACAAGACTGGACCTTGAAAGCAAAAATTGCCATGTGCCCAGTAATAGGATGATCTGTGTCACATGGCCCTCTAATTGAAAAAATATGCTGGAAAGAATACCAAGTGGAGTGTAAGAAACACTATTTATTTGGGTTGCTTAATAAGGAAACCTTCACAGATCTCCTACTCTTGTTTCCAGGGAGAAAAAAAAATGTACTTTAAAACCCAATTCATTTAAAATACAGATACATAACCCTTGAATAGTCCTCACAAACACAAAGTGGGGGGATGGGAGTGGAGGGACATTTCTAGTTGTTTGGATTTTTAAATCCAGGGGACATTTAAATTACAGCAGGAATGCTGCATCTGAAGAAATTTTCCCAGCCCCCTGATTTTATTTTATGTCTCAAACAAAATGCTCCTTTTATGAAAAACCCAACTTAAATATTAATGCGTGTTTTCTTAAGGAAGTGGAAGGCGAATCAACTTCCTGGTACCCAGGGTATCTGATTTCTAAAATGGTCTGACACTGATTGTCACAACTTCACCAGATGTGAGGGGTGAAGCTCTATAAAAACGGAAGCCCAGGCTTTGAGGCTTACTGCTGTGTCGGCCCCACAGTGCAGTGAGCTGCATCCTCTGATAGTATATTTTTGTTAGCTGACTGCCCGGAAGCCCTCGACTGCATTTTTATTCTGTGATCCTGCAAGGACCTTCCCAGCCCTAATGACAGTTCAGAAATCAGAGTATGTTTGTGTAGATGACTTTTGGTGCTAGTTTCAAAAAATATATAAATCTCATCACTGACATCAATTTATTAGACACAATGGAGTCAGGTGGGATATAGTTCCAGTATTCAAAATATGGAACTTTTTTTTTAATGTATTTTTAGAAACTTTTAAAAATGTCTTTTGTTTACTCTTGCACACAAAGAAACAATGTCTTTTGTCACTAATCCCCCCTCCCCCTTTACTGTTGGGTTTGTTTACTGACATTTTCAATACAGAGCTATGAGAAGAGTATTTCCTCATATTAAGTCCAAATGTCACAAAGAACAAAATCTGCTTTCTAAAGAAGCCTGTCTATATAGATAAGATTTGCTTGGTTAAAAAGAAATATAAATAAAAATAAACCTTGTTTTCCATATGTACTATATATCCTGTTCATAGTCTTTATGGTTCTGACGCTTTTTAAATCTAATTTTTAACTAGATTATTTGGAAGCTCACTGAGCTTCAACTGTTCAACTGCTGTGATTTGCTATTTGAAGACCATCCAATTTTCAAGTGAGCTGGTACAGGGTTAGGAAGATTGGCCCATGTGTGGAACTGAAAGAGTTAAGTCAAATGAATAAATAAATTTAAGAGGTGCTCTTTCTGCTAGAGATCTGAATTATCTGAATGGGGTCCAGAGATAACAAATAGGTTTGCAAATATCTTATCATCCATCCTGCTTCTATCTACTACACTACCCATACCCTGCTAGATACGATCAACACTTAAAGGCTTTCCACTTGACCCTCCACCTCCCATGCTGACCCCCAGCAGGCTCTCTCTAGGACTGCTCAGTTGTAAAGTATTAGTTTGTAGAGTAAGAGAAGAGAATCAGAGGCTTATGGTTGTAGCATTGCTTTAAACTAGCCTGACATAGGAAAATACTGTTTTACAAAGAAATTAATTTAAGGGAGCACAACTAATTTTTGTGTGTGTGTGTGTGTGTGTGTGTGTGTGTGTGTTTACAAAAGACTTCACTCCAATAGTCCTCTAACTACTAGATGCAACCTAGATATAAATATGATTATTCTTTTTACACTAAACTTTCACATGGAACACATCCACTAGATAAATTCAGATGGAATAGAATCATATGGCTTGCCATAGGAAAAATAGGAAATATAAACAACTCTTTACATGATTTCTTACCTAAATCCTTTAGTTTCCATAATGGATGAAAACCACTTTTTCCTAAGGATCAGAAACCAGTAAACAGGAGATACTGCAGTCAGATGGTAAGAGTCCAGCAATGGGAGTTTATAGACCTACATGTAAATTCCTTTTCTTTCATTGTCTTGAATTATGACTGAGTAAATCTGGCTTAGTTTCTTTAGCAACAGAAAAAAAGTTGGCATTTTCAGATGAAAAGTTCTAAAGCTAATATATGGCAAAGCCAAGATTAGAACTCATACCGCTGGAATTCCAGTTCCATATTTTTTTTCTATGACACTGTCATATAGCTCAGTAAAATAAAGTGTCTTTCTCCTCCTTCTTTGCTTACCTAAATTCAATTTCTTCAAGGTCAAGTTCCCACCAACCCTCTTCCAACTACCTTATTCCAGTCCACATTGAGCACCCTTGTTTTCTGAATTCCTATATGACAAAGGCATTTACTCCAACAACGTCTTCCATTTCACATGTTTATGGGCAGAAGCCATGTCTTGGACACATCTTCTATATCCTACTCATAGTTACAACATGAAGTACATAGAAATTGCTCAATAAGTACATGTTGAATAGAAATGAATTTGGTTTAACATTATTATTATAGAATTATAGAAGCATCCCTGAAATTAAATGACATAATGTAAAGGTTGTGGGAACACGGTTCCACATAATTAAATGTACCATCTACAATGCAATTGTTTTCCATTTCAGATCATTCATCCCCCAATATCTCAAGACCACTATACTGACATCTCACTGACTATATAGGTCTTGGTTAAGGCTTTTTCATTCTTTAGGATCACTGAAAATCCAAGATTGGGGATCACGATGCCTGGATGAAATTCTACATTCTACCACTAAATCATCCATGAATGACATGGCATCTAAATTATTCCCCATTTTGATAATCCCATGAATTTCTAATTCTATGACCACTAATTTTTACTCATTGGATTCATGACACAGTGGATAAAGAATTAGCCTCTCAAACTGGAAGCCTTGGGTTCAAGTCCTGCCTCTAACATATATTATTGCATTAATGGCATTAAACTCAAATAGAAATGAATCACTTCCTGTTGATTTAGAATACCTCAAATTAATATTATCTTTACTAGGTTTCATTTTTATTTATTTTGTTAAGTATTTCTCAATTAGATTTTTATCTTATTCTACTGTACTTGGGAGTTTTGTGCAGGAAAGTTTGAGACTTCTACTCTAGTCAACTGTCTAAAACTCAAGGTTGGGGAGAATGTATTGACATACAACAGTAAAGTGAGTTTCCTCACCTGGAAATTCTCTGTATCAATGAAATCACAAGTTCAGCACCTATGCCTAGAATAACATACATAGGGGCAGTTAGGTAGCGAAGTGGATAGAGCACTAGCCCTGAAGTCAGGAGGGTCTGAGTTCAAATCTGGTCTCAGACACTTAACATTCCCTAGCTGTTTGACCCTGGGCAAGTCACTTAGCCCCAATTGCCTCAGCAAAAAAAAAAAAAAAAAAATATATAAAAAAATAGAATAACGTAGATACAAATTAATAGTATTACAAGCCTCTTCAAGGTCAGAGACTATATATTCCTCCTGATCCCTAATAGAATACCCTATACACAGTAAGTGTTGATAATAACAAAGATGGTATTTTTTCTTTACCTCAAACAATGTTAAATGTAATGCTAAGTGCTAAACATCTTAAATCAAAATGAAACCAAACCTGAAGTGAACTCTGACAACCTCTGAACTCATTGTCTCTTCTGAAGGTCCCAGATTCCATGAGTTCTGTGACCAAGAACATGGAATGAGTTGCCACTATTATCAGCTTGAGGTCAGACACAGGAAGCCTGTATTTATCTCTGCCAGCCAACCAAAACCTGATTCCGAAGCAGGAGCCTCAAAGAGTAGCTCTAATCCTTGGAGCAAGGCTGACACACAGAAAAACATCTTTGCCTGTAGTGTTCAACCAACAAGGCAAAGAGGAATTGTACTGGGAAGAATGGCAAATTGGAGACACCTTCCTCCAGGAAATATTGCCTATATTCTCCCTGGTTGTCTTGCTTGCCCCCTCAGTCACTCATATAAAATCAGTGTATTGAACATACATTTATGTGTTTACCTTTTCTATTAAGTTGCTCAACCTTAAAGGTAATGTTTTTATCTATAACTAATTTATACCTTTTGTGCATATTCTCATCCACTATCGGAGAGATGGTGTTCTCTGGCATATTTGTAGGGCAGTGGATCCTTGATTTCACTATTGTGAATGTTCCCTCCTCCAGAAATTTTCATTTTCTGTAAATACTTGTTTGGGCTTGGTAAAATTTGAAAAAGCTATATTTAAGTATTACTCTAACAGTCTTTACTAATCACACTTCCAGGAAGCCTAGATTTAAGCGAGTACGCGCACACGCGCGTGCACACACACACACACACACACACACACACACACACACACACGGCAATTCCTTGCTTATTGATTCTGGAAAGAAGGAAATTTGCCCAATGACAGAAACAATCATGTTGCTTTGTATTCCTAATAAAGGAAGGAAGACATAAGAGAGAAAAGGCAAAGTAATAAAACATCTCACTATCCAAATAATTCAGCAAGGAGAAATACAATCTCTAAAAAAAGAAAAGAAGAAAGAAATGTGGACACCTCTCTCTCCTTTGCTTCCCACAACTAGTCAATCACCAAATTAATCTGCTTTTCTGTGCACAACATCTCTTAGATCCACAGTTCCTCTATATCATGACTACCAAAGCCCCCAGTGACCTTGTGACCTCCTCCCTCCCAGGACTTCTCACCATCAGTCCCTACCCCGCCTTCTCTCCCTGCATGGGAGCTAAATGCTATTCCATTGCTCATCACTACAACTTCTCATTTTAAAACACTCCAATGTCTCCAATATTTAAACTAAGCACCCATGTGCTTCATTGATTTTTTTTTCTTCAGTCAGATATCCCACCAGTTCTTCCAAATGAGTCTTTTAGATTCAGATGTAAACTTAGAGAAAACAGTTAACAATTAATATCAAACACATCCAATTCTCCTACCTACTGATTATATGCCAAACATGTGAGTGTAAATCTTGTTAACTGAATGTGTACCATTTGTGTCTGACCCAAAAGGTTGTAAGCTTCTAGAGGCAGTCACCATAACTAATCTAAATGCTATATTACCCAAAGGTTAGGGTATATTCCTCACAGTTTGCAAAAAGCTCAATAAACATTTGCAGATGGTGAACATTTAGGTCCAAGACAGAAAAACCATCCTTAACTCCCATGAACAAAAGAAGATTATTTGGGGCCCATCAGAATAACAAAAGAAATACCTTTTTTTTTCAGAATTCCATGAGAAAACATTTTGTTAAGTCCATGCATAATTTACATTTTCTTATTTTTCTCCATAAAAAGTATAAATCTTATATAATTTCCGGCAACATTTAACAGGAGATTATTTAAACTAAGAAATGTCTTGTGGATATAAATGTCATGCTCATATAACTAAGTATGTCATGTTATATAACTAAATAATATCCCAGACTTGCTGTGTGTATCTGGATAAGAGTATTGTAAATATAAATGAAAAAAATAAGTAATAATTTATGAAAAGTGATTTGCATTTCCAAATATAAAATGTGTAAAATCCAACTAATTAGCAAGAGTGAGGGCTGAGGTGTTTCTATAGCAACTATAAAAATGCTAAATTATTTTTTTCTCCAAAGTGTTTTATATGTGCCTCATTAATGTTTGCTTTTCCCATTTGTTTTGTGGATAATTCCAAAGTGAAAGGTTTCAAAGACTGCAAAGATTTTTGCTTTGTTGCAAAGTTTGAGAAGAGGCTTATCCTTGAGAAGTATCTCACATACTGACAAAGACCTACATGAAAACTGTATTTGATAGAACATTTTTGGTGCCAGTTCCATCCATCCTTTGTTCTTTGCTTCTTCATAAATTATCTGACTTCTCTACTGGTTCACAATTACTGTCATTGTTTCATTGATAAGTAGATGATAATAGTAATAAGAATAAATGACTTTTATACAGAAATGTAGGATCAGAGATTGAGAGCTGGAAGGGTCCTTGAAGGTCATTTAGTCCAACCCTCTCATTTCACAAAGGAAAAAAACAAGATCAGTCTAGGAAGATGAAGTCACTAGATGAGTCACTTACTTGAGGTCACATGCAGGTAGCAAGCATTTGAAGTAGCATTTGAGTCCAGGTAATTTAACTCCACAGCCAGTGCTCTTTCCACTTGGCTATACTGCTTTTTGCAAAGTACTTTGTATATATCATCTCATTTGAACATCACAATAGCCTTGTGAAATAAGTAATATAGTAGTTATCCCTATTTTGCAGATAAGAGACTGAGAGAGATTGTGTGGCTTGCTCAGACTCACACAGCCAGCAAATCATAGACAGGATGTCTTTGATTCAACCCAGTATTCTATCCACCACACCATTGTATCCAATATGGGGAACAAAACAAGTCATTGCTTCAACTTACTGTCATCTCATTAATTCTCTTAGAGACCCGATTGGAGCAGGAAATCCCCATGATAAGATGACAAAAGAATAGCATTAATTAGTTGTGTAACATTAAACAATGACTTAAACACTCTAGTTTTCAACTTCTTCACATGTAATATGAAGGTGTTTGATCTTAAAGGTCCTTTCTAGCTCTCAATTTGTATGATTTTAAGAGCTAAACAATACAAGTTGTTACTAGTAATTGTTGTATTGTTACTACTAATAATAGATGACTCCCTACTTCATAACAAATGAAGTCCAACTTCTCTCCAGGCTTTCCAATTCTTCCTTAGTCTAACTCCACCCTACCTATGAAACCAGGCTCAGCTCTGCTAAAGATAGATCTTCAGGGTTCCCCCAAATACATAATGCTCACCCTTATCTGATGTCTTTTCTCATGTTTCCTGATTTCAAATCACTTTACCCAAATCCTACTTATCCTTCAAAATTTAATTTATGTCCTACCTACCTCCCTGGGCTGTTGTGAGAATCAAATGAGGTAATCTTCATAAAAAGTACTTACTCCAATGCCTAATGCATAGGAGGTGCTTAATGTTTGTTTCCTTCTCTCCCTCTTTTTATTAAGCTCTCTTATAATTCTCCAACTCATATGAGGCTATATTTTCTGAAATTCACTTGCACTTTCAGACAGTACAATTTAGCACTGAATTTGTTCTCTAGTTTTGTTTTTTGTTTTTATTTTTTTTTTTGTCACATGAACATTATTTCTCCAATTAGGCTGTCAGTTCTCTCTAAGAAGAGGCCTTTGATCATTTGCTTTTGTTTCCTTCACAACGACTAACCCATTTTAGGGGATATAAGGAGTTATAGATGCTCAATCAATATCTGTCGATCAAAGGTCGATCTACACCTAAAACTGAAAAAGTGATCAGGACAAGTTGTATAGCAAAGCAAATCGTTCCTTTAAGTATGATTTTCTTTTAAAAAGTAAATATATGCATAAATGATACTGTTATACACAAATTTCATATATATATAAATACACACATATGTATTATATGTGTGTATACATATACATGCTGTACCTCATTATGCAAATGATTGATAGTACAATATTGTTAATGGGAGAGAATCCTTATGACCCCTGAAATAATCAGCTGATGACTCCATCTAAGAAGATGAGTGCCTCTGTATTGGATTTTTCCTGTCACTGCTTTTTTTAATTATTATTATTAATTCCATTAACTAAGTTGAATGATATTGGTAAATTACTGACTTTTTTCATCCAAGTTTTTCAAGTTTCTTGCTTAGGACATTGATCCTGAGACCCTAATTTCTACTTACAACATGGCATGATGGGTAAAGGGCCTGCCTCAGTGTCAGGAAGCCCCAAGGCCAAGTCCTTCCTGCCTGTGCTTTTCTGGGCAAATCACCAATGAATGCTCAGGCAACTTTATAAGACTAAAAATTGAAGAAGTTATCAGATTTGCATAAGAAGGGAGAGTTTCCTCAGCAGGAGGATGGGTTGGAGTGGGAGAGTCCCTTCAACCATGAAACCATAGATCTGCATCCTTACCCCACCTCCCTCTAAAAGACACAAACAAAAAATACATAATCCTCCTGTGGTTTGATTCTGCTAGAGAATGAGCAGAATTGAATGAAATGAATTTTTACAAACTTTTATATTGTTTGTAGTTAGTCTTGAGACATTGTAAAAAAAAAAACAACTGTATTCTTTGAGAAAGAGAGAGAAGGAAAGCATAATAAAGTACTGTTCTTTTTAACAACTAAAAAAAAAAAATCCTTCTTTCCACCCTAGCATCAAATTAGACTCCTACTAACTGCTCCAAAGTAGTTGCTCTAGTCTGCCTACGTTGTCTTGGGAAAATGTATAGCTATTGTATGAACTCCAGAAATTACATCAAAACTAATCTAGAGCACTATATACATATTGCGTGTGTGTATAAATATACATACACAAATATGTATATATAATATGTGAAAAATAAATAACAGCATAAATAAGGTTTCCCCAATTCAATTCAACAAATGTTTATTAAATAACTAATCCCTGCATGTTCTTGTACTAAGCATACAAGGAAGGTAGAAAGGAAGGAAAAAAATCATTTGTTAGGCACCCACCATGTGCCAGGCACTATGCCAAGTGCTTACAATACTAATTTTTCATCTCACAACAAAGTGGGACAAAAATGCTATTTTTATCCCCATTTTATATTTGGAGAAACTAAGGCAGACAGAGGTTTAGTGACTTACCTAGACGTCTAGTAAATGTCTGAGCCCCAATATGAACTCAGATCTGTCTTACTGTACGTTCAGTAATCTATGCCATCTAGCTGACTGACAAAAACAAGACTGCTCCTTCCTTAAAAGAGTTGATATCTCCTGACAATCTACTCTCTTTACACTGAAGATAAAATATTTATCCATGTAGATGGCATATTTTTGGGTACATGTGGGGCAAGCTAAGTTGGGCAGTAGAAGATCTGAGTTCAAATTCTACCTCAGACATTTACAAGAAAAGGTATTATTTAAATGTTAGCTTTCATTTTAAAAGATAAGTAAACACAAGTAATTTGTAGAAGTGAGGGCACTAACAATTGAGGAGATCAGGGAAGGCTTTAGCCGGCTTCATTTATCTCCAAGCTGAGTTTAATCAAGCACTAATTTCTGGCCTTTTTCCCGGGTGTTATTTATACCTCATATAAAGTACACAGCATTAGGTCTAAATTATTAAGAACAATAGAGATATACTTAAAGTACTGTAGTGTTGACAAAGATCATGCACAGACAACTAGCTGAGAAGCAGCCACTCATAATAATCTGTTTGCAATAGCTGTAATAATCTAATACCGTTAGACTCTGCCTCAACTTTAAATGGCCTTAATGGACCCAATAGTGTTACTTTAGATCATATACCGATATTGGGGATGGCTTCTATGCTCATATTACTGCCGCTAATTGTAAAATCTTTGCGTTAGATATATTTGAATGTTGCAATAAGTGTCTGCAGTTAACTTCATAAAGACACATATTTAAAAGGTGCATTTGTCACCAGTACCAAGCAAACCAACCAACAACAACAAAAAGATAATGCATTTCATCCGGTTTCAATCCTGGAGATTCTGAAACATTTGATGGCTGTGTTCCTTTTGCAACAAGCGCTGTTTCTTCAAAACTTGTTAGCAGCCATCTCCTCAAAGGATTTATTTTGATAGTTCATGAATGTGTTGTCACACAGCATAATTAAAGCTTACAGAACTATTATCAAAACACAGTGGAAATGTGCTCAGGGAGTCTGACTAACTCTGCTGCTAGTCTCTGCCTGCTTCCCACAGGATACGAGCTGACTGACCAGCTGGCTTCCAAACTCTGACACGAGGCATATGGAGCAAAGTCAGGCCTCGGGGTAGAGTACTAGGGCAGGCTTCAGTGAGCAATCAATTACAAGAAACAGCGATCCCCCTCTTGGAGACTGTATATATTCCCACCATCACACACTGCTAGCCTGCCATTTTAACTATTTTGAATGCAATAAAACTTGTAGGGAGCCAAGTCATGTGAAACTCTCAAAGATATATAGTCAGGATTAACCATAAAAACACTAATTAAGGATGGGCTAAGGAATTAGGGGACAGGCAAAAGGCTCCTTGCTTTGGTTGGTACAGAAGGAGGAAGAGAATGACTAACGGGGTGCCTTTTCTGTTTGGTGGCTTGACTTTCTATAGACATGCCATTAGAATCAAAAGACCCACTGCTCAAGCAATGGAAGCTGGACATTTTAAATGATCTCGTGTAGCACTGAAATTTAATATTCTAATTTTTGAGGGGAGAAGGTATCTGGTTATTGAGGCCAAATGACTCTGAATGAACCTTGACTTCATAACATTTCTATCTACTTGTTTCTCTGCATTGGGAATTGTAAAAACAAATAAACAGACAAAAGGAAGAGGCAGTTTACAAGAACCATATTTCATTTTGAGAAAGTACAAGAGACCTTCAATCAAAGGCTCAGTTTTTTCTTTAGATCACACACACACACACACACACACAAATTTCATATTACAAACATCAAGTCTATGTCATTCATATTATAAAATGTGGTTTTGGTGACTTTAAGTCCTTCTACCTCAGTGCTAAAAACTCTAAGATTCCTTGAACTTATTTACAAAATAAATAAATATGTGGATATGTATGCTCTTGTAGGCCCTCTAAGTGACTAACCTCTGGAAAAGGAATTCTTTAGGCCTTGGGGTATATGCATGCAATTAGAAGTACAAATTGTATATAATTTGTTACATATAGATGGTGATAGAAAAGTTTGTTTCATTCCCTGTATTGCATTGCATTTTCCTCCTGAAAAACAAAAATTCTAGCAGCTGGTTCCTATACCACCCACTCTGTTCAAATTTATAGTGAATGCCAGAACTATCATAAAAGAACAGTCCTAAACATATTGCTCACCATAAAATATTATCAAGTATGACAAAGATTCCACCGATAGGAAATCAATCCCTGTAAAAACATTTGGACCTTGTTGGCTAAAAAAAGCCATCCTGTTTGGAAGCTGGGGGGTGAAAGGGGAGGAGGTTGTGGAAAGGGATCATAGCATTACAGATGCCATGTCCGGTATGGCAGTTAATAGCCCTATGAAGAGTTTCTCTGGAAACAGATTTTTTCTTTTGATTGTAACTGGGATTATTGAATAAGAGATTTTAATACAGGTTAAAGTAGTGACTAAAGACCCCAAACTTACTTCTTGTAGAGAAGTAAGAAATAAAATAGATAAAAGAAATCTTTGTGATTTTGATCACATCAATAACTCACCAAACCAACTACATTCCATAATTCTAAAAGTATGATCTCACAGCTGAGAAGGCAATGGAGGCTATTTCTCATAGAGTTCTGATAGTCTACCATGACACTCTACATTCTCCAGATCCTATGGGCCAAGGGTTACTAAGTAAAGAATGCCTCTTCAACTATAAAACTCATGACTTAGTTTTAAAGTTGTCCTTAGATGATAAAAGCAAGAACAATGGCTTCAAAATGACTAGCTGTTCCTTCCTTCATATAGACTTTTCTGTATTTCTCTTTGTGAACAAACTCTTGTATTCTTCCCTTGCAGTGGGGAATGGCAGAAGAAGAAATGCATCTAAATTCCCTTTGCAGGAAAGAGATCAAAGAGTACTAAAAGTTAAATCCCCTGGCTTGGGGTTGTCCGCTGAGATATAGTGGCTTACCACTGGCCCTGGTCTTTTCCCTGAGTGAATTTGGGAAATTCTTCTTAGAAGTAGAGCTAACTGACTTCCAGATAGGAAAAAAGATCTATTTAGGTTTACTACCATACCAGGAGTCACACAGATGCCCAAAGAAACAACCTAGTGATATCCCATTAAGGAGTTTCTACAACTGTCCCCTGAGTGAATTATGATTTTAGTTTTTCCCTCACAGTGCATACATGATGTGACATCCTTTATTTATTGAAGCTGATTTATCCATAGTGCTTTATTGTTGACCAGGTTTTACTTCTTCCTTAACCTTATTAACCCTTGCTGGTATTTGACAGCTTAACGTCCTCCATTACTCTCCAATGTTCACTCTGGGAACTGACATGGAACTAATAGCAGCCTTTTTATTTCCAATCTTTGAGGTCACATGAAGCTGCCCTTGTCTGAACCCTGCAAGATTTCCTATAGGTAGTTCTCTTTTCAGTGGGTTTTCTACTTAATGTATCTCTACAGGTCTGTCTGGATGTTAAAAATGGAATGTGATTCCTGCTAACTTTAGTCACTGATAACATATACTTTTGAATATCTGGAGTAAGTTTTGCCTTTGGAGAAAGCTCTGAGCAATGTCATTTGAAACAACTTTGTGATTTTCTTTTTTTAGGTATTTTATCACTTTTTAACTTACCCCCATAGATCTATTTGGAAAGATCTTGGGTTGTCTCTGGCAAGTATAACAATAAAAAGCTTTCCAAGTTTCTACATGGAATATAAGAGGAATATGAAAGTGACCATGTTAGGCTGAGGTTTTTAGCTCAGTTTTCAGCCTGGATTGATTAAATAGGAGAAATTCGGGTAGGTAATTTCAATGATGCCCGTCAGGGCTGTATCTTACAACACTGTTGTTTATTATTTCATGCTGGCTGTGCTCAGTCTGTGACATGCACTACCCTGAAAGGTCACGAAGTCAAATTCTGTAGCCAGATTTAGCAAGTATTTTGGTGAGCAGACTCCTGTGTTAATAAAGACTAGTTGCCTATGGAGTATAGTCAGGGAAGAAACACTCCAGGCTGAATACAAATATCTAGAAATCAGCAAGGTCACCCTGTAAAAAGTGGCCAGGTCATTGCAGGAACATTTTGAAACTATTGGAGTATGGAGATGACATATAGACAAACCAATTAGATGTACCCAAAAAATGAATTACAACTCTTAGACCAAAAAAAAAAAAAA
>JAJPUD010004085.1:0-78088 GCA_023553655.1 Myrmecobius fasciatus
AAAAAAAGGAGGAGAAGAAGAAAAAGGAGGAGGAGGAGAAAAGAAGAAAAAGAAAAAGAGACAAAAAGAGACAGCGTGCATTTATTAACCATTGCCTTGTGCCAGGAAAGAACTGGGGATACAAAGAGAAGTCAGAAAGAGATTTCCTATCCTTAAGGAGCTTACATTCTAATGAGGGAAGAAAACACATAAAGGAAATCAGGAGGAGATTGATTTTAGAGAATTATCAGAAATCTAGGCATTTAGCCCTGAGCACATAGTGGGAAAGGCTATTGCTCAATAGGGAAAAGGAGAGAAGGTAGATTTGACAAGTCTCGGGGAGTCTTAATAAACCTTCCTACTTCCCCAAAATAAAATAAACATTAAAATACCTCTTCTAACATTAATGCCCCAATTTCTGTTCATAAGGTTTTGAGGAATCATGTTTCTGATCTTTGAATCAAGTAGTATATGTGTGAGAAATAATTCTTTTGGACCCCCACTCTATTCCAATCAGTATCAATAAATTTGATTCAATAAATTCCATAGGGGTGCTTATTATAAGTTCTGTTTATTAGGCCCAAAATTGTGAGCTGCAGATTATAAAATCATTTGCTTAAACATAGGAAACTATCTAGAGAATTTACACCCTTGTCTTTCCTCGTCATGGTGACCAAGCCAAGTATGGTACAAGTGATTCACCCATAGGGAAAGTCCTCCAAATTATTTTTGTACCTCTGAACTATTTTCTCTTATCCAACTTGAGCAGATGACTATCTTATAACCACTTAGTCAGTGGAGATGCCCCATGCTTCACCTAATCTATGACCTCCCCCTATTATTTTTGGCTCTCAAGAGCAAGGTCTATCAACCAATGCAATTCGGCATTTTGGCATCAAACTTTATAAATACAAGCAAGGACCTTGAATAAGGGGACATCTCAGATTGAAGAAGGGGACAGATCCTCAGATAGAGGAAGATCTAAGAACTACTTCATTAGAGGGAACCAAGGACCTTTCAACAAAGTGTCGTTGCTTCAGGGCTCTGCCTCAATCTTTTTTTTTAAGTTGAACAATTTTAATCCCCACATCCATATTCTTTAGACTGGCTACTTGTATTATAATGCTGCAAAATCAGTGAAGAATTGACTAGTTCCTCAATTCCTTTGTTTTTTATGCTTCCTCTGAAATGCTGAATAATTCTAAAAGTCTTGTTTATATTGTAAGGGGGTTCAAATTGGGACAATCCAACCTCTTGGGTTGCCAGAATGACATCGGAAGATGTTATGTGTCACTAAGGCAAACTTCAATTTTATCTTAAAATGATAATTACAATTTTTAAATCACTGATATGGCTTTACAATAGCTACCCAGGGAGGCTCTCCTCAGTTTGAAGAAGAGTATTTAGCCATTAAACTCTTTCCTATTGCTAAGCAACAGTTTTGTTAAAACCAAATTGCTCCCTGATTCTGGAGCAGCAGGAATATAAAAGTCTACTCAATCCTTAGAAGGGCAGGTGAATATCTAAGGGAAAGAATGGTAGGTATCTTAAAATAAAAGAGGGATTTAAACTAATTTTTCATTTCAGTTGTTAACTAGATTTCAAAATATTTGGTGAGCACCTCATGTGTAGCATATTTCATTCCAGAAATAAACAAGTAAGCACATCTTTGTTGTCACATCATTCTGGAGGAAACCCCCCCACAAACTGCAAATATATTCCAAAATAAATTTGGATAGACATTAATTTAGTCAAGGTTTATTGAAGTTTGGGGGATATCACCTAATAGGAAATGGCATTATGTTTTTATTTCCACAAAAGTAGCTCACTAAAATGAGGTTGCTTAAATACCACATAAGGAAGGAAGGAATTGGAAGTGGTAATTAACTCTTTTCCTCTTCAATTTTGCCATTTAACTTCAAATAATTGTTGGGCTTAGAAAATTCAAGTTCATGTGAGAGTCATAGAAATTGTTCCATGTGATAACCTAATTTACACATAAAAGACCACAAAGGTCAGGGGTTTACAGACCCAAATGCAAATACAATATTTGGAGTCCAGTCTAGGAGACTGAATACTTTAGGTACCTAGGTAGCATTTTTGACACAGCTGCTTACTTTGAGCAAGGTTTTAATGAGAGAAAAGTTGTGCGAATTGAATTATGAGGTTTAAAAAATGGCATATGGGAAAGGGATTTAGATCCTTGAACCAGAGACAAAGGTGCAACAAACAAGCTCTTGGCCAGAATGGAATGCATCTAACAAAGACCTGGGAAGATAAGGAAAATTTAATTTGACAGAAGACATATGAATCTGTTTTTAAATAAAAATATAGGGGGGGGAGAAAATGTGATATACCTTCAAATACTATAGGAAGAAAAGTAGTAGAAAGACACATTAGTCATAGAAGAAAATACCTATGGAAAGGTATGATCCTAGGCTTAGATATCTACAAAACTACATAGAGTATGGTTATTAAACAAAGGAAATCAGCAGAATTTGTATTTTATCCTGTAGACAATAAAAAGCTATTAAAGAATCTTGACGAGGAGAATGGATTTGAGGAGAAAGACACAGAATGTAGGTAGACCAATTATTGATAATAGGTGAAAGGTCATAAAAGTGTGATAAAGTTAGAAGAAAGGAGATGTTTATTGGGAAAGATAATGAATTCCATTTTGGACATGTCAGGTTTGAAATGGATCATCTACATGATATCTACCAGGTAGGTGGTGGAAATAATGAACTGGAGGAAGAAGAGAAAGGAGAACAGGGAAAGAGAGTAAGGGAGAGGACAAGGGAAAGGGAGAGGGAGAAGGAGAGACAGAGACAGAGAGAAGAGAGAGAAAAAGAGAAACAAAGAAAAGAAAAAGAGAGAAAGGAAGGAAGGAAGGAAAAGGAAGGAAGGAAAAGGAAGGAAGGAGGAAGGAAGGAAGGAAGGAAGGAAGGAAGGAAGGAAGGAAGAAAGAAAGAAAGAAAGAAAGAAAGAAAGAAAGAAAGAAAGAAAGAAAGAAAGAAAGAAAGAAAGAAAGAAAGAAAGAAAGAGAGAAAGAAAGAAAGAAAGAAAGAAAGAAAGAAAGAAAGAAAGAAAGAAAGAAAGAAAGAAGAAAGAAAGAAAAAGAAAGAAAGAGAAAGAAAGAAAAAAAGAAAGAGAGAAAGAAAGAAAAAGAGAGAGAGAAAGAAAGAGAAAAAGGAAGAAAGAAAAAAAGAAAGAGAGAGAAAGAAGGAAAAAGAAAGAGAAAAAGAAAGAAAGAGGAGAAGGAGGTGATGGAAAGAAGAGGAGAAGGAGGAGGAGGAGGAGAAAGAGGAAGAGGAAGAAGAAAAAAAGAAGAACAATGGGAGAAAGGAAGAGAGAGAGGAGGAAGAGGAAGAAGAGGAGAAGGAAGAAAAGGAAGAGTGCATAGCACATAGGAGGGGATGAATATTGATTGATTTTCTTAAAACAAGTTATTGTCAATAAACTAAAAGTTTCTAGTTCATAATGTATAGAAGAAAATGGCAAGGAAGGACTTGAACACAGAGAAAAAATGTTTAAATTTTCTTTTAAAAAGTATTCCAAAGCTTACAAAGACAAGTGAGTTCACAGAAGCATGGATTAAATAAAATTTTATTGTAGGATTTTTCCTGCTTGCTTCTAAGATCCAATTATATGTTTATCCAGACTATTATTTATCAGATTTTTTTAATATAACATGTATTTACAGGGATCTCAAAATATTTGGCCTTTTTAATAAATGGAATTTAAATGCAGTGAACCATCTTTTAACTTACTTATTCCAAGTCTTGTTTGTTTTTTTAAAAAAATACTATCTACTGATTTTTCTTGTGCAGCATGATGAATATGTAAATGTATTTAGAAGAACTGCAAATGTTTAATCTATATTGGATTAGTTGCTGTCTAGAGGAGGGGGAAATGGGGATGGAGGGAGAAAAATTTGGAACACAAGGTTTTGCAAAGGAGAATATTGAAAACTACCTTTGCATGTATTTTCCCTTTCTTTTATTTATTTATTTTTGACAACCACTTTTATTTTCAAAATACATACTTGCTCAAAATACTTTGTCGTCAAAATTAAATTTCCTTTCAGCCCTCCCTGACAGCAAATGATCCAATTTATGTCAAATATGTGTGATTCTTCTATAAATTTTTCAACATTTATCATTTTGCATGTATTCTAAAAAATAAAAATCTCTTGCTATAAAAAAAAAATTAACAGGGGCAGCTAGGTGGCATAGTGAATAGAGCACCAGCCTTGAAGTCAGGAGGATGTGAGTTCAAATCTGGTCTCAGACACTTAACACTTCCTAGCTGTGTGACCCTGGGCAAGTCACTTAACCCCAATTGCCTCAGCAAAAAGAAAAAAAAATTAACAATATTATCTAGTGATCAATTACAGTAAATTTAGTTCTTCTCAGTGTTTCAATGATCCAAGCCAATCCCAATAAACTTTGATGTAAAACACTATCTGCATCCAGAGAGAACTATGGAGACTGAATGTAGACCAACATATATTATTTTCACCTTTCTTTTTCCTCGTGGATTTTCCTTTTTATTCTGCTTTTTCTCTCCCAATATGATACATGTGGAAATATGTTAAAAATGGATATACAATGATCAATTCTGATGAGATATAGCTTTTTTCAATAGCCCAGTGATTCAGGCTAGTTCCAATGGTCTTGTAATAGACAGAGACATCTGCACCCAGGGAGAGGACTGTGGGAACTGAGTGTGTCCCCACATAATATTATTACTTTTTGTTGATGATGGCTTGCATTTTGTTTTCTTTCTCATTTTTTTTCTTTTTTGATCTGGTTTTTCTTGTGCAGCATGATAATTGTGGAAATATGCATAGAATAATTGCACATATTTAACATATATTGGATTACTTGCCATCTAGGAGAGGGGATGGGGAGAAGGGAGGGAGAAAAAATTTGGAACACAAGGTTTTGCAAGGATGAATGTTGAAAACTATGCCTATATTCTGAAAATAAAAAGCTTTAAAAATGGACATACATGTATAACAAAAAAAAGTTTTATGTGTAATTGGGGAAAATAATAACAATAATAATATAGTATCTAGGATGACAGAATTTAAGAGACTGAAAAAACAGGGGAATCACTTATATCACATGAGCCAAATTCCTGGCTATAAGTCCACAAAACTCCTAAGTGCTGCCCAAACCAATTAAAATGTTTACCAAAATAAATAAAAATACAATACAACAAAGATAATGTTAACTTGTGGTTTTCTAAGTCAATATACTACCTGCAGAGATTCATTTTTATTTGAGTTTGATACTACTAATTTACAGTAGCTCCCTGACTTTACAGAAAAGAGGAAACTGAGAACCAGCAAGATCATTACAGAGAAGACTAGAACCAGAGGCTTCAATGCTTAATCCAGGGGACTTTCTTTTGTACTCCACTGTTTTTCCTCAGGAATATAGCTTTTTTTATATAATTCCGCTTTTTCAGTTAGAACTTTACTTATGTCTCAAATTGTTGTACCTCAGTTCTCCTGTCTCAGTTTCCCTTAATTGTTTTGCCTTGGGGGGGGGGTGGAGCCAAGATAGTGGAGTGAAGATATGACTCTCTGTGACCTCCTCTGACCTCCTCTCAAACCAACAGCAGATTAAGCCTCTGAACTGGTTCTGGAGTCAAAGCACCTCCAAATATTTGGAGTATAACATATTTCCAGCAAAAATTACCTTGGAAGAGCTTCAGAGCAGGTCTGTTTCAGACAGGCAGGGGGTCGGGCAGTTTGCCTAGCTCAGGCACAGCTCTGGGAGACAGGACAGGAAACCAGGAGAGATTCAGCTTGGCAGGTTCTAAGCACCTGGGAAGTCTATCTGAGGCTCCTGGTACACTCTGCCCTGATTGCGGGCAGATACTTTGGCAGATCTGTCTTTTGTAAAAGGTAGATTGCAATCCACTGCAAACTCAAGTCCTAGCCCAGAGAACCCAGCACCGGAAGTCAATCAGCAGAATTGCCCCAGGGAAAATTGAAGTGGGCTGTCCCTTCCCTGCTTTAAACAGACCTCCAGCTTTAAAAAAATAAAAATAAAAATAAAAAGAATAAAAAACAGAAAAGAACTCTCACCATAGAAAGCTTTTTTGGAGAGCAAGAAGAACAGACCCCAGATCCTGAGATTCATAAAAATAAAGCAAGTCCAGGGCAGCCAAAAAGGGGGATATGAGCTGCTCCCCATTACACAAGGCTTTCCTGGAAGATTGCAAAAGAATCTCAAAAGAGAGTTAAATGAAAAATGGGGAAATGAAATGAGATCATTGCAAGAAGGAATGGAAAAAGCATATAATGCTCTACAAAAGAAATATGAAAAAGACACCAATTCACTGAAAAACAAAATTGGTGAAATGGAAAAACGTATACAGTAAACAAATTGGCCAGTTACAAAAGAAGCTAAAAAAGGTAACTGAAGAAAATGATACATTAAAAATTAAAATTGAACAAATGGAAGTGAATGACTCAATAAGATTTCAAGAATCAAACAAAAACAAAAAAAATGAAAAAATAGAAGAAAATATGAAATATCTCCTAGGAAAAACTGACTTGGAAAATAGATCTAGGAGAGACAATCAAAGGATTATTGGACTTCTTGAAAGCCATGATGAAAAAAATCTAAACACTATCTTCCAGGAAACCTTGAAAAAAAACCTGCCCTGATGTTTTAGAATCAGAAAGCAAAATCACCATCGAAAGAATTCATTGATTACCTCCTGAAAGACACCCCAAAATTAAATCCCCAAGGAATATCATGGCTAAATTTCAGGACTATCGCACGAAGGAAAAGATATTGCTAGCAGCTAGAAAGAAACAATTCAAATACCGAAGAACTGTAATTAGAATCATACAAGAACTGTCAGCTTCCACACTGAAGGATCGAAGGGCCTGAAACCAGATATTACAAAAGGCAAAGGAACTTGGATTACAGTCAAGAAAACCTATCCAGCTAGAATGAGCATTATCTTCCAGGGAAGAAGATGGAAATTTAATCATATAGGTGAATTTCACCTATTTCTAATGAAAAGACCAGATCTGAACAAAAAATTTGACCTCCAAACACAGAACTCAAGAGAAGCATGAAAAGGTAAAAAGGAAAGAACTCTTGAGAACTATATTTCTGCTATGGGTATACTTAAAGAATAGGGGTATAATTTGATATTACTTTGATAATATGAAAAAGAAACTAGAGGTGGAAGTGCATACTGGGGAAAAGAGGGGAAAGGTGGTAAAATAAGGTTTTTAAAAAAGGTAAAAAAAAAAAAAGGTAAAATCTCATGAAGAGGCAAAGAAAACCTAATGTAATTGAGGGAAAGAAGGGAGGGAGATGAGCATTGTGTAAATCAGACTGGGCTCTAAAAGAGTATATCAGACACATTTGGTTTCACAGAGAAACTTGTGCTTCCTTATAGGAAAGTGGGAGGGAAAGGAGGAAAAGAAAGGGATAGACTAATAGAAGGGAAATAGAAGAATCAGGGGAAAGGAGTAAAAAGGGGGAGGGGCTCTAAAGGGGGGAGGACTGTTTGGGGGAGGTGATCATCAAAAGCAAAATACTGGGGAGGGGGGAAGAGAGAAAGGGGAAAGGAAAGAGAAAAACATAACTTGGGGAAATAAGATGACAGGAAATACAGAATTAGTTATTCTAACTGTGAATGTGAATGGGATGAACTCTCCCATAAAGTGGAAACAGATAGCATACTGGATTAAAAACCAGAATCCAACAATATGTTGTTTACAAGAAACACATCTAAAGCATAGAGACACATACATGGTGAAGGTAAAAATCTGGAACAGAATCTACTATGCTTCAGGTGAACAAAAAAAAAGCAGGGGTAGCAATCCTGATCTCAGATCAAGTAAAAGCAAAGATAGATCTAATTAAAAGAGATAAGAAAGGAAATTATATTTTACTAAAGGATGCCATAGATAATGTAGCAATATCAATACTAAACATATATGTACCAAGTGGTATAGCATCCAAATTCCTAGAGGAGAAATTAAGGGAGATGCAAGAAGAAATAGAGAGCAAAACTATACTAGAAGGGGATCTCAACCTTGCTCTCTCAGAATTAGATAAATCAAACCACAAAATAAATAAGAAAGAAGTTAGAGAGGTAAACAAAATGTTAGAAAAATTACGTATGATAGATCTTCGGAGAAAATTGAATGGAAACAGTAGGGAATTTACTTTTTTCTCCGTGGTTCATGGAACTTATACAAAAATTGACCATGTGTTAGGGCATAAAAACCTTAAAATCAAATGCAGAAAGGCAGAAATAGTAAATGCATCTTTTTCAGATCATGATGCAATACAAGTCACATGCAATATAAGGCCAGGAGAAAACAGACCAAAAGTTAACTGGAAATTAAATAATCTAATCCTAAAGAATGAATGGATGAAAGAGCAAATCATAGACACAATCAATAATTTCATCCAGGAGAATGACAATAATGAGACAACATACCAAAATTTGTGGGATACAGCCAAAGCGGTTATAAGGGGTAATTTTATATCTCTAGATGCTTACTTGCATAAAATAGAGAAAGAGAAGATCAACGAATTGGGCTTATTATTAAAAAAAAAAACACTAGAAAAAGAACAAATCAAAACCCCTCAATTAAATACCAAATTGGAAATTCTGAAAATAAAAGGGGAGATCAATAAAATTGAAAATAAGAAAACTATTGAATTAACAAATAAAACTGAGTTGGTTTTATGAAAAAACCCAACAAAATAGATAAGTTTTTAGTTAATTTGATTGGAAAAAGGAAAGAGGAAAATCAAATTGCTAGTCTCAAAAATGATAAGGGACAATTTTCCTCCAATGAAGAGGAAATTAGAGCAATAATGAGGAGTTACTTTGCCCAACTTTATGCCAGTAAGTTTGATAATCTAAATGAAATGGAGGAATATCTACAAAAATATAGATTGCCCTGGTTAACAGAAGAGGATATAAACTATTTAAATAGCCCCATATTAGAAAAAGAAATAGAACTATTAATCAACCCCCTAAGAAAAAAATCTCCAGGGCCAGTTGAATTTACATGTGAATTCTACCAAACATTCAAAGAACAATTAATTCCAATACTATATAAACTATTTGAAAAAATAGGGAAAGAAGGTGTACTACCAAATTCCTTCTATGATACAGATATGGTGCTGATAGCTAAACCAGGTAGGGTGAAAACTGAGAAAGAAAACTATAGACCAATTTCCCTAATGAATATTGATGCAAAAATCCTAAATAAGATATTAGCAATAAGATTACAAAAAGTCATCCCCAGGATAATACACTATGACCAAGTAGGATTTATACCAGGGATGCAGGGCTAGTTCAATATTAGGAAAACTATCAGCATAATCAATTATATTAATAACCAAACTAACAAAAATCATATGATTATCTCAATAGATGCAGAAAAAGCATTTGATAAAATCCAACACCAATTCCTATTAAAAATAGTAGAGAGTATAGGAATAAGTGGACTTTTCCTTAAAATGATCAGTAGCATCTATTTAAAACCATCAGCAAGCATCATATGTAATGGAGACAAACTAGAACCATTCCCAATAAGATCAGGAGTGAAACAAGGCTGCCCACTGTCACCATTACTATTTAATATTGTATTAGAAATGTTAGCTTTGGCAGTAAGAGAAGAAAAAGAGGTTAAAGGAATTAGAGTAGGTAATGAGGAAACCAAATTATCAGTCTTTGCAGATGACATGATGGTATACTTAGAGAACCCTAGAGACAACTAAAAAACTGCTAGAAACAATTCACAACTTTAGCAAAGTGGCAGGATTCATAATTAATCCACATAAATCATCAGCATTTTTATATATTACCAACAAAGTTCAGCAGCAAGAGATACAAAAAGAAATTCCATTCAAAATAACTGTCGATAGTATAAAATATTTGGGAATCTATCTGCCAAGGAACAGTCAGGAACTATACAAACTAAACTACAAAACACTTTCCACACAAATAAAGTCAGATCTAATCAGTTGGAAAAACATCAAGTGCTCATGGGTAGGCCGAGCGAATATAATAAAAATGACAATATTACCCAAACTAATTTACTTATTTAGTGCCATATCAATCAAAATCCCAAGAAATTATTTTACAGATCTAGGAAAAGTAGTAGCAAAGTTCATTTGGAAGAACAAAAGGTCAAGAATCTCAAGGGAATTAATGAAAAAAAAGGCTGATGAGGGTAGCCTTGCTGTGCCAGATCTAAAATTATATTATAAAGCAGTGGTCATCAAAACCATTTGGTACTGGCTAAGAAATAGAACAGTCGATCATTGTAATAGGATAGGATCACAGGACAAACTAGGCAATAACTATAGCAGTCTAGTGTTTGATAAACCCAAAGACCCCAGCTTTTGCGATAAGAACACACTATTTGACAAAAACTGCTGGGAAAATTGGAAACTAGTGTGGAAGAAATTGGGGCTTGACCCATACCTAACACCACATACCAAGATAAGATCTAAATGGGTTCATGATTTAGATATAAAGAATGATATTATAAGCAAATTAGAGGAACATAGGTTAGTTGACCTCTCAGACTTGTGGAGAAGGAAGGAATTTGCATCCAAAGAAGAACTGGAACTCTTAATTGAATACCAGATAGATAATTTTGATTATATTAAGTTAAAAAAATTTGTACAAACAAAACTAATGCAGACAAGATTAGGAGGGAGACAATAAATTGGGAAATCATCTTTACATTTAAGAGTTCTGATAAAGGCCTCATTTCTAAAATATATAGAGAATTGTCTCATTTATAAGAATTCAAGCCATGCTTCAATAGATAAATGGTCAAGGGATATGAACAGACAATATAAAAATTCTAGAGTCACATAATGAGAGATTAATTCTCAAATACACTTACAGAAAACCTAGGTCAGTACAATTCTTGTTGTTTAAAGACAAGAGAAAATAGATCTCCATTAATTAATTAATCCATAGCATTAGAGGTTTCATTTTAAATTATGATGATAAATTTTTACATACATTCTGGAATAACATCTATCTTTATAATTAAGAATTTGCAAGGGTGGATGTATCCACTGAATTAATCAATTACATCAAACTATACCAATTAAAAAAAACCTACAAGATGCTATACTCTCATATTTTTGTCAGCAACAATACCTCTGTGGAGTCAACAAAACTGATTGTGAAGTTGGTGTGAATAAGATCTAGATATTTCTATTGCATGAATCAATAAATCAAAGGCTTTAGACCAAATGTGATCAGTTTAAAAGTCCTTGAAAGTCATCTGACAACAAGGAGCATCATTGCACAGAAAGTTTATTCAGACTGGCTAAGGAAATCTGGCTATGTCCTGTGAGATTTGAAGCCAATTCAGAACCTAAGTATCAAAAGTGAGAACCCATGTTAGCCTGATCTACATCCCTAAATTTCCTTTTATTGGAACTATTACAACCTCAAAAATTTGACTTATACATGCTCTATGAGTTTAGTATAAAATAGCAAGCCAGTTTAGAACCTAATCACCCTACCATTTGGTGACAAAGCCTCCAGCAAAGCCTCTGAAAATATTCACTTCTGGGGAGCTGCTGGGAACTGGAGAAGAACCTCAGGAACTTTAAAGAGCTAGAGGATTTTGACTTTTCAATTGGTGTTCTCACAAATTCTCTGGAATAGCAATAACTGGTAGCAATATCTATAGCCAGTGAAGAACAAATTAGACATACTGAGGAAAGGGAGCTTCAAGACTCTACAAAGAGTTTAGCAGAAAACTAAAGGGAACAAATGGGACTACATGGCCAAAGGGAAATTTAAGATCACTCCTCCAGGAGGGGAGAAAAGGACTTCTAATGATCAGGAACTATGAGTTATCCCTTTATAGGGGAATGCTGGAGCCAGCTCCAAACTGTTTGATTTACACTTTGGAAATAATCAGATGGTACAAGTAAAAACTTGATATACTGTTTGTTTTGTTTTGTATTTTTTTTAATCTAACAAAGTGATAGAGAAAATGTTAATGATGCAAATTAAACCTAAAAGTGTATCATGTATACATTTTTTTTCAGAAAGCTGGTTTTTAAATATTTACTAGCATATCACTGAGCCTTTACCATATGATATGTTCTATTTAATATTGAGCCCATATTTCCTGGATTCTTTATGTACCAGTACACAAATACAAAATAAGCTTTTGGAGAAATGTTTAGTACCACCTATTCTTACTATGCCATCTTAATAAATATTCCTTAAAAAAAGTTAATTAAATTTGGGTGACTGATAGTAACTGATAATCATGGTGGGATATATGTCAGGAAAGTAGACTTTTGGGGACTTAGTAATTATCCTACTTGAAAACTACCTCCTCTCTCCAGACATCAGGGCTTCTTATGAAAAAAGCAGCACCTCTCTGAGGATCCAAATTGTCTGGAAACAAGTAGGAGTCGAGCTAGCCCTAGAGGATGCACCACCCAAATACACACACACCCACACACACACACACTTCACTTCACTTAAGAAATTACCAAAAGATAAGATGCAGTACCATATAGAAGAAGGATTCTATGGGCCTCAGGTTATTAATGTGTAAAATGACAGTGGTAGATGAGATGATTCATTTTAGATTAAAAAACAATTAGATTATTTTTAAAATTTTGATTTTAATGTTTTAAAGTTAAGGAGAAAAACAAATAAATCTTACAATGCAAAGTAAGTTAGAGAGGATTGTATGGGAAACTGAATCTCAGCACAAGCTTGCTTTTCCCTTTAAATACATAACTTTAAGCTACCCTACTTCATCTGTGTTTCCTTCTGTCCTTTAATCTGTTCTCTGTTCATTTTTAGATTGTTTCAATGATCCTACCTACATATGGAGGACATGCTCCAACTCCCAGCTGTATTCATAATCTGGGTCCCCAGAGAGGGGCTACTATCTCATCTTAGGGTTTTAGGGAAAGTTCTGGTTCTGGGAAGTGGTTTTCTTTTTGGCAGTCTATCACTAGTATTCAAATCAAGCTCTTTTGACTCCAAAATCAATATTCTTACCAGTATGCTCTACTGTCATTCATAACATATCCAAGCCAGATATATTTTTGGTAATTGAAATAACTAACTGATGTTGGATCTGTTTTTTTTTTTTCCTAACTGGTTTAATAACCACTTTCTATATTAGGTGAGTCCTAATCTTTTCATAAAGTAAGGCCAAAGTATCTGATCAACTATTTTTTGGCCAAGTGCTTTTCTGTCTCAATAGAGATAGACTTCACAAAATAAATACATACATACATACACACACACACACACACACACACACACACACACATATACACTCAATGCTCTATCTCTAAGCCCAGCTCAGTCCCAAGATCTACTGCTGGATACCTGAGAAAAAAAAAAGATATTATAAAATTACCTAATATTTCTGAATAAAAAGCCAATAGAAAACCTACTATCTCTGTTCTCCCTAAGCAAATATTTTTATCCTCTCATTTTCCTATTCACACTGAATTTAATTCAATTCAGCTCAATCCAATAAATGTTTACTTTCTTATTTATTAAATGACCTTTACTTTGATTCCTTGCTAGAGGAGACAAACATTTTAATAGGGCCCTGATCTGTGAGGGTTTATAATTTGGTAAAATATAAACAGTTACAAATATTTATAAAATGGTCAGCATGCAGTATTTTGCTTGACACTTATAATAATACTATGGAGATATGTAGTACAATTATTATTATACAGATGAAATAACTGAGGCTCAGAGTTTAAATGATTTTTCAGAGATCACACTGCTAATAAAGATAAAGTTGGTATTTGAATTAGGGATTATTGAGGTAATTTTTTAATGTGAACTAAAATGCTCAGATAATGGAAAAATGAAGAAGAGTTAACACTTAAGATTATGTTTTATGATTCCTAGAAGCTTTCTGCTAAGCCACACAATCTGTAGTAGCTGGCAACTCCTTTAATAATTATAATAACTCATCGATTTCTAATTCCATCAAGTTTTGGATTAATTTAGGTGGAAGTTGACTACTGGATGAGAAATCAGTAATCTAAATTTTTTTATGAAGCAATTACAGCTTAGTTTATGGCAATGAAGATGGTATGAGTATTTTAATGTTTGTATGTTGGTTGATTACAAAAAAAGAAAAATGAAATCAATTCTAGGGAAGCAGAGGACCAAGATTGACCTTCCAGCATGAGAGGCTTCTCTACTCCTTTTCAAAGTTGTGATTTCCCTTCTCTCCTTATCCCAGTTGGGTCAAGCAAAGGGGTCCTTTCCAAACCCTAATTGCCTGAGTCTCTATACCCCAGAGCACTACTGGGGCTACATAAGGTAGGAAGTCTCTTCTTTTCTCTAACTTCTAACATCCAATGAACAAAATTGGTCCATCAATATTTTCTTTTCTTTTCTTTTCTTTTTTTTTTTTTATTTACTTTGCTTCCCCACCACTCCTTGCTTTCTTTTCAATGATTATTTCACCTAGGTTCCAAAAGCTTTGTTCTTTGCTTCCTAAAACCAATGAGCTCTTTTCATAGTTGATTACTGGTTAGTTATCACAGCCATTCATATAGCATGGTAAGATGGCATGATAAATGGATATTCAAGAATCCTTGTGATTTGGCAAGAGGTGGTATTTTGGAGTGAGGGACGTGTAAAAGCAAAAAAAAGTCTGAATTAATGTGAGAACTGGTGAAGAAGGCAAGGTGGAGTTATTTACTTTTAATCTGATCTTCAAAAAGCAAGGCAATATTATCAGAGGGGTCTATTATGTTCATTCAGCTTATGAAAATTTTAAATCAGTTTCCTATCACATCTCAAAGTCCAATCCTTTACATTCCAGAGAAAGCTTCTTATACCCCACTCAGAAAATAGAGAAATCATTTTCACCTCAATTAAAACAAAAATTAACAACTGCTTAATGTTGTTGGGTCTCAGAGAATAAACTATTTAAATAAAGAAGTTCTCAGATGTGATTTTATTTATGGCAAGATGGCTTATGAGTATGGAAGGCAAAAAAAAAAAATCCTCACCCATTCACAATGTCTAAATAGCCATTCTATGAGTATAACAGACTATTATTATTTAATGAAGTCTTTCCTTTTTATTGTATGGTAAAATGAAAAGAAAAGAAAATAATAAATGTTATGACAAATTAATTTGATTCTTAATGTATCAATACCACTATAGGCTGTGTTGTTTTGATTATTTAGAAAATGAACAGAGTTCATTTTTTTTTAAAAAAAAAAAAACCTTTGTTCTGTTTTTCCACATGAAATACATATAGCTAAGTGATCATGAAAATGAATTTAGTCACTCTCTAGTCTCTTCAATTCCAAAAGAATTTACATAATCACTACAGTGGCCCACATTCATCAGAAAAATCTTTCTATTCTTGTTCAATTTGGGGGGAATTTACACAGGTAATACCTATTACCTCTTAATGGATATCACATATAGAAATACAAAGGCTTGTGAAAATGAACCTCATTATTCTAACTGAAAATTGTCTAATTTTTAAACTGGCATAAGCCAGTATCTAAATTTCCACCAACTTGGGAAGGTTAAGTCAATATATGAAAAAAAGGTTTCTTGAGTCAAAACTGGCTATAGGTATTTTTTTTCTCCCTTCAATATAGTTTTTCATTTGCAGATGTCAAATAGAACATGAATCATTTTACACTCCAAATTGTAATGATCATATTTTTCTTGTAGTTTATCTTAAAAATCCAACTCTATTTAATATTTTATCTTATTTCTTTGTTATTTTATATTTTTTTCTAATCTCTTTTTCTTCCCCACCCTGAACATTTAATGATGGCTCTACTAAAGTAGAACCAAAGGTACTCAACTCCTCTCCATCACACATATATATCACTTTTTCCCCACCCACTTTATCTGCCTTCTGTGCTTCACTCAATTAAAATGTAAACACATTCTCAGGAGTTCAGCTGCTGAGACTAAAAGTGTAATCTAGGAACAAACTAAACATGAGAAGAGGAAATCTCTTCCCTTTAACTTCCCAACACCACTCTATGCTGGGTTGCTCACCCCTAGCACTCACCTGGTGGACTCCCATGTCCTGCAGCAGCTGTTGCAATAGCAAAAGCAGAAGCAGGGGAAACAGAGCAGTGGGTATTATCAGCTGTCTGTCCTATGAGTTTAAAAAGAAAAGAGAAAGTCAGGATGAGATAGGATGTCTATATTCTGGGAAGAGCACACACTTAGAAGCACAGACTGAATGACAGCCTATATGTAATGGAGGGTTTTTTTAATCTATCCCCTCTCCATTTGTCCTTTATTCCAATCCATAGACTACACATGGTCCTAAACAATTGCATGGAATAAATCTTAATCTGTTTACTCTGTCTGGATAGCATGTTTTTAAGTTGGGAGACTGCTTAGGGTGAATTGAGATTTTTGTGCCCTATTTTGGAGGTGTGGGGAATCTATTCAGCCTTTGCAAGCCTGCATCACAAGGCTCTTTATTCAAAATCCCAAAGAGCAATAGATATGTAGATAGTGTCCATCAGGTTAGGTAGGCAAGAAAATCCCTTAGATTGGGAAAAAAATATATAGGCTTGAGGAATCTTAAGGACACCATCCTAAGTTCATGAGAGTAGAACTTCATTTCTGGGTGAGATACAATGAAATTATAGGATCAGCTCCAGGATGGACCAGATTCATTGCAGCTTCCTTTTTCATTTTCTCCTTTATCACCTCCCCCCCTCCCCCAACTATAATGCTCAAAAAGTCCAAAGCATAGATTTGGGAATAGAAAAAAATAGATAACAGGGAAATGGTGTTTCCCTGCCACTTAAAATCCTAAAAAAAATCCAAAACAAAACCTAGAAGCAAGAAAAATTGACATTGTTTCTTCTGTATATAAGGAAAGGCTAATAGGAAGTTCCTATTTGGACTATCGCTTTTTGTACCTGCATCAGAGTCTGGAGTCAGGAAGACATCTTCCTGAGTTCAAATGTGACCTCAGACACTTGTATGGCCCTGAGCATATCACTTAACCCTGTTTCTCTCAGTTTGTCATCTGTAAAATGAGCTGAAAAAGAAAATGGCAAACCATTCCAGTGTTTTTGCCATGGTTTCACAAAGTGTCAGACATGGTTGAAACCACTGAATGACAACATCCCAAATATTCAAACTTACACTGGTAGGTTCTCTGTGGATCTGAAGATAGAGACTCCTGTAGAACTGATGAAATATGCTCCTAATCAAAAATAGCTATGTATTTTGCCATGAAACTAAGAAATGGCTGACAACATCTCTGAAATTTATTCCAATAAATCTAGTTTCAAATATATACAATTTTATATGTGTAATGTCTTTAGTTTTTCTGGCATGGATGCTGCCTTATCATAAAAAGTCACTTATTTTGGAAGCATCTACTACTAGATGGTGGGAAAAAATGGACAAGGGGGAAATTTTAAGAAGAACTTATAATTTTGTAATATTACCAGTTCAATCAAAAAACAATAAACGTATACTATAATATCTCCTCCTCTGTGCATCTTTTAAAAATAGAAATAAGCTAAACACAGTCCTTATTGAAGGCAAGGAGATGAATCACATGCTCTCTCATATACATTTCAGTCTTTAAGTTGTAGTGTTGTAGATATATTTTGTGATAAAACTTTATGATATTTCCTTTTTAAAACTGACTTTGCTAAAGAACATTTTACGAGTGATCCTAGTCTGGAAACCTGAGGGTTTTTTTTAACTACTCTATTTCTTCTTAGTTACAGTTGGGGAATGAAAATATACTGGAGGGAGGCAAGCCACTGGTTACTATTTTCAAGTATACTGATACCTGGGGCAGCCAGATGGTATAGTAGATAGATTGCCATGCTTATTTTCAGGAAGACCCATTTTCCTGAGTTTAAATCTGGCTTTAGACACGTACTAGCTATGTGACCCTGGATATGTCACTTAACCCTGTTTATCTCACTTTTCTCATTTATAGTTTTGAGGCCCAAAAAGTCACAATTTGAAAATCCTCCACTTTCCTAATTGTATTCCACTCACCAGCATGTGCTGTACAACAAATTTATTTGAAGTTTAAGTATAAGAATGTCATAAAAGTGTTGGTGGGTTTTTTTTTTAAGTTACTTGGGGTGAATTTGGTTTTACAGTTGAATTATTTTCTCTTCTTATTTTATATAATTGGCTTGAGAAAAAATGATTCAAAAACAACGAATATCTTTAAGCATTTGGACAATGGAAAAATAATGAAAGGATTTTTGCCTTTTACTCAGATAATTTCATTTTAATTACAGCATTTTTTACCATGACCATACACAAATTATTTTATTAAATAGTATCTCTAAATTTTCAGTTCTATGCAGATGATCATGGCCATCATTAATATATTCGATGTCAAAGTTTCTTTTTTTTCCCTTTTTTTGAAGCTTACCCATGATCACACAGCTACTAAGTATTAAGTGTCTAAGATCAGATTTGAACTCAGGTCCTCCTAAATCCAGGGGCAGTGTTCTTTCCACTGTGCCATCTAGCTGCATAGGGCCAAAGTTTCTTAAATTGTAGGTAACAACCCCATATGAGAATCACATAATTGAATGTGGGGGATCATGAAATTATGATTTATGTTTGATTAGCTATTTTATATACCTATATTCTCAGGGTCATGTAGAAATTTCTTGGAAAAAAGGGGGTTACAAGTGGAAAAAATTTAAGAATCCCTGTTTTATACCATAGAAGAGCTATGAATAGAACAAAGTTGAGTGTCATTTTTTAAATTGCTGGTCCAGGGATTTGAAGATACAGAGAAAAGAGGCAAAAAAAAAAATTGGAACACTGCATTTTCACATTTTTAAAAGTGTCAATAGGGCCTTACCTCCAGGTGGACGGTATCGTAAATGTCGAGGAGTTGAAGGTGATCGGCATGGTGAAAGTTCAGCTATGTCCGCAGCTGGAGTACCTTCAGATACTGTTCGATCCCCAGATACTGTTTCTAGAACTGCTGCTTTAAAAAAGCATAAATTTTAATATGCAGGCAAGGTTGCCATGTTTTTCCTGACAACAGCATGCATTGCATTAGAAAAAGCTTGTTATACTATATTAGCACCACATATTAATTAATCTACATTTTTACAGTGCTTTGACATGTCAAGTCATTTCTCCGTGAAGTGACTTTATTTTTTTTTTTTTAGAGAAAGTAAATGCTACTAAAGCTAAACAACTTTTATTACCCAGACATAAAACTCAGATTCAGAACTGAATGGGCACTCATTTATTTAGTTCATTTTGTCTCATTATATGGTCATGGTTTTTAAGATATCAAAAATAGCCAGCCCTTAATTATTCAGGAAAATGGGATAAAATCATGTCAATGAATTATAGTAATATAGAGTAATAAATGAGACTGCCAGACTATGAGACATCTCTGCTCAGACCTCAGGGACTCAGGACAGCCCTAGGATCTCTTTAGATCAGGAAGGCAGCCTAAGTGTGTGAGAATCTTTTAGGTGTGAGCATTAAGGTCCACAAGCCTCTCCCCTTTGGAAGCCTGCCACCCCCAGTGTTTTCTAGTCCACTAAACCTTTTTTTTAAAAAAAATGTATGTTATCAGAAAAGGAGGGAAAGGAGGCAGGAGGAAGGAAGAAATATTCCAGAATAGAAGCATGATTAGCCTGAAAAATAAGATGTTTTCTGTCTGAACTTTCAATCCCACTATAGTCATGGACCCCTGTGGTGAAATGTATTGCTGCCTTCTCAGAATAATGTTTTTAGATGCATAAAATAAAATAAATATAATTATCTAAGAAAATAATTATACTATAATGCAGTTACATATTTTTAAAAGTTCATATATTACACATTAAGAAGCTTCAGCCTTGGGGAGCTTAACCTTATGATTTGGGGTCACAGGCCATTAGGGAACACTGAAGAAGTTTGAATAAAGCTCACAGAGGAATTTGGTACAGTTCAGTTTTTCTTACAAGAGGAGTTAACAGCACAAGGAAAAGATGATAGTTTTGATAGTCCATTATGCTCTCCACATCTAGACCTCTAGTTTAATCAGGAAAAACTGAAACTTCATTCATGTTATTTCAACTTAGTTCTTTTTCCTGTGCAACAAGGAGTTTAAGCAATTTCAAACCACTAGGTTTCTTTTTTTGATTCAGATCTTACAAAAGCTCTTACTAGTAAAAACTTAAGTGTCCATTTTTCAACAGTATGTCAGCAAAACCATTCAAAATCAATCTACCCCTCTGGCAGAGGCCACGGATGGCCCAGACATTCCAATCCTAAAATTCACATTCAACAAGCTTTCCATAAGCCTTCATAATTTTATGTAATTTCTACATTTCTACACTTTCAGGAAATAAAGCCACAGTTTCCCTCTTGTTAGATACAAAAGGGCTGGGAGAAGAAATTTTTAGATTCCTTGACTTAAATGATATAATTACAATCAAGCTAGCAAACATGCAAGATGCAGCCAGGGAACAACCCAAAAATAAATGCTTAGCTGTCAGATTTATTATTTTCTAAATAGTGCTTTCAAACTCTGTAATGCAAGGCATCTGCTATGAAAAGAATGAAGAAAATACTAAATCCATGTTCTTAATTTGATTCATACCATTCATCCACTTGAGGGGAGAGAGAAAATCATTAATCAGCAATTGCATTAAAACAAAAAACTTTCTAATGAGTCAGAACTGGACTGCATTGAAATAGACTTTAAAAAGAAAGGAAAACCTGTCAAAGAACCAGGCAGAAAAGAATTTCATCCCTGGAATAGTAAAGAAAAAGACATTTCCATGAGGCTTGTCTACTCTGATCAGGTTCCATGTAAAAGTAGTTCTGCCTAGAGAAGCTTGTGTTACCTCATACTCCACAAACATTGGGAAGAATCCAAGACTTTTTCACACAGGCTCTTCCTGTGGTCCTCAGTCCCAAAATATCCATTGCTGGAGAATTCTGGAGGTGATATGTAAACCACAAGGAAGGGCTACACAAACAAATAGCCTTCCTAGGTGCTCTGCTATCACTAATTTAACTAAGATTCTACAGAATAGTGGGACAAATATGTGCAAAACATTAGAAGTATTCTCCTTCAGGCCATGAGCAGGACTTATTCTAATAAACATTAGAAGAGATTAGTAATTCAATTTATACAAGAAAAGGAGTAATTGGGCACAGAAGAGAGGTCTAAATACAGGCACAGGTACAAGCCTTGAAGAAATATCCTCTGTTTCTTTCTATTCCTTTTTTTTTTTTTTTTTTTTTTTTTGGTTATCTAGGGAACTGTTCCATTGGCCTTTAAAAAAGAGATAGATGATAATGGTATTTAAGAGTACTCAGTTGCAACAGAACAAGACAGAAGTGACTAAGTGGGAACATGGATGCAGTTCATACAAATTTAAGGAAGAGAAACATGGATCAAATTAATATTGCCTGATGGAATTTTGAAAAGCATTTTCAAAAGTGTTTTAATCGCTACTTTAGGGAAGGTTCTGCATTTCAAAGAGTACTTCCATTCACTTCTAGCTGCCAGGACTGAAAATATTTGTGAGGATGATATGCTTTTAGTGGGAAAATTGGACAGAAGGCTATTTTAGCTACCATTTTTCTAACAGTGGTGAATTAAGATAGTTTTGTCAGAAAAAACTGAAAGCCACAAGTTATCATCTTATCTTTCCCTAGATCCTGGACTTTTTAAGCCATGCTGTCTGCAGTCTGCCTTCTCACTAGAATTAACTACTCTTGGAATCCTGTGCTCTGATTGGTGAGCTTTCATCTAATCTTAGGCAGTCTCATGCTCCTTCTTATATGTTATCTTCTTTAAGAATATTCAGTGGTTTAGTTATTTCCAACTTTTTGTAACCTTTTCTGGCATTTTCTTGGCAAAGACACAGGAGTGGTTTGCCATTTCCTTTTCCAGGTCATTTTACAGATGAGGAAACTGAGGCAAATGGGGTTAAGTAAATAGCTAGTAAGTATCTGAAGCCAGACTTGAACTCAGAAGATAAATCTTCCTGACTCCTTCTGGTTCTTTAGTACACTATGACACCACTTAGCTGCCCTTTAAGAATATAAGTATTTTGAGAGAAAGGACACCTTTGTTTATTTGTATTCATTTTCCCAGCATTTAGTACAATGCCTAGCATATACTAAGCAGTTATTAAGTGTTTTCATTCATTTAGATGGTAGTATAGGAAATCTTTGGCCACAGTACATTCTTAAATGTGAAGTAGGTGTTATACAAGTCAAGTGTTACAGGAAATATATATATATATATATATATATATATATATATATATTTGTTGCAGAACAGCTCCTCACTCATATTAAGTGTCAGCATGGCATGAGCCCAAGAGGATGCTGTGTAAACCAGAGATCCAATTCAAAGAAAGAACTTCTTAGCCGCTGTTGCAAAGGTTTCTACAAAAGTGTAGTTTAGGAGACTCAAATTAGAAGTGTCCTTGGCTCCAGATTTAAATGGGGCATACAAAAAATATGCAATATGGCTTACTTGCCCTAAATAATTCTCAAATTCTAAAACAGTCACAGACAATGTACTTGTCAGATCGGAATTGAAATATTTTAGTAAAATGCAATGGGTCACAAAGATTTTCATCTTTCTTGCCCTGTCAAACACTAATCTCTCTGCACTTCCCTACCCTTCTATTTCCCTCTCTTAGATCCAAATTGCCAAATTCTATATGCTGAGAAGTTGATAATAATAGTTTTCTGTTTTCCCCATATATTTTTAGAAAGTAAAGATTTTATTGATCTTAGAAAGACAGCAAAATATGCCAGAAAATGAAGTCAAAGAGATAAAGGGCTAGTAGTCTACTCAGAAGTCTCTTATCTGGATATAATGAATATTTTTTTTTTTTTTTTTTGCAGAATAGACTTGAAACCACTGGAAAATATCACAAAAACTAAAATTGACTACATTATGACTGGAAGTGACTGAAATTAGAGTCATTTCTGAATCTGTGTTCTGGTAGACAAAATAAGGCAAAGGTCAAACTCTCTACCAAAATGGAGAAAAAAAATAAAGAAAAAAAAAAGATACTACAGGAAAATTTACAAGAGAACACAGATAAAAATCCTACAAATAAGAATTTGTAGGTGGGCTGCTACCTGATTCATTGGAAGGCATAACTACCTTAATTAGATCAGAATTATGTAAGAAGCAAAGCACCTAGGGAAGTAGATGATAACTAAAAGATATAGGTTATAACCTGTCTGCCAAAAACAAAACAAAACAATACAATTTTTGCTTATGGACAGTACCCATTCTTTATAACAGAGCTGCCATTATCTTCAAACCCTAGAACTTCATTGCATATCTGAATGAGATAAACAAAGAATTAGAATTAAATCCACTTAATTTATGTTAGGCCCTATATCTATTATTATTTTTTTAAATCAATTGCCATTTAAAAATCATGAGCCATCTCAATACTTAGCACTTAGAAAACATGCATTCAATTTGGTACAGGGGAAAAAAAATAATGTCAGTAGCCTTCTCTTTTGCGAATCAATGGAAGTCCTCTAGGTTTCTACATTCTTTACTCTTTCACCTTCTTTGATTCCAGGCTGTGAGGGATCAACATTGTAAAGACCTAATAAGTGCTCTTCCTGCTAATTATGTCTCCTTTTAAATTTGGCACAAAAATGACTGAGGTATCCTTTAAAGGTATATTCCTATATAGAAATTTACCCAGATCAATTTCACCTGTTTTCTTTTAGTCTACACCAAGGGTGTCAAACTCAGAAACAAAAGAGTTGAGAGGAACTAATCCATATATGAGTATTCCTGTGGGTAATATGTTGACTTAAGACACCACATGTGAACATTATTTATATTTTATTGTATTTCATTTTGTTCAGTATTTCCCAGGTACATTTTAATCTGGTTCCCATACTACTTGGGAATATTATGAAGCAAAGTGATCCACCAACTGCATATCTGACTCCTAGACCTATTTCAGATCTTGTTCCAGGATCTGAGGTCTAGTCTAGAACTGATTTCTGCTAATTCAAGAAGTTATAATTTTTTCTGATTTATGACTACAGCCCAGAAGTCTTGATGACTCATCACTGAAGAGCTTGAGCTCCCCAACATGAGATAGCTCCATGATACATGTAACAAAACTGGACAGTTCTAAAGGAAAAAAAGTAAAAATGGTCTCATGGGCAATTCAGCAAAATGAAGCAGGAAAGGGATAATTAGTACTAGACTACATAAACAACTATTCTAGAACAAGAAGCAAGGAGGAAAAATAAATACAGTGGCTAAATTGTTATGATAAATTTGGTTTGGGTTTTTGTTGTTCTTTTGTTTTTCAATTCAAAAAATGAGCTGATAGTATTGCTATGGTCAAATTGAAATATAGCCCCTGGAAGAGGAGATATAATGAAGAGGATGAAAAATCGCTTGTATGGGAAACCATAATAATCTAATATTTCTATCTAGAAAAAATCAGAAGACTAAATGAGTGGGAATTCTGTTAAAACATCAAACTAAGGTTCTTGATAATATTGACTAAGGACTATACAATTCTCACAGAAAACCAAAATAAACCTCTTTAAATGAAGACATCATTCCTCACTGGTCAAAGAGAATGTTGGCTGCAAGGGGTGGGACCTGGGGTACAATACTTGAATTTAGCATCCTCAGCCAAGAAGCTGGTAAGCTCTGGGAAGAGGACTGATGATGTCTGACATTCCCCAAATATCCCCAACTCAAAAAGTACAGGCTGCTGAATTCATTATCCTGTTATCATCCCTCCTCTTGACCATAATAAGTTTAAAAGCTGGAAAGAATTTCCCATTCTGTTTGGGTTATCCAATACTAAAGGAGAACTTTAAGACAATCTATAGCTTGTCTTAGTCTTGCCCTCCCACCAACGAAGTTCTTTAAGCCCTCATGATGTTGATGGGTTTCTGCAGGAATTTGTCAACATGATCCAGTCCTCTCATTCCCAGAAAAGAGTTCATCATCCCATAGCTCAGGCTTATTGTTCATTAATGGATTTTTAATTAACCTCCCCCACTCCTCCTCCTGAGTTGCTAACTTGTCATTTTAAAGGATTTTATGTTAAACAATATATTACTTTTGACAATGACAACTGCTTTAGTTAAAACTCCATTAGGCACCTCAATGAGGAGTTTATTTAAATTATCTTAACTAGGAAGTGTAGGACTTGAGTGGTTGGAGTGAAGGGGAGCAAAAAGAGGAATGAGCTTTTATTAGAATGCAACCACTTTCAATCTGGATACTTCATTTAATTTCTTATTCAATTTAAATCATTTATCTATTATAGTAAAACTTGTGGTTTGTAATAGTCTATAATAAACAGTAATTTACAGCTAGAGAGGATTGGAAAGATCATCTCATCAATTTGCTCATTTTTCAGATGATTAAACAGAGACCCAGAGAGATTTTCCCAATATCATATAGTTAGTTTTTTCATAAAGACAAACAACAAAGGATGTTTTATGGAGGGGAAAAATACAGGCAAAAATTTAAGAATTTTCCTCCCTACATCTCTAATTTTATATGGAATTTCACCTTTGGGCTTTAAACTCTCACCCAAAGCAAATTCAGAACTTAAGAAGAGCTAGTCTTAAGAGTTTAGAACTGAGGAATAATACCTGATGTTACAAGATGGAAAGGGAGGAGAAGCCACCAAAAAGGAAAAAAAAAAATATGGCAAGGTCTACAGCCTCTTCCTTAGCCCATTCAAATGGCATCATTCAAAAAATATCTTTTTAAAGAAAAAAAACCCTAATTTAAATTCATTTGTACTAGAGAAGGTATGGGGAGAGTTGGCCCTGTTTACATCTTACTCCCATGAAGACCAAATGAGGACTACAGGATTCATTTTCCTATATAGCCATTGTATTCCTTCTACACAGAACTATGGAGGATGGGTATAGGGTTCCAAAAGGGAAGAGAATAATTGACTAGTGCTGTTCAGGACATGTGGCAGCTGAGTAATACCTCTTCGAATATTTCGTCTTAGCTTGTTACACAGATCCATGCGGGGGTTATCTAAATTCTCTTCTAGAGATCCGGGGCTTTGTTCTGGAGAAGAAGGGCCTCTGCTAAGATCCAATGGTACTTTACCAGTGTGGGGTGGTGGGGATGTAGCAGGGCTATAAGTTGAGGTTGGACTGCTGGTTGTGGAAGAAGCAGACAGGTCTAGAGCTCCAATTTTTGAGTTCAAGGGGGAAGTCAACGACAGCTTTCTGGCTCTGACAGGGGAAGAAGTTCTGGATACAGCCAATGGGGGTGGAGAAGAGAATTTTCGACAAAGATGTGGTGACTTCCCATCTGCCAAGTGTTCACTCCGATTATTCTGACTGGTAGCAAAAAACAATTCCAAAGACCTGAAAGTCAAAGCAAGTTATAGCCAAGTTAAAAATGGATTTCCTGAATGTCACTCAAGAGCACTTGCTCTCCATATAAAAGCTAGGATACAAAATTACTACACTTATGTTTTATAGTTTTCAAATCTCATCCAAGTACTATCCATCTCCCAAAAAAACCTTCATGACAACTCTGCAGATTCAATCAAATGCCCAGAAATATTAATAAATAATAATAATAGCTTATATTTACATACCACTTTATATAGTATTTATATAATTCTAGGAACTTTGCTAAGCACTTTATAAATATCTCATTTCATCTTCATAATAACTGGGAGGCAGGTATAACTATTATCCCCATTTTACAGATGAAGAAACTGAGGCAGGGATTAAGTGACTTGTCCAGGTTTACACAGCTAGTGTCCAATGCCAGATCTGATATGAGATGTTCCTGACTTTAGGCCTAGTGGTCTATGCACTGTACTTCCTACCTGCCTTTATGAGACAAATAGCCGTAAATAAAATATTTAACTCCCTAAAAGGCACCCTTGAGACCCTCTGCAGTAGGAACTCTGAGCAATCTCTATTAAGCAATCTTTATTAAGCCCCCATTTTGCCCATTTCTCTTGTGGCTTTAAGGATAATCATGACATAAAGCTCTGAGTGTACCTGACAGGGATAGATGTGAAAGGTCTCTTGTATATGTCAGACAGCTTCTCCAGGACCACGGCTGCTGTGGTGAAGATACGGTAAGTATGCAGAAAAGTGTTGAGAAAGTCAATGCTGAGAAAACGCAAGTCTGTCAACCTCTCCAGAAGTCTCTCCACACTGGCATAGCGAATCTGGGGCACTTTGCAGGAGTTTAATGTTTTGCTAAAGCAGATATCTTTATCGTCTCTGTGAAGACGGGCATCAGACCTACACAATCGATAGGAAGAATGTTTCAACAAAACCACACTAGGGCAGACAGTCTAATTCTCTGGGAAAAGAGCCTAATTTAGGGTTTGTATATGCACATGTAAGCACACACACACACACAATGCTCTAAGCTTTAAAAACATCAAGACTTTGAGAACACCTTATGTACACAACAAAAACATAATGTAGGAAGAAAAAAATCAATTTAAATCATTTTAGCTTAGAAAAGTCAGAATTTCAGTTTTAGGGAGGAGAAAATACCTATCAGTCTTAATCCCTTCTTTCTGTAATTAACCTATACTTCATGAGGAAAATGAAGCTAAAATACTAGTATCTGTAAAGAAAGGAAGGCTGTGGGTAGTGTGTGTCACAGAACCTGTATAAAATATTACTAGAGAGTAAACTGTGTGATTTCTAAATAATGTCTTATGTTTAGGATCTGTGATCCAGTAACCTCACAGATTATCTATTCCATCTCTTCATTTTATAATAATTGACATTTATTTCAGGGTGTCCCAAAATCTCAGCACAGCCTTAAGCTTTTAATACCTTAATTGCACTTAAACTATTTTCATAGCTTAAAACCATACTAAAAATATCAGGAGAGCTGAACCCCACACTGAGACTTTTGGACTACCCCATATACAGGGTTCCTAAAGATTTGCAAAATGACTTAGATTCATTATCTTATTTGAGTCTCTCAAAATCCTGTGAGATAAGTACTACAGGTATTCATCATCACCACCACCATCATCATCATCTTCATTTTACAGATAAGGAAATTAAGGTCAAGTCATACTTGACCTAATTCACACAAGTTCATTATCAGAAGTAGCATATGAATCTAGGTTCTTTCTCACTCTCAATGGGAAAAAATCTTATAAGATGGAGTAAGTAAAGTTTAGGTAAAGTGATTCAACCAATCAATTTTAAATAGAACTGTGCTGGAGCATTAAGTGAAAATATAAATAATAATTTTTAAAATTCCATATACAATAGTTAGATATTCTTGAGGTTATATATAATAGATCTGCAGTTTCATCTGTAATAAAATTTTTTATTATACTATGTCATGGAAATATTTGTTTTATTCCATAAATTAAAAATAAAATAAATAAGTACAGAAAAAAAGAATCTAGAAGAGTTAACTTTCTCAAAAAGAACATTTAGCGATTTATTTTTAATTCTGTTAATTTTCTCACATCATTACCAATGAAAATACAGAATTAAAAAATTTAAATTTCTTTGTAACTAGTTTCATAGTAACTAGTACTAAGTCATTTCCAAAGTCATTATTATCACATAAGTTAATGATTTTCTTCTGTCCACCACATCTTTCACCAAACATTTCTCCCCTGGCATAACCCCCCTATCTTGAAAACAGGGTCAGTACTTTCCACTGCAGCATCATTCAGAAAAAAATGGGCCATCAACAGATGCAACACCAAAATTAGACTTAACATGAAATTTAGTCTACACCAAAAAAAGTTTAAATTTTGAGAGCAACACTACAGGATACCACTTTAAAGGACACTGTCACCTACTAAATGTGAATGCTTCTTTCCCCATATCATATTTTGTCCCCTAAGCACCATTCTGAGATCTTTGTCTTTTAACTGAAATTAGATTATTTGAAATATTAGAAGGGCACATTATATCAGCCAAGATGAAATGAAAATGGGACTAATTACAACACTGTCCTTCAAAATCCTGATTGCATTTTCATTATAGATGAAGCAAAGATATTCAATATAATGAAATTATTTAATTTCATTTTCTTAAATTATACAGCAGCTCAAAGTTATTCTCCCCACAAAAAAACCCCATAAAAGTCCATAAAATTTATTTTCCTAAAACTCCTATGACAGTAACAACTTAAAGGGGTGGGGGTATTCTTAATGGCAAATCTCTAGTATCTTTGCCAAGAAAACCCCAAATAGGGTGGTAAAGAGTCAGACATGACTGAATAACAATAGAGCATGATAACTACTCATAGTTTTACATAGTATTCTAAAGTTTACAAAGTATCTTCCAAAAGTTCTGAGTTTGTGCAATTGTTATTATACTTTTTTTTAGATGAGGAGACAGAGATTCAGAGAAGCCATAGGATCATAATTTTAGACTTGAAAGAGATGTTAGAGGTTACTGAGATCAATCCTCTTGTTTTACAGGTAAGGAAAGTAAAATACAGAGACATAAAGCCACTTGAACAAAGCTAATAAGTGTAAATCTGGATTTTAAACCTACATCTTCCTCACTCCAAGTTTCATATTTTGTCTACTCGTTGCTCCTCAATACCCCCATAGTAATACAGCTAAAGATAATAGCTGGGTTTTGAAGGTAGGTGTTCTGAATTCAAGTTCAGAATTCTTTCTACTATAATACACAGCCCTTTTTCAGCATTATGTATATGTGGTAATATATAAGCCATCCAGAATAAATAACCTATCACTCATGTATACAAGCTAGGAGCAGAATAGATCTATTAAGGAAGGAGTCGCTGATTGAGATAATGCATCTTTTCATGCACAAAGTTCATGCTCCTCCTTGAGGTGAAAAAAATGAGTTCTAGAAGGTTAAAATGTAGACAGAGGAAAATCTGGGAGAAATAATTGGAAATTTCTAGAATTTTATTTTGATAGGTCTATATTTATAGATATCTATATATCTCTATATGTGATAGATGTAGGTTTAGACAGAAAGAATGAGCTACAGTGAGAGTAAGTCTTGTCTATTATCTCATTCTGTTCAATGAAAACTGAAAAATTTAATAGATCATCAAAATGTCTTGATGCTCTTATGTCAAAGAAGGGAAACACTCAGACAAGCTGAATTTTTTTCAGTGTTTAGGTTGTTAATTAGCTAATCAGTCAATCAGTCACTCAATTAGCATTTGGAATGTGCCAGATCCAGTTCTAAGAAACACAGCTTTTGACTATTTTAGTACAAAGTGAAGATTTGTTAGTATCAATGAACAAGAATAAAAGTCATAATTGTAGCATTCCCAATTTTAAAGTGTTAAAATACGTATGTTAAAGACATAACCATCTGAGTTATGAAAACTTGGGTTCATAGCTTACCCCTGATAACTTTTCAGTGCTCCCAGGCATTTCTTTGTAATTATAAATTGAAGAAAATTGCCAACCTGCATTGGTAGAGGGAATTTGCTCATGCATAAATTCCCTATATTAAGAAAATCATATCTCTAGTCACTGTTGCACTATGTGAATATAAGCACTATGTGAATCCCCACATGCTCTCCTGCTGAGTAGACATGTTTTCATGTGAAGACAAAGGAAAACTGGGCTTATTTATCATTCTTTCTTCAAAACTGATACAAATTGATTATAATTAGAATTATTTGCATATCTTTTAAAAAGCTAAATATCACTGCATTCTTACTGTATAAGTGTTAAGGCAGAATAACCCTCCTTTTGTTAGCTATCCAGTGATTCGTGATGGTCTCATCCAGGTTCAAGATGGAACCTGCTTCAAGAAAGGGTTGAGGTTGGGCCTGCCTGCAGCAATGGTCATCATTTGTAAAAACTGAAACAGGGCATGACAGTTTGACAGGCTAGCTGACACAATGCTCTCCTATTGCTATTGTACTTTCCATGCCTTGTCCAGCAATTTGGCTTTGGTTAAAAAATGAGCGAGGAAATTGGCTGTACTTACTTAATCATATGTGGCACAGTCACTTTGGAATTTTCTTCAAATACTATTGTCATTAAGCCATTGCACCGAATGTTATCAACACACTACAAAAATTGAAAAAAAAAATAAAAAAGACAACACAGAAATGTTAATTACAATTCATGGCAGATGCAAGAAATGAACATTTCCCATGTTTCTAGGGTCCTGGAATTTCAGGACTGAAAGGACCAAAAATGCCTCTTCTATTGATATTTGATGATGAAACAGCAATGGAACTGGGTTCAAATAAAGCCTGTATCATTTGCCATGTGACCCTAGACAAAGCACTTTCTAGGCTTTAGTTTCCTCAGCTATAAAATGATAGTTAGATGAGATAGTCTCTTCTTTATAGGTCTACTGCTCTGATCTTATACCCTTTCTGTAGTCACCAAACTGAAAAGCTGATGTAGACAGAATAATTTTGGAAGGGTCCATACTTGTGATTTCATTTGGGACAGAGAATTCCTGTTGAAGAAACTTCTTCTACCAAAGCAAATCAGCAATGTGCTACAACTTATAGTCTTTTTTTTATTAAAGCTTTTTATTTGCAAAACATATGTATGGGTAATTCTTCAACATTAACCCTTATAAAGCTTTCTATTACAAATTTCCTCCCCCCTACCTCCACCCCTCCCCTAGATGGCAGGAAGTCCACTACATGTACAATTTATAGTCTTACGAGTTTTGAGGGCACCAAGAATTTAAGTGACTTGTCTAATTTTACATATTTTGTTGTGTTGTCCTGTCTCAGTCTAACTCTCTGTAATGCGATATGACAAGTTACTGGGGTGATTTGACATTTCCTTCTCCAGTTCATTTTATGTATGAGGAAACTGAAGCCAAAAGGTCAATAAAATGTGTGCAGATTTGAACTTAGGGAGAGGAATCATCCTGATTCCAAGCCTAGCACTGTATTTAGTGCTCCCCTTGCTGTCCTTTCACATGGTCAGCATAAGACAAGAGGAAGGGAATTGAACCCAGGAGTGTTTAGTCCAGCACACTGTTGATCTATCATGCATAAAACATTGTGTGCTGCCCAAATCTCTGGCTTACATTTCTTTAAGGAGGAAGGATTAAAAGATCCAATTCTCCTTGCTCTCCAAAATTACTGTCACTAAGTATACTTCTGTGAGATTTACTCTGCAAATCTCAGTTAGGTGGCACAGTGAATAGTTCCAGGCACACAGTCAGAGAAGATCCAAGTTCAAATTTAACATCAGATTATTGCTAAGGTAAATCACTTCACCTGTGCCTCAGTTTCCTCATCTGTAAAACAGGGATAATAATAGTACTTCCCTCTGAAGGAATTAAAACAGTAAATGGTAGTAGAAATTGACAAAGCCACACTGACTCCATCTTAGGAGTCAATGAGAGAACTAGCTTAGTTCCCTTTCTATTCAATTATGGATCTAATCTAATTTCCATCTTATGAGAAAACATTATCCAATTATGGGAGATGTGAGAAAACTTTACTGCATTGTTTGCACCTATCCCTGCATGACTGGAAATCTGGACAGCTTATTCTTGCTGCTTAAAGATTCTTAATCAAAGACCCAGGTTATGCTGATCAGAAACTCACTCAGATCCAAAGACTGACACAAGAAGTTTTCTCACAATTTTATGTCCCAAGTAACTCATCTGTCTTATTTGAAAACTGGCCATTATAGTTGATCAGTGATTGTTTTCACATAACTTTGATTGAATACTGACACCTGGAGAGAGCAGGACACCTTTTTCTGATTTCAAAGAATTTTAACTGTTTGCGCTCTCCCTCCGAACATAGAAAATTCCCAATCTTACCTCCAATTAGAAATCAGGCTATCTAATTTTATATCCTAGTTAATTGTCTTTTTTGAATCAATTGATCCTATTTGACTAGTTGTTTTTAATATATAAAAAGCTGTCTTCCCCTATATTTGGAGTCCAGTGCCAAAGCTAAGGAAGGCTTGGAACCACTCAGGTATGCAATTAGTATGAATTATTTAATAAATACATGTGTTTAGAAGCTCAAACCTTTGTTTCCTCAGTCACCTCATCTTTCACCCACTACACCTTATGTGACTGTTGTGAGCATCATTGAGATGATCATTGCAAAACATTTAGCACAGTGCCTGGCATTCACTAGTATTATAAAATGTTAACTACTTTTATTGTTATTGTTATTATTATTTCAGCAAAATAGAGATTAAATTAATTAACTGCCCTTCATCCCCTTTGAATAATCCCATATTGCCACCAGATGGTTTTCCTGAGTGATTTGGTCATTTTTTTCCCTATGGTATCAAAATTTTAATGCATCAGAAGCCATTTATCTGCTCCTTGCCTTCCCTTTGCTAACCAATAAGGCTGCCATCAAATGTTTCTCAATTTTATTGGTTCCAGAACAATAAAATTTAACTTCAGTCTGGGAACCTCCAGGGATAGTGAGTGGGGGCCAAAAGGAAACAGATCAATGTAAGCTCCCCAGGAACTAAGACTGAGTCAATTAGATCATGATTCATGGTTCCAGAACTTGGGGGGAGGGAGGAGAAGGAAATACCACCTTTAGGCTTCATACAGAAGGAAAAGAACTGAGACCTGGAGTCTTGAAGAGAGATCCTATGAAACACAGAAAAAAAAGGAGCATGTTCCATGTGAGGGATAGCAAGAGATCACTATGTGTGGGGAGCAAGGAAAAAGCCAATTTGGCTAAACCACATAATGTAGGGAGGAGGGGAATAATGTATAATGATACTGTAAAGATAGGTTAGGGCTAGGTTATAAAGGTCTTTAACAGCAAAAACAAACAAAAACCCAACCAGATTATATTTTGTTTTAGAAGCTATAGAAAGACAATGGAATTGATTGTTTTTTTGGTTATTAAAATATTTTTGCCGTTATAAATATTTTTGGTCACATGGAACCTTTCCTTCTGTCTTTGAAGGGTATGTGTTTAGAAGTAAAACTGCAAGATTCAATGACTTTTTTTGAACAATGTCAAACTGGTTGACCAAGTAATTGGAACAGTTCTTAGATTCATTAGCCTTATAAGGTTTAACTGTCTTTTCATACCATTTCCTACGGTCAGCATTTTCATCTTTGAAAATCTAATAGAAATCTAAGTTGTTTCAATTTGCATTTTTCTTTAAAGAATTTGGAGTGTAAAGCTATAGGCAGTTTGCATTTCTTCCTATGAAAACTGCTTGTGTTTATCCTTAAACCACTTACCTTTTGGAAAAAGGCTCTTGCTATATATTTGTATCAATTTCCCAGATATTTATCAGATTCTAATCAGACATAAATGATATGAAGTTTTTTTTTTCCTATTTGAAAATTTCTTTTCTTATTCCAGTTGCATTTATTGCAAAAGCATGTTAGTTTCAAGCAATCAAAACTGTCTATTGTGTATTTATTTATCACTATGCTTTATTTAGTATTCTTCCCCTCAGCAAGGCTGTGAAAATAACTATTTGCAATCTCTTCTGATTTTTCTCAGGTATCTACCATTATTTTAAATATTTCTTATGCAAAACAAAGCAAAACAAAAAAAGTACCTGGCAACAACAAACCTCACATGCAACTTCTGGAGTGAAGGTGGGAGTTAGGAATGTACTTTCACATAACAAGTAAATCTGTATCTAACCCCATGCTTTATCATGAATATGTTACAATTTACTTTCTCTCTCCTCTAGTAAAGAAGTCATCAATTTCTAGATTGTATGAGTACTTTCTCCTAGATTCAGAATTTGAAAGGAGTATCCACTGACTATTCTTGATTATCCATTCATTCCTTAATTTCCTCCTGGGATTACTGAGAAAGGTTATTAAAATTTTCCAGGACTACTTCCTTAACCACAAAGAAAACTGAAACCACAAAGAGAAAAACTGGAAAAAAAAAAAAAAAAAGCAACTCCTGGCATAAACATCCAAAGATAAGAATATGCAGAAGCTGCTACATATGTACATATATTTGCATTATGCACACATATTTTACATATTCAGATAAATTGTTATCCCCAGAATCCACAAGTTTCTCCATTCAATGATCCCTTAAAAATTCAAAAATATTTAAAGTATTTTCCTTACAATCTAAATTTCTGAAAGACTAAATTTCATGGAACAATTAAAATTGTGCTTAAAAACAATGAATTACTTAATATTTTAGTAACCAACTCACTCAAGTACCATCCATTAGCAATAATCATGTAGGAACCTTTTTTAAAGAAAACACATTGATTTCAAAATTCTTTTTGAAGTTCCAGGTTAGTGTATGAACTCCTTTATAAGCTTTAAATATTTTAAATTACCTGAATCTCACTGTCTGAAGCTACAATTTTTTAGAAGCTAAAATTGCATGAACGACTAATTATACCTTCAAGTACTGAGGGCATAATTAACCATTGATATCACCAACATAACATGTAAGTAGTTAATGGTTCCCAAACAACTTTTTCTCTATCAACTATTTATAGCTGTAAAATTTGAGGCTGAAAATTTGACCACTAAAAAAAAAAAAAAAAAAAAAAACAAAACCCACCATTGCATTTATTATATGTCCCCAATGTTTAGCCAGGCTCACTATCATGCTTAAAGGTTTAAGGCTCAAGTTTCTCTATAATTACAGGTTTTAAGTAAAAAGATAGAAGTTCACCTCTAAGCCTCCCTACTTTTGTGGAAGTGTCACAAATATGCATGGTATTTAGCCAGTTAGAGAACATATTTAAAAACTTCCCTCAAATCACCAGTGAAGGTTATAGTATGACAAAGAAAAGAGGAACAAACAAAAATATCTCATAATTGATTTTCTTCCCAAATCCTCTCCTTGAAAGACCAGGAAATAAGGGTTTTATCCATTTTAAGTGTTTGAGTAAAAAAATTTTAAACACATTTCTCTTTACTAGTTTATCTTACCCTGCCCAAAAATACTTAAATTCTGACTATACTTTGAAGCCAGAGCTTTGTAGAAAATGAACTTTCCATGGCACCACAAGTACTAAATTACTGGTAGACCTTACAAGCAAAAAAAAAAAAAAAAAAAAAAAAATTGAATTCAATCAATTTTTACTATTTAATTGATTCTACAGAAATCCAGTCATTATAAAAAAGAACTAAGAAATAAATGAATTTAAGTGCCCTTATTCATCAATAATTAGCAATCAGCCCCCCTATTTGCCATCCCTTTTATAGATAAGTAGGGGACTTTTAGGTGGCACAATGGATAGAGATCTGGACATAGAGTCTGTAAGACCAGAGTTCATATCTGACCTCAGACATTTACTAGCTATGTTACCCTGGACAAGTCACTTTATCTCTATTTGCCTTAATCTACTGGGAGAAATGGCAAACTACTCCAGAATCATTACTAAGAAAACCCCATGAACAGAATTGACATGCAATGATCTGTGGGGTTACTAAAAAAGTCTTACATTACCGAACAATTGAACAATTAGACACAAAAAACTAAACGGGGCATCATACATGGTTCCTGCCTTGATGAATTCATAATGGAACTGGAAATAATAAAAACAACAATATGATTATAGCCATAATTCACATTAATAAATCAATTAGTATATATTAAATGCCTATAGTATGCAAGGCACTGTGCTAAGAGGCAAAAAAGAGGCAAAAAGTCCTTACTCTCAAAGAGTTAACAATTTTAATAGGGAAAACAACATGCAAACAAATATACAGAAGACAAGATTACATATATGTATATATTTACATATATACATAAATATGCATATTTATGTATATATGTATATTTTTGTATATATGTGCCTTGTTTTGTATATATTATCTAGATAATAATATGACCATTATCTTTACAGATGCATATATTTATTATATGTACATAGATATAGATAGACAGATATGAGAAAGAGGGAAAAATGATTTATCTTATATTAATAACCAATTATTATTAGAGAGAGCCAAGATTTTTTTCCTTTCCTATTTCCTAATTTTCTACTAGGTCTAAACTACATAGGAAGAATAGGACTGATAATGAGATTAGATTAACATTCTTCTCAATCTTGTTCAACCACCTAACTGGGAAATTTTATTGTGTTCTACTCAGACTTGAGTCTGATCTAGTAGGATCTAGTAGGAATAGATCCTTTATTTAGATTGCCCCACACTGGGAGTGGTTTGGGAGTGACACAACAAAGTCAGGTCCCCTAGCTCCTCATTAGGATAGATCCACCTCTCATTATGATATTCATTCTTCTCATTAATAGTTAACCAGAGTTGATTACCACCTTTCAGGAACACCCACTCTTCCTAGGACATATAAACATTAAGATGCCACCATGATCTATTTTTGGTTCACAAGAGATGGCCAAAAGACCATCCCTTAATTATTCACTAGCTATATTTAATTACCCAGAAATTATGTCTCTTAAACTTTTCATTTATCACAATATCTATCTGTATAATAGATAGGAGATAATTAACAGAGGGAAAGCATTAGAATTAGCAATGGTTAGGGAAGACTTACAGTAAAAGTTGGGATTTCAACTGGGACTTAAAGGAAATCAGGGAAGTCAATAGGTAGAATGGAGAAAAGAAGGCATTCTAGAAATGTGGGAAAGCCAGAGAAAATGTCCAGAGCTGAGAGATGGAGTATCTATCTAGTTCATGGAACTGCTAGGAGGTCAGTATCTTTAGATTAAAGAGTATGTTTGGGGAAATAAGATGTGAAAAGACTGGAAGGGCTTTGAATGCTAGAGTTTTTTATATTTTATCCTGAAAGTGGTAGGGAGCTACTGGAGTTTATTGAAGTGGGGTGGGGGCAACATGGTAGAACCTTCACTTTAGCAAAATCACTTTGGGGGATGAATGAAAGATTGGAATAGGGAAATACTCTAGGCAAGTGGACCCACCAACTGTCATTGCAGGAGTCCAAGATTCAGGCAATGATTACTGTTAGGTTGAGAGCTTGAGAAAGTGGAATGATGGTGCTTACCATATTAGGGAGAAGGCAGGGAAGGAAGTGGTTAGGGAGAAAGATAGTGAATTCAATTGAAGATAAGTTAAGATGTCTGGAAGGCTACTGATGATATAAGATTGAGGTCAGCAAAAAGTTTGGAGCAGGAAAGTAGATCTGAGCATCATCTGGGAGATGATGACATCACTGAGTGAAAGGCTATAGAGAAAGAAAAGAAAAGAGCCCAGGACCAAACCCTGAGGAACCTTTATGATAACAGAGTATGATATAGATAAGTATCCAACATAAGAGATTGAAAAGGAAAAGTTTGATGAGTAAAAGAAAACCAGGAGAATTTAGTGCCCTCAAAAAAAAAAAAAACTAAAAAGAAGTGAATAGAAGAGAGAAAGTGTGATTAACAGGGACATAAAAGGGAATGAGTGTTGAGAAAAGACCATTGTATCTGGCACCATTTTGATTTTGGATCATTAATAACTTGGGAGAGAGCAGAACTGGTGAGATAAGGTTGGAAGCTGAATTGAAAGGGGTTAAAAAGAAAATGAGAGAATGAGTGAAAGTACTATTTGTAAATGGCCTTTTATCTACAAAAGTCAGAAGAAGAAAAAAGGATGATGGTTAATAGAAAAGGAAGAATCAAATATTAAGGCTCCCCTGAACTTGTCCTATTGAGTTGACATATTTTTCAGACACTCTGGACGCAGAATATTAATGAGGTTCTCAATAAAGATGAATCCCTATCCCAACCTTAAGTTGACATAATTTGATGTTTGTATCCCAAGCTGGATTTCTCAAATGTCCTTAGGAGTGAAGACAGGCATCAGTTAGTCTGTACTAGGTGGGAAACTATTTATGGAACTGGGACCCTTGTAAATAAGAAGCATCCTGTCTTCATAGTTTAACACTGCCCAAGGCAAAAGAACAGGCTTTTGCCATCTTAATTATTCATGATTTTTCCTCCTTTGTCACTCCCCTTTAAGTGAAGATCTTTATTTCTTCTCCTCTCTGTCACAATTTCATAAATTTTCAAACTTCTGTTTGAATTGTGAACTCTTTCTCCTGGCCTAGGGTTTCACATACATATTCATTTCTTTTGCAATAAATCTAGTTGCAATGAAATGTTTCAAACCACTTCCAATTGTTCACTGAAGAAAGCCATATACACCCAGAGAGAGGGATGTGAAATGTGGATCACAACATAACATTTTCATGCTCTCGATTGATGTTTCCTTTATCTTATTTTTCTTTCTTGTAGACACCATTTTTCTTGCACAACAATGATAAGTGTGGAAATTATGTATACATATATTCAATTTGTCATGTATTTTAACATAATTAACATGTAGTGGATATCCTGCCATCTAGGGGAGGGGTGGGGAGTAGGGGGGGAAAATTTGTAACAGAAAGCTTTGTAAGGGTTAATGCTGAAGAATTATCCATACATATGTTTTGCAAATTTAGATATATATATATATATATATATATATATATATATGTAAAATAAATAAATAAATCTAGTTGCAAAGTATTATCTTATGGACTTGTGGTATTATTTTTGGTTAACATAATTTTTTTTTTCAGAATGGGGAGATATGAGAATGTTTGTAGTCAGTAGGAAATGTGCCAATAGACACAGAGAGATTAAAAATACTGGAAAAGTGGGGATGAAAGAGGATGCAATCTCTTGGAGGAGATCATTTGAACAAATAGAGAGATTAACCTTGATAAGGAATAAGATCACTTTATTTCATGAGAAGAGTAAAGGAAGAGAGTGGCAGAAAGCATTTGAATGACAAGAGATGAGGAAGAAGGGAGAAGAAGTTCATGGTGAATGAATTCTTTTTTTTTTTTTTTTTTTTTTTTGGTAAAATACAAAGAAAAGTTCTCAACTGAGAAAATAGAAGAATTACCCTAATGCCCCTAAATAAAAGCCACTCTTTTGGGGACCCAACCTACTAGTACCAGTACAAATCAAACAAGTAAACCAGGGGATGTGTTCTCAGTTATACATACCACATATAGTTTCTTTCTATTTTTTGGTATATTGACTCCCAAATATTATGAAAATGCTTTGAGATATAAACTTTCCTTTGGGGATTGTCCAGATTAATGCCTCAAAACTTTCAGTATACTGTCTCATCAGCATTTTCTTTCATGAAAGTATCTCTTTTTTGATATTTATGATTTATTCTTTGACCTATCAATTTTTTAGGATTGTCATTTCATATCTCTTTTAGTTTGAATCTTTTCTTTGCAGGTCCTTTATAACTGTAATTACTGTAATCACTGTATAAGCACTGTAATCAATAAAGGATGTGTTATTTCTTGTAAGGTTTTTATGTCTTAACACATGGTAAGTTTTTGTAAAAGTGGCATATAGAGTTTAAGATATATAGATATTCCATTCTATTTCTCTTCAATAACAGGCATCATATACTTTTTCTAAAGTCATATTCAGGACTTTAAATTCTTCTTTATTTTTTTGTTTGCTTTGTCTAGGTCTAGGAAGTATACATTTAGGTATTCCACTATCATAGTTTTGTTATCTGTTTCTTCCTGTAATTCACTTAAACTTAAATGTCCCATCATTCAGTGTATTTGCATTAAGTATTAAATATTAAGTGTTGATAGTCCATCAATTTTACCTTTGACATATACTGGCTGTATAAGCCTAAACAAGTCTCTTAACCTCACAAAATTTCCTACACAATTCTTTGTTGTGTAGAATAGTGGTGGGCAAATTATGGCCTTCAGCATGCTGTTTTTGTTTGACCCTCATATTTTTAAACATTAGACAAGGGCCTAAATGTGGCCCTAGTGTGCTAATCCCTGCACTAGATGATTTCAGAGCAAGTGTTAACCTGAACTGTAAGTGAAAGTTCCCTTACCCAGGAGTTTCCTACATTCATAAAATAACAGGTCCAGTTCCTGTCTCAATTATGTCATTGTCTATAGTGACTTTAGGCATTTTTGAATTAATTAAATGCTGTTTAGGTTTATTTTTTACTTTTTAAAGATTGGGATTGATACCCTTGTTTTCCTAATTCCCCTGAGATGAAATAAAATTCTATTCCAACTCCTGGTTCTAACTGTGTGGATCTTTATATTTCAAGCATTGTTGAATTCTGCTTTCCAATCCATCTATTACTCTTCTGTTTTATGGTTGATTTCATCCCATTTGCATTCATAGTTATTACTATTAATTGTGAAATTTCTTCTTCCCTATCTTCTCATACTTTTCCCTCTCCTTTCATCTTACTTCAGTGATGTTCCAGCTTGCTTTGTCAAACAGATTTACTAGTTGTATCTTTCAGGTAATCCAACCCCTGAAAAACAGTTGATAGAAGCTCACACAATTTGGCAATGCCAGATTCCCTACTCTATATCTCCTCCTAGAATAATTCCCTTCTCCAGTTCTGAAATGCATCTTCCAAAAGGGTCCACATTCAGCACTATCACTCTTGATCAGGATAGTCTGACAGGCACATTCAGAGAATGTTCTCAGTTTAGGCTCTAATATCTTTTCCTTTTCATGGTTATAAGTAGTTGCCTTTGCTTGGATAGAATGATCCTATTGCTTATAATATGTTATTATCATAATTATAAATATGAATTGTATTTGTAATCTACATGTTCTCATTCTAACACCCTCATTCTACTACCTTAATAATTAGGCAGCATGATTATAAAGATAATAAAAGGGGTAATGAACTACTTGACAGTAAACTTCATGAATATAAAGATGGTATCTTATCTAAACATTTTACCTTCCCTTGCTTAGCCCAATATAATCAGTACACAGTAAGTACTTAGGAAAGGTTTACTGAATGAGCAAATGAAATGAATGGATATGAGATCAAATTAGAAAGGGCAATAGAACTATGAAAAGCCAAGTTTTGATTTCCTTTTCCTAGTCCTAAAAAGACTGGCTTCACTGCTAGCCATTCTTAAGCATCTAAGAAAAGGAACCATTTTAGGATTAATATAGCAGCATACACTTTCACCATCTACCTAATAGCTTCTACTCACAAAACAACAAAATATCTAGGAGACTCAGTACATTTTGCTTTTTATTTCAACTTTTTTTTGTATGTAAAAATACTTTGAACTCTTCCCTAGAGATGGTCCTACAATATTAAGCAGTATTAATGCTTTTTTTCTGTCTTTTATGAGACAACAGTGTTAATCAATATTATTGTTATTGCCTAGAAATCAATCTTTTAATATTTAAACAACTTTTTTGAAAATATTCTCCCAATATCAGATTCTCATGCCATGTTTCTGGAGCTTAGCTTAATCAATTCACTTAACCAATATCTCAAGAGAATCCAGCCTCCTTAATGAATAAAACCTAGCTATGCTGTGAAATTACTGTATCTCCCTGTGTTGGGCCAAGATAACCAGATAGTCTACATCAATTACATCAGAGATGAAAGAATCTTTTCTGCTTTCCTTCTCTACTTAATGAACATGCAAGCTTTTTTTTAGATGGAAAATCCTGAACCACTAATTAAGCTTCACAGAAGTAGCTCTCTACAACAGATAAGCTTTAAGGCACTTTTTTTCATAATGTGATTGTAGCTTCCAAACAACCCAAATTCACAATTTTTGGCTGTAATTTTATCACAATTGATCAAGTGTATTTAATAAAATGACTATATTTTCATTTCATGTAAATAAACAAGGACCAATATGCAATAGTATATTTTAAATAAATTTTTCTCTTTCAAAAAATAGCATTATATTAACACAAAAAAGTATGATGAGTCTCCAGAAGTATGAATTAATCAATAAATATTTATTAAGTGCCTACTATATTTTAGGTACTGTGCCAAGTGTTAAGAAAACAAAAAGAATCAAAAGACAGTTCCAGATGTGAGAAAAGCACCTGACTCACCTGACTTATGTCACTAGTCCAGGCAGCTTTTTCTTGTCGAGAAGGTGCTAACAAGACAACTGTGAAAGGAGCAGAATCTGGAGGTTCCACCACAATCTTAAAATCCAAGTGTCCAAATACTTGCCCAGAACCTTTTGCTTAATACAGAGAAGAAACATATTATCAGCTACAGAAACCCTAACACTCCCTTGTCAGTACAGCCCTTTTTAGAAATTTGAATATGTTTTTGCATCTACAAATATGTTTATTTTCACATATCTCTCTGTAAAGTGTAAGAATCACTGATCCTATTAAGCAGGTAAGGCACCACAGACCTAAGGAAGATGAATGAATATATTGCCGGTTTCAAAGCAGGTGTGGATTATGGCTAGTTTTTCTGATATTATGGTCTAGTGCTTTACACTACCCAAAATGGTGCAATTATCATACGCCAATTCAGCATCTTTTTTCTATCAGCTATCAAAAAATAGTCTAATTTGCCACAAAAGAAAAATATAGTATAATATAAACTCAAAAATAGTTCTAAATGATGCACAAATTATAGGTTAAATAATACTCCCATAAAATAAAAAAGGGAAAAAGACTAGTTTATCTTTCACATTTTCAAACTAAGTGTCTTCAGGGAGAGAAAAAAAGTGTATTATTATTTATACTTCACATTCTTAGAACTCATAAAATGGATGTCATTTCAGTGATGGAATATAAATGGTGACACTATTTTAAAAGTCTCCAGCTTGAGCTGGAATTCAGTATAAGCAGCAGACTGACTTACAATCATCTTCACTTGCATCTGGCTCCTCAATCAAGGTGCATTCTATGAGAGAGAGAACACCGCCTGTCTGTAGAAACAAATCATTCTTAGCCAGAGGGTTCTAGTAGAGTTAGAAAGCTATGTAAGATTTAAAAGCTTCTATTATTTCAGATGTCAAGTAAGACCTTCTCAAGAGAGAGAAGACATCATGTTTCAAATCTATGCCATAATCAACATATTTTTTTAAAAAGATACCAACCTGGAAGAAATGCTTTTCTATTCTTCTCCCCTTTTCCTTTTCCCATTCACCCAACTCTTACCCCTCCCACACTGTATATATAATTTTTAGTGAAAGAAAATGGACTTATGTTTTAACTAGTATAGGAAACACTTCTTATCCCACGACCCAAATAACATTAACTTTGCCTGCTCTGAAAATTCTTGGATTTTTGCTTTAAGCACTGAAAAGGTGACATGATTTGCCCAAGATTACAGAAACATGTGAAAACTGCTAAACTTGGATCCAGGTTTTCCTGACTAAGAGATAGTCTTTTTCCTTGGTTAAATCATTCCTCCCCTTAAACATAAACTAGGAAAATTTTTTGTGAATTATGCTTCAGTGCACTCAGTAGTATCCTGGTAGCAACTTCGAAGAGACCACAACTCATCAGTGGAGTGTATTTCACCAATGAGATACAATTCACAAATGGTAGTCTAGGGAATGGAAAAAATCACATCTATTTTGCTTAGGATATTTCCCCCCTTGTTTGCAGAGATAATGTAAGGCACACACTAACCAACCATTTAGCAAATTTTTGCCTCACTAAATTACATATCTCTCCAAGTACCCAAGAAAGTTTTCTTATGGCTCAATAACCATCAACTAATAATAATTTTGGTAGGTAGCTGCCAAATTCTACTCTTTTTTTTTAGCAAAACACTTTAAAATGAATTTTCACTAGTTTGAATCCAAGTAACAAAAAGGCAAAATGTATTGCTGTTAATCATTATTTCATGACATCTACTGGAGTGAGAATTCTTCCTGAAATAATGCTGAATGCTAGAAAGCTATTTTATCATCTAAAAAACCTGAATTCTTATAGGAGTGTAGATTGTATGTGGGTTAGTTATATAAAAACAGTACCTTGAGCAGGTGCAGTTTTCCTCCTGAACTTCTTGTACAAATTAAAAAGTGTTTTGTAAATAAGAAGCATTGTCTTTCTCCTTCTTTTTTCAAAGACAATGAGCCCAGGCGAACTTTACTAAGTTTCCCCCTCTCAACTGAAGGGACTTGAATGAGAGAACCTGGTGATTACAAAAGTGAAGAAAAATACACAGCAATTAGAATTCTGTTTAGCAAGTGAATCTTCTTTCAGTGGCAAGAAACACCAGGGGCCTATTTCACTTTAAAGACACAAAGGATTTATATTTTTAACTCAATAATGCCAGGAAAATCTGAACAAGTAAATTTCTAGAAACTACAATGGATGAAAAATAAATCCTATTAATTCTGAATGCCAACAGATCACAGTTTTTTAAAAATGTTTATGTTAAATCATTTTTTAAAATGCAATTTATTCTGAAATAACCCAAAAAAGTCTAAATTTAAGATTCTGAAGATGAGAGTCAAATAGCAACAGGTATCCAAACACTTCTGTCTCTTTTAATTTGAGGGATTTGATGTTGAATGTGTTTAGGTTTGTAAATCTAATAATAAAGTGGAAGTGAAGAAGAAGAGTTTGCTTTCATTGAAGTAATTAACACACTGAAGATAGGTTACCAAAAATATTGATATTTAGTTTTTATTTTAAAAAAAGACAATTTATGCATCTCTTCACCATCTTAAAAATACAAGTATTATATTTAGTGTTTGTGTGTATAAGCATAATACAATAAAATTACTTTTATTAAGAATTTTTAAAGCCTGCTTTATCTTGATTATATTTAAAATAGAGATAGATCAGTGTAATAAAAGTCCTTCCCCCTTCTAGCACCAAAACAGAAAATATCATTTTTGTATCATTTCCTAAAACCTAAACTATATCAGCTTCACTACAAAAATTTCTCTCAAACAAAACTACTTTTGTACCAAAATGAAGTACTAAGAATAAAGCTGATACAACACTTGGAACAATTTTCAATATTTCCAGACTCCTTTGCCCTTATACAAAATAATGAAAATTCTAAGTTTGAATTCAAAACTAAGCAGAAAGTTAATTCTGAAGGTTCTGTGTACTTCCTGTGGCTTTAATTTCTAAACTCTGCTAGGTGACCTGATATTTAAAAAAAAAAAAATGATTGTTTAATTCATGACTTATACTGAATAAAAGCCTTCATCAGGGAGCTCTTATAATAACTTCCTTATTTATTGATTGGTTTTATCATTTAAAATGCCTACTATATAAAACATTGAAACCGCATTCAGAAAGCTTTTGTGTTAATAGCAAGATCCACAATTTCTTTTTTTTTTCTTTCTTAAAGCAATATATGGATTGTGGAAAATAATAGGGCCCCCCTGCAAATTCCTATCTCTAAATCTCATCCCTCAACCTACTCCACCCTCAATCCATTTAGAATGGGTAGGGGGTGGGTGTCCTAGAAAAATGCACGAGTCTGTGGGTGGGTTTGAAAGAAGGAAAGGAGGCTGCTTGACAGATGAAGTGGGAGGATATTCTAGGCATAAGTAACAGCAGGGAAAGGGCTTTGGAGGTGGATGTGGGAGTGGGAGAATGGAACAAAAGGGCTCAGGAGGTTTGACTGAAGTGAAGGGAGTGGGCAGTGAGTAAAGTGAGAGGGGCAATGTGGGTAGAAGCAAACTGGTGGAGGGCCTTGAAAGTTAGAATGACTAATTTGAAGTAAAAGAGGAAAATAAAAGGGAATGGAGATTTCCAGAAGTGGAGATAAAAGGAAGGGAAGAAAGATGGTCAAATTTGTAGACAAAAAATCAAAGGAAGCAAAGGAACAGTTTAACTGAAGGGAAGAAAACTGGAATCAAAATGGCTAGTGAGGAATTTATACTAATTCATGTAAGATGATCCCTGAATGTTGTTGTTGGGGCAGAAAAGAATCAAAAGCAGGATAAGTGACGTTCTGGCTAAAGAAAGTCACCAAAAGGAAAGTCCCAAGAGAATGTTCATGGGAATCATAGGAAATAGCAGAGTTTCCAAAAGAGACCTTGAAACTTGCCCAAAGAAAAGAAATAGAATGGAAGAAGACATATTATGTTAATTTTAAACTAGAAGAAGATAGAAAAGTGAAGGGACTACCCAAGGAAATTCTGTAATTCTCCAAGCCAATTAAACCTGAAGAAGAGTATATGTATGCATATAAGAACTATGTATATGTATATATGTATATATATACATGTATACATACTCATGTATATATACACAAATATGTGTATGTGTATACACATATATACATATATGTGTGTGTATTTTTTAAAGTGGTTATCCAGCTTTAATTTGAAGAAGTGAAAGAGAATTTACTTCTTCCCCCACAGCAATTATCTGGGTCTAATCTAAATTTATCCCTCTGCAACTTCTCCTTACTGCTTATAATTCTGCACTTACAGGGCCAAGACAAGTCTAACTCATCTGTCTTTCACATAACAGCCCTTCTGATATTTGAAGATAGCCGTCTGTTCTCCTTTAAGTCTTCTGTAAGCTAAACATCTTCATTTTCTCTGGCCAGTCCTTCATATCAATAAACTTATGAGGTCTTTCACCATCCAATGCCCTCCTCTGGATACTTTTCAGCTTATCAGGATGTAGTGACCCAGCACTGCATGTTATGGAATGACCAGCAGAGACCACATCTGCAATGGCACATCATTTGGAAACATCATGTGAACTCTTTCCCTTTCAGTGCAATCTAAGGATATATTCAATTTTTTTAATTGCTATACCACAATATTGTCTCATGTTGAGTTTGTACTCTCCTAAAACCTTCAGGATCAAACATGATGATGTATGTAATGTGCTTTGCAAACCTTAAAGAACTATGTAAATATTATCAGTTATTATTTACCTGACCTCCCTCATCTAGTCCTTCAGAAATTAGTTTTTTGAATCCAAGTGTCTTTCATTTAATCCCAATGAATGTCATGTTATTAAATTCAACCCAATAATCCAATTTAATTCATTAATCATTTATTTAAACTGTGATATAGATACATTAAAAAGAAAGAAAAAACAGCCCTACCATCAAAGACTATTTATATTCCATTGGGATATGCAGTAAAATAATTAGGAACAGCAATGCAAGATAAAAAGAGAGGGTGAGTCTTCCTGTAGAATGTCTTGATTGAAAAGCTAAGGATTCTAAGAGGCTGGGCTAGAGTCTAACTGGGAAAGAATTTAGACACTTAACTGAAGAGTGTATAGTTTTTCTAAAAGCACTGAAGATTTTTACTCATATGAGAGAGTCAGAGTTATAACTTATAAATATTGTTTTGGTGACTAGGTAGAAGACAGACCGGAGAGGATGCAGACTGAAAGTAAGGAGAGTAATTAGGATTCCAGTTGGATCCTGACTCAATTATCTATCCTCCAACCTCTCTGTTGTCTATGGATTTTTATTATTTATGCCTTCTGGGGCAGGTAGGTGACACAGTGGATAAGATCACTGGGCCTGGAGTCAAATTTAACCTCGGATACTTAACTAGTTGCATAATCCAAGGTAAGTCACTTAAGCTCTGTCTTGTTTCCTTAACTGTAAAACAGGAGTAACAACAGCACCTATTTTCCAGGGTTATTGAGAGTATAAAACTCAATAATATGTACAAGGCCCCATACATGACTGACAGATATTTAATAAATGATTGTTTCCTTCCTTCCTTCTTTAAAGTTGCTGATAAAAATATCACAGCACAAGACCCAACAAAAACATCTACCTAGACCACTCCACTAAGGACCACCTTTCAAGTTGACATCAAATCATTAGTTACTACTCTTTGGGTCTGGCCAATCAACTATTGCTCTCATGTAGCCCTCATGACTGCATCTTGTCCACAAGACTAAGAAAGGAATTAACCAATGCTTTGCTAAAAATTTAGGCAAAATGTACAACCATGTAGCATTTCTTTGGTCTAATAACTTAGTAACTCTATCAAAAGAAAAATGGTATTAATCTGGCATAGATTGCTTTTGATGAAATCATGCTGGCTCTCTGGTATCATGGTTTCCTTTTCTAGATTTTCACTAACCATGCCTTTTATAAGATATTCTAGAATTTTGCCAGGAATCACAATACAGCTTATTGGCCTATAATTTTCAGAAACCACTGGTATCTGTCTTTAAAAAAATTATCAGGATTATAACTGTTCTACTCCAACTCTGTGTACTCCATGATCTTTCAAAAATCAATGGCAAAAAATCAATGATTACATCTGCTAGTTGTTCGTTACTCTATGATGTCATTTACTTGAACTTGATGGCCTGAATTCATCTCAGTCAACTAAGTAATCTCTTAACATTTCTACTTACTTATCTTAGACCCTATTAGCTATTTTTTGTTCTTTTCAGACCAAAACAATCTTCCCAGATCAAAAGTTCTTTTCCTTGGCAGAGAAAGGAAAATGAAATTGAGATGAGCAGCAGTTTTTGTCTTCTTTCTGTCATTTGTTATCATTATCTCTCCCATCTATTCAAAACAGCAGCTCCTACTTCTACTTCGATTTTCTCCTTTTCCCAAAAATATTTAAAATAACTATTTTATTCCTCATCATAATAAGAAAAGTTAGCATTCATATATTGCTTTAAGATATACAAATAATGATAGCAGCTAAAATTTAAATAAAACTTATTATGTGCCAGAAACCTTGCAAAGCACTTTATAATTATTATCTCATTTGATACCCATGACAACCCTGGAAGGTAGATGCTATTATTATCCCCATTCTACAGATGAGGAAACTGAGACAATGACAACCCAAGTTCACAAAGCTAATAAGAGTCTGAGGCTAGATTTGAACTCAGGTCTTCCTGACTTCCGATCTGACATTCTATTCATTGTAACCAGCTGCCCAAACCCTGCTGAAATAAACATTTTCTACTTCCTAGAAGGTAAAACAAAAGGTATAACTGCATTCACTCAAGGATTCTCTGGCCACAGTAACTCAGGAAATGGGGGAAAGATCGAATCTCCTTTAGTACAAGGAGTATTACAGAGGTGAAATCTCAGGACTTTCAAAACAATATAGTAAGAGATTTTTAAAAGAAAATGCTGAGTGAATGGTTAGTTTATATATCCATTATTATGTAGTCTTTGATTTCCCTGAAATAAATACTTGCCTGAAGAATGAATTTTTTGGGGATAAATGATTATCTCTGAAAACTCAAATTGCATCCAACAAAGAAACTATTCCAATCATTGAGCATATTTTAGCTTTGACTACAAAAAAAGAAATGTCTGAATGAAAAGTGAAAAACTAAGTGATGACTCCGGGTGATTTGTCAGCAAAATGGAAGTAAACCACATGTTTGGAAATAACAGCTACTAAGTGAATTTCATTTTTCATCCAGATGTTTGATGTCATATTGATTCCAGCTGCATAGAACAGGCCCTTTTTGCCCAGGGACAGAAGCACATGAAGAGAGTTGAAGCAACTGACAAATATTTCTGAGTTTATTTTCTGTCTCCAAAGAACTTTAGCCATCTTTGTATTTAGCCTTACCTGTTTAACCTAGACTGGTACTTTGTAAAGGGCACCAACTTACTTCAATGTAAAAGCACAAAATCGCTAAGATTTTCAGACCATTTAGTGGTTGGATTATTATTGTCCAGATAAGGCTGAGTTTGAGAGCAGCCATATTTACAGTTTTATTTTCTCATTTCAGATGAACAGAGGGACCCAGGAGGCAGAAATTAGGTGAACCAAAGAGATTCATGTTTTCTGATATCCCACATGACAAAATATGTCCAATTGGCTTCAATATTAATCAATGAACTCTACAATTTGATTAATTTGGTGTGAGGATTTTCCATGTTCCTTGAAATCCTAAAACTATTACACAAAATTAGAAATAGTTTGTAGGGATGACTAAGGGACTCCCTTGTGGTTAAGAGATATAAATTAAATGCCTTATATTTAATCAGATGCCTTTCATTGAATCAAATGTCCAAGCCACTGGAATATTATGATCACACTCTCCTAGGAAGGTCAAAGCCATTGAACCGTCTATTAGACTGTTTAACAGTACAATCTGAAATGCCAAAGGTATTTCAGTGATAACTAAATGTCTTCAGATGAAGTCCATCAGGGAGCTCAATTCAACACAAGTATGAATGAGACGCCCAATATGTTGAAAGCATACAAAATGAGACTTTGGGACTATTTTTAAAAATCATGGCTTTTTTCCATCAGAAAATGTAACAATCTAAATGGAAGGACAATTAAGGCTTGGGCAACTTGCTATGTATCATAGCAGAATATGATTAAATTAAAAGAAAAAAAATAGTACAAAGTGCTATGAGAAAGTAGAAATGGGAGAGATCAGAACCAGCTGGAAGTTTGGAGGAAATGGTACTGTGACTAAGCCTTGACTTCAATAGGCATTGGTGTGGAGGGGGGTAGGGTCCATTAGCCTGGTCATACAGCCTATAAAATCAGACAGAAACAATGAGGGTACATGAGGAATAGCAATCCCAGTGGAAGAGTGGGATGGAATTAGTCAGGCTTTGGAAGGCACTGGATGCTAGGCTAAGAAATGTTTAACTTATCTTGTACATAATATGAAACCACCAAAATTTATGATTAGGGGTGAAATGATCCTAGATATTTTGATTTTGTCAAAATAACAAGGTCAAGAGAACATGAGAGGAAACTTTAGCACATTGGGTGAAGATCCTGTGAAAATTTTCTATAAAGACATGAACAAGAATCATATAAAACACATGGACTGGGATCTATCTTCATTGTAAATTGAATTCAGTATGTTTGGTCAACCCAAATTAGGATGGTAGCAAACTGACTATACTGAAAACAATCTACAAAGCAGAAAATTGTAATGAGTTTCTAGTACATTAAATTTATCACCTGGGAAAAGTATTAACTTTTACTAGATGTGAAGGTACCACTAATAGCAGTAATGGTAAACTAAATGATAATCTAGCATTCTGTTCTTTTCTGCAATATATGGTGTCCCAAAAACATTTTGCTATGCCAGATATTTATTTCATGTACTTTTATCTTTTAATAAACATCTTATATACTCATGAGGCTAATCTGAATTATATATATATATTTAGGGACAATCCTATATTTAACAGAAGATAGGGGCAGCTACATGGTGAAGTAGATAGCAAAAATGGCATTTGACCAATCTTTGGCCTATTGACTCAGTCATCACTGGGAAGGAATCTCATACTTAGCAAATTAAGAGCTAAGTTAGAAGTTTAACTGAGGGAAAGATAGGTGGTGCAAGTGGATAGAGCACCAGCCCTGAAGCCAGGAGGACCTGAGTTCAAATCTAATCTCAGACACTTAATACTTCCTAGTTGTGTGACCCTGTGTAAGTCACTTGACCCCAATTGCCTCAGGGGAAAAAACAGAAAATAAAGATATTTAGAGATTTATTTTTTTAAAGATTCCATTATGTATATTTTAGTAATAAGATATATGGGGGTGGGGAAAAGAGGGAAGTTTATTTTTAAAGAAAAAATATTCATATATACTCTTTTCTTTTCCCTTCAGGGTTGCTCTATTTTAAAGTTATCCACTTTAAATTTATCCATTTTAAAAATGAAATATTGGGGCAGCTAGGTGGCACAGTGGTTAGAGCACCAGCCCTGAAGTCAGGAGGACCTGAGTTCAAATTTGGTCTCAGACACTTCCTAGCTGTGTGACCCTGGGCAAGTCACTTAACCCCAATTGCCTCAGCAAAAAAAAAAAGCAAAAAATAAATAAATAAGCTATTTAAAAAAAAAATGAAATATTAACCAAATAAATAATTAAATTAAAGAGGAAAAGGATTGTATTTTAATTAGCATAGATCACTTCTAGAATTTAAACACACTTAATTGCTCTATAACTTTTAATGTATGTACATAAATAACTATCAAAGGATGATCACATCAGAAATGGACTAGATAGTTCCCCCAACTCCCAAGTAAACTTCATTTTAATTAAAAAACAAATCAAAACAATCACTAGGCCTCTTATACTGCTCCAAAGTGAGAGACACTCAAATTCTGTCAGATGTTTGGAGAAAAAAGATGTGTAGTCTTCAATGGAGTATGTTATACCTTTTAAAATTTCAGTTACAACTCAGTAGCAGATATCTTTAAAGTCATAAGGATTACTTAATTAAATGGTTATCAAGAAGGTGACCAGATCAAAACAAAGTTACTAGTACCATTATTTTCACATTGTCATTGACCAGGCTACTATTCATTTTAAGTTTTCTTAATCAATGTTTATTGAACCATTACTAAACATGCCACCAGAACCAAAACAAGAACACAAAGAAAATTCTGTTGAAAGGCAAATCATTTTAAGAACACTTGTGATCTATAAATACTGTAATGACAGAAGCAGAATTATTAAGAACTGACAAAGATGGGCCACACTTGCAGCTCACGGAATTGCATCAATAACATAAAGCTATTAATCAAAGAGGGATGTTGTTTATGAAGAGATTTCTCCCAAACATAAAAAGAAGGCAACCCGTTCAACATATTTACACTTCCAATATTTTCCTTTACAGTAACATTTTCAAACTGAGACAGAAAATTTGTGTGGCAAGAATATGATTAATGTTCATAAAATATTTTAATAACAATATTTTTTTCATGCAAATCCTTCCCTAACTGATTTGATTCTGGAAAAAAAATTAACTCCAGAAGCTTGTCTTTTTCTCAAGTTTTTTTGGTACTTTAAGTCAATGTTCATCAATATTTCCAACGACCATTGAGACATTATAGCACTCGCAAATACATGTATGACAAGGCCACATCAATTCATTATAAGGCCAATAAGAGGCAAAAAAAAAAAGTCCATTATAAGGCCAAAGTAAATTAAGTCTACTAAACTCACTTTATATCCCATTGTTATTTAAAGAATGTTAGAGAGCATGAAGTCAGAATGAGAAAGTAATTTTTTTACACAAAGAATTTTCCCAAGTTTTCTTGAGTTTTCTGCCCTTGTTTACACAGAAAACAGAATGGCATGCGTTAAATTTTCCCACTAATGTGCACAGTGTAATTGATGTGTCTCATTAGATAAGGTAAAGACACAGTGATAATAATTCCTTTTACTAAGAGCATTTTGGCAAAACAGTTTTTACACCAATTTCCTCAAACAAATTAGCCACATCCTTAGTAGAAGCCCTTCCATTGAGCTAATTCTGGTGCAAGGATTATACCTCTGGCCAATTTATGAATGCTGTATTTATACCACTCAAAAAAAAAAAAAAGCCAGAGGATCCTACAGCTTCTAGGCCATTCCTAAACTCCCCAAAGCCTCTTTTAAGGACCCCTGAGGATGCCATCCACATTTATCTTTTATGAGCTGAAGAGCAGGTATGAATAGGGACTAGCAACATAGTGGTTCTTCTCCACTCCCTTTGGCACAAAATACACCGTTTCCTTCTCCCTTTGCTCTTCTCGGTCCACAGCTTCGTTTACCAGGAGGTGCTCCCCAAAACATAGGCACAAATAGGGGGGCACTGTTAAATTTACCATTACCCAAGAGCTGCCAACACTTGGTCCAGCTGATGTCAGTCATGACACGGCATTTCACCTGGCAGCCAAAGTTACCAAGCGTAATTAAATTAGATTGTGTGGGGCCGTTCCTGAAGTGCTGATGAAAAATGGGAACAAGAGGCAGCTGTTTTCACTCCGCACATTTTCTCCACTGCTTTGTGAGAGAGCTTTGAGTAGCTGGAGTTTCTCTTGTGTCTTGGCTTGGATGTCATCATCGCCTGACATCGCAACGTCAATTGGCCAGACAGACCTGTTTTCCGTGGAGCTGTAGATAATATCTGGTCCATTGAGGATGATAGTCCAGTCAGAATGCAATTTACTGGCCCATTCATGCTTTACTATTATTGTGTTGCTGTTTTTCATGGCCCCTGAAAAGAAATAGCACAAGGGTGGGCCTCAGCCATAGCCCAAAACCCACCTGCTAAAGGGGGACAACTTGTTATACATCACTTGTCCTAGGTGAACAGCATCAGCTTTATAGCGTTATGTGCTTCCCCAAATGCCCTGTTTCTGGAGCTGCCAAATATAATGTTATAGTTGTGTCTACCATGACTCTACAAAGGCTTACCTTGTCGAATAAAAGTCTGGCTGGTGTCTAACAATATATCACAGCCTTCCACTATCATTCTTTCTATGGCAAGGTTTTTCCGTATGTTCTCGGTATCACTCACTTCATCATGCATTATCCTGTCAGATACAATGCAAACAAAAATGTTTCATATGTTGCACTTTCTACCAATAAGTCAAAAAAAAAAAGGAAAGGGAAAAAATATAGCCAGTTTTCCTTGCTCTGAACCCAAAAAAACTCAGGAGTGGGTTGGTATTAACCTGATCCTTATAAATTCTAAATATCCAAAGCCCCAAACAAAACAAGACTCTGCTTAATTATTTCAAGTAACAAATGGGGACAATGAGTATATTGAAAATAGTTTTACAAATATTTCATAGAAATAATATTATTTTTACAGGAATTCTCCTAGTAACACAGAAGACACCATTACTTGAAATGTAAAAGAAACTTATGAGCTTTAAAACCATATGCACTAAAACAGCATAGATATCAATAAGTGACCAAGGAATGAAAAGTAAGAAGAATCTACGCTCAAGTTAAGAGGATTTTACAGCACAAATAATGTTGTATTTTAGCAGGACATCCCTGAATTCTTATGGAATGTGGCATCATATATTATAACAGATGATGTATTTGAAGAATACAATAAAGACAACTAAAACTGTAATAGGAATAGCTCCAAGTTCATCCCCAGAAAGGCATCTAATTTTAATCATGAAAAATTCACATCACAATTTTTTATTTCAATGAAGAATATCATTACTAATTTTTTTCTTTGCATAAAATTAATATGAATGAGAAGGCAACTTATGCAACTCTTGAGCATTTTAAAAATACAAGGATGTTTAGTGGGTGTGTATAAGTATAATCCAATGAAAGTATTTTTATTAAATAAATGATTAGTGAATTTTTGGTAATATCCCATAGGTAATTAGATGGGGAAATGAACTAAGAGACAAAACATACAAAGAAGGATACACATTATATCCCAAATCTCCATCATTATATTCCTAACTTGGATGTGTGGCTAAATTAGGCTTCCATATAGGAAGACACTATACAAAGTTCCCCCTGACAACTCTCAAATCTGTAATGTGAAAGCTTTCTATGTAAACAACGCTGTTTACTTGACTATTCTGCCAAGTCAAATCCTAGGGGCAAAGTTTCCAACATACCTTGAGAGTTCTTCTAGTTTTGATTTTGCAAATTCCAGACTCTTCCTTTCCACGTGTTCATGAGGAGTATGAGCAAGAAGTTCATGGAGTGTTATAATATACCGGGGTATCTTCAAACAAAGAATAATGTTAGCACTAGTTAAAGGGTATTTCATTTTCTATACTTTTGAATTCAGCTCCTTGTCAGTTCTCTATAGCTAACAATAAAACATTTCCTTCCAAAATGCTTTAAAAATCACAGTGCTTCAATCCTCATATTCTTAGCATTTCACAAAGAATATACAGGAAGCCAATCTTAAATGAAAAAGGCAGTGTGGGAGATGGAATAATTGATAGCTTCTTTTAAAGTATTTCTTTGAAGAAGAGAAGGACTTCGAAAAATTTTTTTTCCAGTGAAACTGATATGGCTATCATTAAATCATGGCAACATTGATAGACTTAATCTGGGTGGATTTGTCTGCTTACACAATAAATAGCATTGGCAACTCAGCAACAGCTGGTTCTAAAGAAAAGGCCTCCAGCCTAACAGAATCTGATACTCTGACACCTCCACACATATTGTCTAACCCTCAGCATAAAAGGGTACCCTTGAACTGAAGTATGTTTATAGGTAGATGAGCTTTCACAACTCAATAACTGACATTAACCAAAGCATTCACTTTACCAACTTAACAATAATGCCCTATGGCATCTATGGAGTGTTTAAGGTTTATAAGAAACTTCATACACAGTATCTTAATTTGATCTTCACAACAGCCCTATGAGATAGATAATAGAGATGTCATAAAAATGAAATTTACAGAAGTTAAGTGACTTGCTTATAATGTTGACAAGTATTGAAGGTAGTAGGGCCAGTCAGGTGGCACAGTGGATAGAACACTGGGTTTGGAATCAGAAAAATTCCTCTTCATGAGTTCAAATCTGTCTTTAAACAAATTTACTAGCTTAGGACCCTGGGCAAGTTTGCCTCAAATTCCTCATCTGCAAATTGAGTTGGAGAAGGAAATGGCAAACCACTACAGTAACTTTGCATAGAAAACTCCCAAATGGAATCACAGAGTTGGATGCTACTGAAATGCTATAACAACAATGCTGAAGGTAGTACATGAACCTAGGATTTAAAGTCTAATGTGGAACCTATACCACACTGTATATGTATACTGTACATATACAGTAGCCAGAACAGCTAAGCTAACTGACAATGTTTCCACATATTCATATTTATTCTGGACTAGAGAAAAGTATGTTTTTTTTTTTTTAAAGTTGCGGGTACCATTTTTTTCATGTTATACCTTTATAAGCTTTTCTGTAGATGATTAGGGAAAAGGTTAAGTACAAAGTGATAAAAAGGAAACCTCTTTGAGCTTTGTGCCAGAAAATAGGTACAGGTTTGGGGTAAAATCCTTAGGCAGTAAGATATAAGAATGAACAGTTAACTGAGGGATAAAACATACAAAGAAAAGTATACACTTTATCCTAAATCTTTTTTTATCTACAATCTTGCTTTACCTACTGTTGCCTCATGTAGAAAATCTCATCTGTTATATATCTCGGAGGGAGTGATACCATTACAGGATACCTGGAAGAGCTTGTGGCTGGACATTCTTAATGATGTTAGAGAAAGGAACAAAAAACCAAGGAATACGAAAGGAAGTGTTGTCCTCTTCTAGAGATGAGGATGCTAGCCCATCAATGTTAAGACATGGTAATGAGGTTTTTCCCCAAAGCCAGAGTGTAATATTTGTTCTGACCATTCACAGTCTCTCACCAATGACATGTATTTGTGAGGATAGCTGGCCAGTGTAGTCTGTGGCTATGGAGCCGAGAAAAACAAATTGAATATCATAAGGAAATTAATCCATGACCCTATCTTCATTAACAGGGTGCTCTAAGCAGTGAGGTAGACTAACCATAGTACACTTGACCATTCTGAATGATACCTACTTGGCAGCACAGCTGTAATCAAAATTTCTCCAGTAAGTTTGTATTGCCTCCATGAAAAACAAAGATGGAGATAAATGCCAATTAGTCACAGTAAAGCGAGTGGAGATAAACTGCAATAAACTCAATTGTTCTATTAATCCACAAATCTAACTTTATCCAATACATCAACATCCTAGGCCATTAATTAAGTCTTTTATGATACAGCTGCTCTCTAGGATCCCAACTGATGCATAGTTCACCTTCCTTTTTCTAACTCTCCAGTAGAAGTTGTAGCAAGCAACAAAACTGCAAAAAAGCAGACACAGGAAAAGGATGTGAGAGCACAAGAAGAGGTCCTGGACAAATTCCAAATCCAGTCTAAATCATCAACCCCTGCAGAAAAGTTTTATTCCAAATTGATTCAGACAGGCTAAGGAGCATATCTGAGGCAATCACAGTTCAGCTTTTAATTATGGCTGACCAAAACAGCTGTCACTTTACTGCCCTTACAGGGATAGTATTCTACACTGATGATTTAAAAAGACATCTGAACATTTCTCAAAGATGCCCAGTGGAGGATGACCATACATTGAATAACTTTCAAAGTGTGAATATTCAAACCATTTTTGTGTTCAACTATCTGAAAAAGTATTAGCCAAATTGTTATAATTCATAAATGCTGCTGACTACATTCTTTTGTTTACCAAATTCTTCCTACCAGTATAGTAATACATGACATGAAGGTTTTCATGATGTCATCCTAAGATTACAAATATAGAACTGGAATTCTGAACCTGAGTCTCTAACTTAAAATCTAGTACTTTCCACCACACTATGTCCACAGTCAACTACATATACTTTCAGTCCTTTTGTTTTTGTTGTTCAGTCACTTCAATCATGTCTGACTCTTCATGTTGCCATTTAAGGTTTTGCTGGCAGAAACATTGAAGTGGTTTGTCATTTTCTTCTCCAAATCATTCTACAGATGAGGAAACTGAGGCAAAGAGGATTAGGTGATTTACCCAGGGTCATACAGCAAGTCCCTGAGGCCACATTTGAAGTCAAATCTTTCTGATTCCAGAGTCAGTGCTCTATTCACTGCACTACCTAACTGCCCCTTTCTGTCCTTCACAAATCAATAAATAGTAGGTAAAAGGATAGTGTTGATTTTATTTCATTTATGTTCCAAGCAAGAGAGCTATAGAATGTTTCTCCATTGGTCAATTACTCCTCTACACAGAAAAAAAGCTATTTGCGTTAAGCACATTCCTCACCCTGCTTTGAATGACAAATACCTAAATAATTGAAAGCAATGATCATTTCTGAACTAAGTCTTTTCTTCTCTAGACTAAATAGTCCCAGGTTCTTCAGTTGATATATATAATTTGGAGTCCTTTCATCATTTGGTTCACATTTAGCTCACATGTATATATAATATACATGTATAATATAAGATGTATCACATGATTTTGCTACCTCAAAGATGAGGTCTGAGGCTGTAGATCTGGGGCCAGGCCCTAGGGGACTGAAATTCCAAATATAAAGACCCCTACAAGTTGACCTACTCTGTGTGTATGTGTGTATATGTACGTGTGTGTGTGTGTATACTTATATATATATATGTATATGTATACATATATATATATATATACCTAATGTTGAAACAGGTGCACCTAGATGCTGGCATCTCTTCAAAGGCCATGAGCATCATGAACTTGCTCATGAATGATGTGTTCAAAAGTCTTGTCAGGAGGCAGCCTCGATGACCCTATACTCAGGCTGCCCACCCTGACTTCCTGGAAGATCCAAATAGCTTCAGGTTTGTTGCTCTCTGAGGGATTGGCCAAACATAACGGGTCTGATACACCTGCTCCAAGTGAACTTGCTGTGAACTGGTTTGGGGATGAAAAGAGTTTGTTTATGGTAATTTCCCACATTTACATAGTGCCTCTTGCAAAACATTATATAATGTATGTTTATCTTTTCATTTTAACCTCCTAACAGTCCTGGAATATTGGTGTAAGAGTGCTACTTTATTATGTATTAGAAATCAGCAAATTTCTTAGGATACAATCTCACCTTTCTAGGCTGCAAGTATTCTCATCTGTAAGTTAGAAGGGCTAGACTGGGTGAGCTTTCAAGGTCTAAATCTTCCAGCTTCTTCCAGCTTTAAATGCATGAGTTAGGATTTGAAATCAGCAAAGAAGCAGTTGTGATTAATAGATATGAGCATACCAGTCCCCCATCCATTCTGAGACTGTCTATGGCCAACAGAAAATTGAAAGGAATAGAACTTCCTGTCTGCATTTTGTTCTGCGGGCCCTTTCTATTGGTATAGGAGACCTGATTCTCCGGAAAGATGAGAATGAAAGTGAGTCAGATGACATTTCTCTGTGGTGGACCAGTCTGACTATGTTGCTTCCAGCTGATTTTCCCTAAGTGGACTTATATTTCATACCTCTCTCATAAATCCTTCCTTCTCTCTGTTCACAGTCACTCCTAAAGTTCAGACTATTGTTCCTTCTTGTCTAGACCACTATTTCGTCTCAAATCTCTCCTCTTTTTAATTCATTATCTAGTGAGCTGCCAAAATGATTTTCCTGACTATGCCACTTCCCTACTCTATCACCTCCAGTGCTTCCATATTAATTCTAGGATACTATGTAATCTTTTTCTATTTTTAAAAAAAATCATTTAGTGTGACTTTTTTAATTGTACAAGGATGTACAAAAGCATATGCACATACTTAGAAACTAGTAAAAATTTACAAATTTGAGATTCATGTGCAAACATTTTTTACTAATAGGGGTGTGTGAATCCAAAAAAGTTTGGAGATCACTCTAGAATTCTAGACTAATTCTGGCCTTGGCCAATAAAATGTTGACCTAATTCCTTAGAACCCTCACAGTCATCAAAAAAGCCATAAAATTACAGCATTTAGAGTTCAAAGGATTTTAGAGGCCATCTCATTGTACTTCCTCATGTTTCATGTAAGGTTCTTTAACTAAAGCTTAGGTTGGTTAAGTGACTCATGAAAAGTCACACAACCATAGTGGGCAAAAAGTAAAAGATCTGGGAATAGAACACAGTTCTCAAGTTTGCTCTCTGGAGATACTTTGGTTCAGTCAAAATTCATAGATTTATTAGGAAGAAACTTTTGGGTAAGAGCAAGATCCTATCAATTTCATTTATTTTCCTGAATTTAACACAATGAGTTCATTTTCCTTTTTGGGGGTTGGGTGGGAAGGTGTAAGAGCAGGCAATTATGGTTAAGTGAATTACCCAGGGTCACATAACTTGTGTCTGAGGTAGGATATGAATTCAGGTCCTTCTGACTGCTATCCTAAAATCATTCCTTCTTACTAATTTCCTAATGGTTCAAAAGTGGCTATCTTCACCAAGCTGCAAAGATATCTGAAAGCAATACATTAGAAGAGATTGATTTCTCTGGCATTTGTTAAATACAACTCTAGCCAGTGGAGGAGATAATTAGGTCCAATTATGAGGTATTCCATTCATTTTTCAGAACTCTATCTTTATACATTCATATTATTCAGAGAGATCTGTTCAGGGAGAAGGGTTTTATTACCTAAATTAAATTGCTAAAGGCTCAAATGGAATCTCATGTAAACTGCAAAATAATTACATAAATAAACAAAGCTTTGTTGTATTAGGAAATCCTAATGCTAACTGTTAGTTTTGGTTTGGAAAATTCCAATAAAATTTCCAATTTCTTACACCTTGATATTTCTTCAAGGACATGTTTTCAAATTTATGATACACAATATCTTAAAAGTTTATGAGAATTCCATTTATATCCAAATATGGGTTATTGTTTTTTTTCTTACCAGAATATGTCCCAAATAAGATTAGATCTATAATTACCATCCTTGATAAATATGAACAATGTTTTGATTTTAAAGTTTATTTTATTCTAAATACTTGTAGTATACAAAATTATAAAGTTAACTTGAATTCTTTTTGCAGTTTTCCAACAAAGGCAGAGTTTTAAAAATTCAGTTCAGGAAAAGAGAGGGGAGGTGGGGAAAGCCACCATTATAACTAAATTTCATGGTACTGAAGAGGTTTTCAAGTGCAGATTTCTAACACATACAGGAAACTGTGCTCTAAGCCTCTCCAAGGTTCCAACAAATACTGAGGCTTTATGCTTTAAGGGAAATATTCAGGATCTAAATCATTGTTTCTTTCTGAAACTACAAAACTATTGATCAACAGAGGAGATGGCTACTTTTTGGAGATGATCAAACAGCTGGCACTGCAGTTACCATAGTATAGGCAATTCATGAAATTGCTTTGTCACATGATAACCTGGCCCGAAGCAATCACACATATCACAATGAGAAAGCTCATTGCCCTTCCTTAAGAACAGGATCAACAACACTCATCAGAAGGCTAGAAAATCCAAGTCATATTTCAGCCTTCTCAAAATGTAGCTGAGAGTGTCTGAAAGTTGAATTCTAGATACAAGGGCAGAAGTTATAATAGGCCTTAGTGCCTGAGGTCACTGTGCTCAGAAGTAACTGATCCTTCAGCTACAGACAGCACCTGTGAAAGCTAGAATTTAGGGACAAAGAGTTACCAGTCATCATCAACTCCAAAAAATCATGAGGACTTTTCAGATGTCATCTTATCTTTGGCTTCTAGGATCACTTTTGTTCTGCTTTCCCCATACCTCACATTACTTCTCCAGAGATCATGCAGAGAAAATCAAGTCTCTCAGAAAGAGCAAATAAGAGTATAAAAATACTCTCGTAATGGTTGAGGCAGTCTCCTAACACCTATTTCCCTAGTTAGATATACTTTATTTTACACAATTGATATCTAGGGGTGAGTATGTGTTCACATGTGTATATATATATATATATATATCATAATTCATTCCAATTTGCTTAAAATATAATTTATGTGAAATGAATGATATTTTAAAATTATAGTAAAGTGAGTTATTTAAAGAAAGTCTGGTTAACTTTTAGATAAAGTAAAAATCTCACAATGTAAATGAGGTTAGGATAGCAATATCTGGTTCAAAATAAACATGTGACACATCCACAATGGCCATTCTCTTTGCCAAAAGGCAGTTTTATTCAGGGGGAAAAGTTACTGACAAAAATCAGAGGCAAAATAGGAACCAGGAGTGGAAAATATGAAATAAAGTTGGTAGATCATATAGTTAGTAAAGAAAAGAGAAGTTCCCCAGGGGAACTCACAATTAACTAGGAGAAAGGAAATACTCCAGGAGATGGGAATAAACCATTGACTGGCAGGTTAGATCCATAGAGGAGTTTAGCAGATTAACCCAGAGTTAGTTAGAGTAAGAAAAAAGGTACCATTAGAAGGAAGGCACTATGAGGGAGAGAAAAAGAGTACCTCATTGTGGGTTTAGTCCTGAAAAGAACTTTGCAAAGATCTTCATCATAAGCAGATCTTTTATAGGGGAAATAAAGGGAAATCAGGGAAGTAAAGGTGGAATTCAGGGGGAGAGATCAAGGAAGAGAGGAAGTGCTCAGAGATGAGTAGGGATCAAAAAGGAACCAAATGAAATATCTGGCAGACCAAGTCCCAGGCCTGACTAAAGATATGCTAATCAATATCCCAAAAAGTTGTTTAAAGATATCCAGAGGTTGGGGAGTGAACAAAGGAAGTCGAACAGTTCCTTCCTCACAATCACTATACAAATAGGTAATCTAGGAATTGGCTATGTCTGATAATAGCCAGATAGGCTTCTTCCTAAGAAAGAGAGTAAGTCCACATCACAAATATCACTCAATTATCAAATGAATTAACATATATAAAACACACTGCAAAACAAAGCACATGTAACTGCTCACTATTATTACTACATTATTTTATATATTAAGTTTTCTGAAAGTTAGCATGCACCTGTATTCTAAATTCTGGCACCAAGCAGTTTGTCTGACCTTGTTCATTTAATAACCCCTCATGGGAGACCATCTTTACTTTGTCTTTACTAAACTCAGTGAGTTATTTTAAATAACTTACCTGAAACATAGGATAGGTCAGAAAAGTTTCCAGCATTCTTCCCTCACAGGCAGGATTGGCCTCATACTGTTTCAAGAGTTTGTCAAAATCTCTGTTTTGCTTACAATTGGCTAGCACTTGAAGACTGTACTGATGATTGCGAACAAATTCTTGATAAATATTAAGCATTGGTAGTAGAATATCAAATAGATCAGCTAAAAAGAATCAGTAAATGTCAGATTAGTAAAAACTTCTTCAACAATGTTAACTTTTTAGAGTCAAGGACCACATTTTGGGAGGGGAAGTGTTAAGTGACTTGCCCAGGGTCACATAGCTAGGAAGTGTTAATTGTTTGAGTCCAAATTTGAATTCAGGTCCTCATGACTCCAAGGCAAGTGCTCTATCCATTGCAGCATCTAGTTGCCTCATCAAGAACCACATCTTTACACCTTTTTAAAAATTTGCTTGTATCCCCCCAACAAGATGCTCTTCTAAATCCCTTCTAGTTATAAATCTATTATTATATAAGCTTTAGACACAGGGGTAGGCTAGAGTTAACCCTTAGCAAATACTTAATTGATTAGCTCATGGACACATTTATCCAAGCAATATAAGACTGTGGGCATAAGACTGCAACTAAGGAAAAATAATTATCTCAGATTTGGCAAAGTACGGAAAGATTAACGTTCCCAATGTCCACAGGGCAGAACTGTTCTGCCCAAAGAGCAGCCAGGAATATGGCAGCATTTTGAAGGATGACTATACTTTTAGCATCAGTACACAGTATTGTTTGGGAGAGTGGTGAAAGAAGGGTCAGAAAGAGAAGAAATTATAGAAGTGGCGTTAGTGCCAAGATTCTGTCTCAATGAAAACATCTCCAACCTTTTTTTTTGTATCATTGCATATCACAAGGAGCTAGGTCTCATGATGGGAGAGTGAGGAAAATCTGAGTTCAAATCTAAATTCAGACGTTTAATAGCTGTCATATAGTTTATTAATTTACTCTCTCAAGGGCACAGCTTCCCTATTTATAAAATAGAGATAATAACAGCAACTATTTCCCAAAGTTGTTGTGGACATAAAATAAAATAATATTTTAAAAGTGCTTTGAGAAATTTAAAATCCCACATAAATGTTAGCTATGATTATCATCATCATTATTATATATCTTTTGGCACTTTAGTAGAGTTGATGGACCCTTTCTAAGAATAACAGTTGTAAGTAAATAAGATTACAAAGGAAACCAATTGAAATATAATGATCAAAACATTCAAGAATCTCTCACCTAGAGGCTTAATAATTTATAGGATCACAGGATTTTGAGATTTGGAGTTGGAAAGAACCTTTGAAATTACTTAATACAACTTTTTCATTTTAACGATGAAGAAACTGAGGGCCTGGAGCAGAGAAGTAAAATCACACAAGTAGTCAGTAAGTGAGATGACATTTGAACCTAGCTCTTTTGAACTGAGAGCAGGTAAGTGACAGAATGGATAGAAAGCCAGGCCAGGAATCAGGAAGACCCATCTTTAAAGGTTCAAATCCAGCTTCAGACACTTACCATTTGAGTGACCCTGGACAAATCCCTTAACTCTGTTTGCCTCAGTTTCCTCATATGTAAAATGAACTGGAGAAGAAAATGGCAAACCATTCCAATATACTTGCCAAGAAAACCCCATATGTGGTCATGGAGGACCAAACATCTTCTAAATCCAAATTGAGTATTCTTTCCACTACACTGTCTTTCTCTGTTTTTAAGATTCAGTCTTTTAACAGAGGTGCTTTTCCTCCCCCCAAAAAATTTAATTATCATTTCTATAAAATAAAATTCTATAAAATATTTTTTCTAAAGATTCAACATTTATCCATAATGGTCAACAAGTATTTTTATACAATGCACCATAGAATATATGCACAATGCTTGACAATTCTGGGATATATATTATAGATAGGCATATTATAGATAGTCTATTCCCCCAAAAGCCTTACAATATAATAAGGGAAATAGGACCAAAATCAATTAAATACTTCTTCTACTCAGCTCTACTCCAACACCTCATTGCAACATGGAGATAACTTTGTGTTCGTAAAGGCTACTTTAGTTCAGTACAGTGCTAGGGACTCCTACGCAATCAAACTACTTATTAAGAATACATAGTATTCTTGGTACCTTTGTGACCTCTGGAAGAGATTATAAGAAGTCCTCCAAATAATTGTTTCCCATAAGTGACCAAATCTACCTGTGATTAATATCTTCTCATCACTGTTCTCCAAACACTAGTATTGTTGCATGAGAAGAGGGTGGGGAGCAGCAGTGAGACACAACATAATTCATTGTCTTTCCACCAAATCCTAAGAACATTTTTTTTTGCTTCAATTCTCTCAGACCTAATTCTTTCAGCACATTGGTTAGTTAAGATTCTTTCAATATTTTCAGGTTCCTGACTTTATAAAGTACACTGATTCTAATTTACTCTTCTATGTGGAAACTAACTGAATGTTGTGATATAACATAGTCCTTAAACTGGAATTGGATAGGAGACCTGAAATTGGCTAAGCCAAACATGACTTTCTTCTACTCTTGATTCTGTACTTTCTCCACTTTTTAGTTTCTTTTTTATGTATCATATTTCCCCATTAGAATGTAAGCTCCTTATAAGCAGAAAAATCTTTCTTGTGGTTTATATGAAAATCTCCAGCACCATGTAAATAGAACCTGGAATATAGTAAGAGTTCAATAAATACTTATTGACTTAATTTGGCCCTCCACAATATGGCTCAACCTACCTGCCACATATTCTACTCCCTTTCACACATACCATGCTCCAAACTGGATTCCATTCCATTCCTGTCTAGTCTTTTCCTTTCTATCTCCTTTGTTCTCACTATCCCCCACCATCTCATTTGTTAAAGTCATTTCTTTGGGAAAGTATGATGAAGGTGTAATCTAAATGGGAGGTGTACTCTAAATGAAAATTGTAATCCAAAAGAACTTTGGATCAGAAGTTAGAAGACCTAAATTCAAATCTTGTTTCTGCCACTTACCTGTCACCTATGTGTCCCTAGGGATGTCATTCAATGCCTCTAGTTCCCAGCATCCCAAATGTAAAATTAGGGGACTGGACTAGGTGGTCTCTAATATCCCCCTTTCTGTTCTATATTACTATGCTTTTTCCTCCAAGGCCCAACTCAGATTTTAGTCATCCACAAATTTTCTCATCTGCAAAGCCTCTTCTCACTATCTCAGACAAAAGTAATCTCTTCGTATATAAACACTGAATATATGTTTATTGGCTGACTGACCTCATTCCCCCCTATTATCAGTTATTTGTATCTTGCCCTCTCCCTCACTCTCATTAAGTTGTAAGCTCTTTCACAGTAGAATCTGGGTTTTCTCTGTTTTTTTCATTCCTAGATCCTACCACACTGTTTTACAGTAGGTATTGTACTGTTACATACTGAATAAATGTCTGATAAATTGAATGGAAGGACAAAGGTGCCCTTATATAAGAAATCTTCAATACTTCAAGTAATTTCAACAGTGGGGGTATTCCCTTCATTCCTCTGCCCCCTTCACTTATTTACCTGATAATTTTCAAATATCTTAGCTCTATAACTTATTACCTGTGTATCTAAGCTTCCTTCTCTATCTCTATGACTTCTGATGCTATGAACAGTGGAAAACAAAAGAAATAATAACCTGGTGGGCAGCCCTCGGGGGCCAGTGAGCCTTTCTAAATTTGATTGGGTTGGTCCTTAGGCAGGAGATGTATAATCTGTAGAATAGTCTTTCTATTTTGCTTGAACCTGCTAGAGATTTATTTTGGGGGCATAATATCTTGACAATGTAGGTTAACTCTATACCACAAAGAGCTATCACAATACTACTTTAGGGGAAGGACAGAGATGTTCTTTTTTAAAAAAAAAATCTTACTAATACAGTAAATAGAAAACTTTATCACAAATAAGCACTTACCTAAAATTAAAGTAGGCCAATTAGCAATCCTTGCCTTTAGTCCTTGATGAAATATTTCATGGAGAAACATGATTGTTTCACTGTTTAAAAAAATAAAAAGAGGCAGACTGTATGATTTGCAAACTGGCTTAGTCCCCATAGAAAGTTTACTTTCAAATTATTCTCCTGGCAACTTAGGACTTCTAAATTGTCATGCCCTTAGCTGATTCCATTACTACCTACCACGGACTCTAAAGGTGGTGTACCATTCACAAAAGCCTCCATTAAAAATGGTGGCTCAAAACCAGAAAATGATGAGCTGACTTTCTAAAACTGGGTGATGGGAGGAAGTGCTAAGAATGTTCTTTTATTCTTCTTTTCTTATTAGGAATACATGAGACATCTACCCATTGTTTGTTGTTAGAATACTGCAATTAATGACTAGAAAGTTAAAAACAACAACATCTACAACAAAAACAAAGCATCATCTTCTTTCTTATTTAGGGCAGTTCTACATATATAATCTGAAATGTTTTTCCTGCTGAAGTAGGAATGATCTCTTCTAAAGAAGAAGAAAAAAAGCCTAAGGCAGAGAATTCAGAGTAACTACACTCAGCACGGACACCCAAAGAGAGACATGGAGAAAAAAAGTCTTTCCCATTCCCTAACTGTGTGACCCTGGGCAAGTCACTTAACCTCAATTGCCTCAGCAAAAAAAAAAAATGTCTTTCCCAGGATAGAGCCCTTAGAAAGGTAATAAAACAAAGACCAAAGAACAAATGTGTGTTTTGTAAATAAACAAATTTGTCCTGTTATTGAGGGTAGTGAGGTAACACAGTAGGTAGAGTGTAGAGCCTGAAATCAGGAGGATTATTCTTTGTAAATTCAAAGCTGGCCTCAGGCTTACTAGCTGTATGACCCTGGGAAAGTTACTTCACCCTGTTTGTCTCAGTTTCCTCAACTGTAAAATGAGCAGGAGAAGGAATTGGTAAACAACTCCAGTATATTTGTCAAGAAAATCTTAAATGGGGTCATGAAGAGTTGGACAGGAGTGAATGACAACAAGAGTTGCTTGAGCTGCATTGGATTCAAAAAGTTAACTATTATAGAATCCAAACTGGTAAGAGAAAAGATAGATCCATCTGAAAACTGGGATGTCTCTTTTTCAGTGAATGACTTGATTTTTAACAATTCAAATCCCGTTGCAATAAACACTGAGTTGTTTAATGCTGTTGCTCTTTCCAGAATTTTTGTTGAATAGAACTACTCAGGGATATATTGGAGCCAGCTTGAACTGACTCTTGAAAGCCAACTATTAAAATTCTAATATGAGTATTTACACATCAGAAATTGGCCAATGCTATAAATCACGTCTTGATTTATTGTGTTATTGACTGCCTAGACTTAAGTGATAGAAAAATAATATGATTATTGGTAATGCTATTAATATGGTAGAAAGAGCTAGAGTTTGACAATTTTTTTGTTATATGGAGATTAAGTATGTAACAGCAAGATATTGCCTACATTTACTTTCACAATGTATTAATTAAACATCAGAATAAAAATAATTTTAAAAGTAAGATAATATTGTATGAAAACTCTAAAATATTAACCTACTTAAGACTTCATTTTCAAAGACAACTTAGAAAGACTCATTTTTTTAAAATTTTATTTTATTTGCAAAACATATGTGTGGGTAATTCTTCAACAATAACCCTTACATAGCTTTCCGTTACAAATTTTTCCCCCCAACTTCCCCACCCCTTCCCTAGATGGCAGGATATCCACTACATGTTAATTATGTTAAAATATTGGCAAATCGAATATATGTATACATATTTCCAAACTTATCATTGTTGTGCAAGAAAAATCTTATCTACACAAACGATATATCAGATAAAGGAAACACAATGTAAGCAAACATCAATCAAGGAGTATGAGAATGTTATGTTGTGGTCCACATTTTGCATCCCTCTCTCTGGGTGTATATGGCTTTCTTCAGTGAACAATTGGAGGTGGTTTGAAACATATCATTGTTGAAGAGAGCCATGTCCATCAGAATTAATTGTCATATAGTACTGTTGTTGCCGTGTATAATGATCTCCTGATTCTGCTCATTTCACTCAGCATCAGTTCATGTAAGTCTCTCCAGGCCTCTCTGAAATCATCTTGCTGGTCATTTCTTACAGAACAATAATATTCCATAATATTCATATACCATAATTTATTCAGCCATTCTCCAATTGAAGGGCATCTATTCAATTTCCAGTTTCTAGCCACTTCAAAAAGGGCTGCCACAAACATTCTTGCACATGTGGGGCCTTTTCCTTTTTTTATGATTTCTTTGGGACATAAGCCCAATAGAAATGCTGCTGGGTCAAAGGGATGCACAGTTTGATAACTTTTTGAGCATAGCTCCAAATTGTTCTCCAGAATGGCTGTATCCGTTCACAGCTCCACCAACAAAGCATCAGTGTCCCAGCCCTCCCACAACCCCTCCAACATTCATTATTAACTTTTTCTGTCATTTTAGCCAATCTGACAGGTGTGAAGTGGTACCTCAGGGTTGTCTTGATTTGCATTTCTCTGATCAACAGTGATTTGGAGCACCTTTTCATATGACTATAAATAGTTTTAATTTCATCCTCTGAAAATTGTCTGTTCATATCCTTTGACCATTTATTGATTGGAGAATGGCTTGAATTTTTATAAATATGAGACAATTCTCTATATATTTTTGAGATGAGACCTTTATCAGAACCCTTGAATGTAAAGATGATTTCCCAATTTATTACTTCCCTCCTAATCTTGTCTGCATTGATTTTGTTTGTACAAAAACTTTTTAACTTAATATAGTCAAAGTTATCTATCTGGTTTTCAATTAAGAGTTCCAGTTCTTCTTTGGACATAAATTTATTCCATCTCCAAAGGTCTGAGAGGTGAACTATATTACATTCCTCTAATTTACTTATAGTATCACTCTTTATATCCAGATCATGAACCCATTTAGATCTTATCTTGGTATGTGGTGTTAGATGTGGGTCAAGCCCTAATTTCTTCCACACTAGTTTCCAGTTTTCCCAGCAGTTTTTGTCAAATAGTGAATACTTATCCCAAAAGCTGGGGTCTTTGGGTTTATCAAAAACCAAATTGCTATAGTTATTGCCTAGTTTGTCTTGTGATTCTATCCTATTCCACTGATCGACTACTCTATTTCTTAGCCAGTACCAAATGATTTTGATGACCGCTGCTTTATAGAAAGACTCATTTTTAAAAGTAACGAGAAGCACATACAAACTCTTAGTTTAAAAGTATCTCTTCAAAACTCTACTGAGAGATCAGGTTCTGTATTGAAGCATAACCTAACTAAAAAATTGCCTTCAGCAGTAACTTTCTGACTAGGTATACCTTGTCTAGACTGAATTTAAACAATGTACTAAGCTTGGCTTTTCAAACTTGAAATAAGGCAATTCAATTTAAACAAATCTCTGGAGACAACAAAAAGCTATAGCAGCATGGCTTTTGATGGCATCAGCAGTGGGGTAACCCTGGACAATATCTCTGGTCCATTATTTCAATCAATATTCTCCAAATTGCAGCCCCCCGTAACATGAAGAGCCTGTAAAGGATTCTTGGCATCCTTCCTTTTCCCATCTTAAGGCTACTCTTCCAACTCTGCAGCAAGTTTATTTTACCTCTCTTTGCTGCATTTCTGGTGAGAAGAATTTGGGACTTGGAGTAGGGGGGAAAAGCAAAGAAAAACAAATGTGAAAAGCATGAGCCTTCATGGTATTAAATTGAAATTCTACTTTCAAAAAGTCCCAGAAAAAAGCAAATAAGGATTAGTCTTGCTAACTAACAACATTATGAAGATAGATGCCAAGTCTTGCCTAAATTTTTCCTCTGGTGCCCAACACAATAATCTCAAACTAATAGGTGTTGAATGATTGTTATGGTTGTTAGCTTTATCTTTATTGAATAAAATCAAATAGAGGGTCTTCAATGAAATCTGGGGAAATCCTAGGAAGCATCAGGTACTCCAAAAAGCATGGGGTCTACATGTGTTATATTCTTTTATATATAATTTTTAAAAAGATTCCAATCTTTCTTAATTTGGAGGTGATCAGACCCTTCCAAGAATAAAAGCACCAAACTGAATGTCAAATTGTGAAGATGTACCTGAAAGTCACATAAAAATGTGATGAAGAAGAAAAATGAATGGGCAATGATGATGTTACTAATCAAGTGAACCAAATAATCCCAAACCTTACCTATTGAGAAAAATACTGCTGACATCATCATGGGTAATTGGAGGTTTCTTAGAGCTTGCAGCCATTCTTAAAGGGCGCAGGAAACAGTTAACAAGAACATACAACTGATGTACATACTCTGACTCAGCCTCAACCATGTTGAAAACAATCTGGTTTCTCTTTCTCATACTTTCAGCATGGGGAGAACAAATATAATCCTGAACAATAGTTTTCCATTTTCTTCTACATAACCATCCTCTCATGAAGCTTTGAACCTAAAAAGAAAAGCCAAAGAGAAATCTAAATGAGTTAACAGCATTCTGACTGGTTAAGCAAGGCAATAATTTGTGCTGCATGCAAATGTAAATATTTTAAAGTATGGAAATTATATTGGTCACACACCCTCATTCCCCATGAGATCCTGAGATCTCCCATGGTTGGTTGGTTTAGAAGGCCAGTGACTGTTTACTTCTGAATTTTGTAACAGCAGGAATAAGTCACTGGAGATTAATACATTTTTATATATTGTACCCACATGGGTTCCAAGTCTTGCTTCTTATGCGTACTATTCAAGTGACTAGAGGCAAGTCACTTAATGTCTCCATGCCGGAGATAATCTTACAAATACTATAAGTTAAATGAGTTGCTAGTATGCATTGATGGCAGGAATTTCCATATTAAGAGTTTCATATACTGATGAAATTACATCATACAAAGACAGAGGGACAGACAAATACAGACACAGATACAGAAGCAGAGAGATAGTCACAGAGAAAAATACAAAGAGACAGAAAGAGAAAGACAGAGGCAGAGAGACACAAAGAAACACACACACACAGAAAGACAGATACATAAAGATACAGAGACAAACACATAGAGAAACAGAGAGAAACTGAAAAAGAAACAGAGAAAAAAGAGATAGAGATTAGAAAGAGGAGGGAAGGGAAACAGAAAAACAGACAATGAGAGAGACATAGACAAAAAGGGAAATAAGTAAAAACCCTCTAAACCATATATATACTAGGTGATGACCAAAGAATATGTCATAAAAACTGACTACTTACACTGAGATTTAATTAATAAATTTGTCTTGAAATACAATACTTACTTGAAACACATTACTTAGTGGATAAAACACTAGTTAAAAACTTGAGATTTTTTTTGTCCTGCATTTTAGTGTGAAAAGCTGTGTGCTCCCCAAAACTGTCATCAGATGATAATAGTGTTCTTAGAGGCAGGATGATGCAATAGGTAAAGAACTAGACTTGAAGTAAGGGAGCAGTGGATTCACATTGTTCCTTAGACATTAGCTGTATGTCACCTAATCTCCATCAGCCTGTTTCCTCATTTGTTAAACAGGGATAATAATGCCTATAGTCTTTAACTCACATAACTGTTAGAAGGACAATACCATATAAAGGATTTTGTAAAGCTCAAAGTACTATATAAATGTCAGTTAATATTAATGCTGTTTTGATGCCCACTTTCATTGTAAAATCCTTAGTCCTTATTTTCCATCTATTAAAATGTCAAGAATAGAGTATAAAAGGCTTTACTGTTAAACTACTAATTAGGAGACTATACCACTTGCTTAGTCACATGTGAATCCTTTAATATAATTTTCATTCATCAATGAGAAGAAATTCACCTGACCTAATATCATTAACATAGCAAATCAGTTTTGAAAAAATATTATATGACTATAGTGTTATTTTAAAACTAATCTCAATTCACTAGGCAATGTCACATATGGCAAAGAATTCTGGATTCTAATTAGACCTGGGTTTACCTGTCACTAGGAGCCCCTGGGTAAGATATATTACATCTCTTGGCCATGATTTCCCCATCTGAATTATGCAAGATGATTACTCAAATTCTACTTCTAATTCTAACAAATTTTGTAATCAGATTTATGGTGTATCTAAGTTACAGTTTTCTTAAACTGAAAACACAGATTTAAATGAAAACGTTTTACCACTACCAAATCTTTTTTTTAGTATCATTGTTGATTCAACACATTCTCACATTTTTTTTTCTCATTATTTTGTCCACATGGACTATGTTCTCTCTTATTTAAACTAACTCCCCCTTTTACTATGCTGGAATACTTTTACTTACCTGAAGATTTTAGCACTACACTATCAATTTTCACATAGGCAATAAAATCATCACACCTTCAAAAATCAATTTCAATTTTTTAAAAAATAAAAAGTATTATATTGGAAATTTTTCCTGATGTCTGAACAAATCTAACAGTAATTTCTGTAACTATCAATTTCAAATTTTCAATTTAATTCACATTAGCTTGTATGTACATTTTTAAAATAGCCATTAACTCATCTAAACTCATCTTCACAATGGTCAGTTGAAACAATTCAATTGCAGAGAGAAGTTGGATTTAAACTGAAGATAAGTAATTTTTATTTAATTCAAAAATCCAATTATAAGAAAGCCTCACTTATCAAACTGTGCATACTCTTTGACCCAGCAGTGTTTCTATTGGGCCTATATCCCAAAGAGATCTTAAAGGAGGGAAAGGGACCCACATGTGTACAAACGTTTGTGGCAGCCCTTTTTGTAGTGGCAAGAAACTGGAAACTGAATGGATGCCCATCAATTGGAGAATGGCTGAATAAATTATGGTATATGAATGTTATGGAATATTATTGTTCTATGAGAAATGACCAGCAGGATGATTTCAGAGAGGCTTGGAGAGACCTACATGAACTGATGCTGAGTGAAATGAGCAGAACCAGGAGATCATTGTACACAGCAATAAGACTATACGATGATCAATTCTGATGGACATGGTTCTCTTCAACAATGAGGTGATTCAAACCAGTTCCTATTGTTCAGTGATGAAAATAGTCATATACATCCAGAGAGAGGCCTGTGGGAACTGAGTGTGGACCACAACATTTTGACGCTTTCTGCAAATATTTGCTCCATTCTGTTTTCCTTCTTAGGTTGTTGTTTTTTTTCTTCTTCTCTTTCTAGATCTGATGTTTCTTGTGTAGTAAGATAACTGTATAGATATGTATACATATATTGGATTTGTAATATAATTTAACATATTTAACATGTATTAGACTACCTGTCATCTAGGGGTGGGGGTGGGGGGAAGGAAGGGAAAAATTTAGAACAAAAAAGATTTTTTGCAAAGGTCAATGTAGAAAAATCACTCATATGTTCTGTAAATAAAAAGCTTTAATTAAAAAAAACAATTAAAGGGAAAGTTAAACAAAAAAATAAGAAAGTCTCACTTTTAATGAGTTAATGAATTGTCAAAAAATTATAAGGCAAAAATCATAAGATTTAAATCAAGATAGTTGGCATTTATAGAGTGCTTTAAGGTTACAAAGCACTTGACTTATATAATTTCATTTGATCCTCACAATAACCCTGGTAGGTACTATTATTATTTTTATTTTAGATATCAGGCAGCTAAGGCTGAGAAATCTTAAATGACTTGCGCAGATTTGGACTCAGAAGTGACTTCAAGTACAACACTGTATTAATTGTTCTACTTAGTTATTTTTCAACTCAATATTATTATGTATTTTCATTCCTGGAATCAAACTTTTTTATTTGTTTGAGGAAGTACTCATTGATAAAATATAAATTTCTTAGTCTGTTCTTGCCTTTGGAACATACTGTTTATTAATATCTCTGGTAAATAACTCAATTTTCTTTTTCTTAAAAAGAAAGTATTAGAATAGCATCCAAAATAGCATGAATCAAATTACAAAAATGTAATTTTAATATAAAATGGAACTGTTTTTTCATTGTAGGTTTGGTAGAGATGCCTTTCAGGTATGGCTTAGACCAGATGGTCACAAAGGTCCCTTCTAACTCTCAAATTCTGTGATTCTAATACCTCAATTCACCAGTGATATACAACTAGGAAATGAAAAGCATCCCTATGGGTTTTATAATGACAAGAGTAGTAGACACTTCTTTATCCTCTCATCCTCTGTTTCCATGCTGAAATCCTTGTCTAGTACCTATCTGGGGGCTGCCAGTAGGGAAAGCGAGGGAGGAAAGGTCTACAATTTTATTGGAATTGGAAAAGGATAAGGTGGGTGAAAAAAAAAAGAAAAAAGAGAAAAAAAGGCAAAATATTTCAAAGTACAACTCAAGATATATTTTCCCACAGAAATGTTGGTGTACATGGTAAAGGCTGTCTCTCAAATACTCTAATTTATAATTTGTAATGATTCTGGTATTCCCCTATGATGCAGATTATAGTCTATCCATACTTGTCCATTTTATGACCCTTAAACTATTTCTTCCTATAAATTCTCTGCAGAGCATCCACCTAATGAATAATGGGTGTGCCTTCTTAGTTTTTTTTAACTAACATTTTTACTAACATTTCTTTTAAAATGAATAAAATAAATTTTTAAAAAAAAATTTCATTATTTATTATTATTATTTTATTTTAAAAAACAGAATAGAAAAGAAAAACAGAAAAGAGAACAAAACAGCATCAGCATGGCTGACATAGAATGTAGTTGGAATTGTAGAATGAATCTTTAAGTTTGAGTTAGCTCTTCTTTCCTAATCCTACTAATTCTTCTGCTATAAATATATTCTTTAACTTGCCTTGTTATTACTTAACCTCCCCCAACCCATGGATTTCTCCCTTATCTTCTTCCCCCCAGTCTTTGTTTCCCCCTCTGCTCATCCCTTCCCTCTTACTTCTTTATAGATTTTGGAGGGTGCTATACCCTTGATGGTATATACGTAATGCTGCCTATTTAATCCATTCCCAATGAGTAGGTTTTCAGAACTTCAAACCCTTCTTCTCTCTAATGCCTGTGTGTCTATTCTTCCTCTGCATCTCATTTGTAAAATGTAATTACTATTTTTACCTTTTTTCTAGACAGTTTTACTTTTTTATAGTCTACTAAACTCTGCCCCAATATTTTTTTGAACTTTCTTTTACTGATGTCAGTCTTAAACATGGTACATATTTCCATGTAAAAACACAATTTATCCATGTTAAGTTCCTTGAAATTGTTTTTTTTTTTTTGATATTGATTCTTATATGCTAAATTTTCTATTGAGTTGAGGTTTGGTTGAAAGAAAATCCTGAAAATCTGTAAGTTCATTGAATTTCCATTTTAAAAATTCAATATTAAAGATAATTTTGCTAGATGTGATATTTTTGGCCACAGGCCCAGACTCAGACCCAAAAGTAAAGGTTTCTATGGCTCCTGTTAAGGCTCCAGACAAACCCAACTAGCCCCAGGAGTCCCCACTTGGTATGTCTACAGAGACAGTCTGAAGATGTTTGCACTTCACAAGGATTAATTCCTGGCCTGGGGGCTTTTTTCAGATCTTCTTTGGTTGTACCAGGAGGTTTCCTGTTCTGCACCAAGTCCTCTAGATTTTTCACCAATCTGTGTTCACCCTGAGGCATAAATTTGTTCTGTTTATGAAGAAAATCTGGAAAGCTTGAAATTTACTGATCTACTCCGCCATCTTCGCAGAATCCTCCCCCTCTACTAACATTTCAAGGGTACCAGTGGAGCACTTTGACTGTTCACCTATCATCTCTTGTTTTTACTGTATAACTAACCTATCTTCTCTTCCTATCATACAAATTCTTGATGATGTCTTTTACTCCTGATCTTCGGAGCATCTCATAAGTTGCAATTTGGTCACATCCAAATCTCCATTTTCTTCAGTGTGATATTCATTTGTAAATCTCTGAAGACAATTTATTCTATATTTTACTGCCTAGAATGTCAATATTAAAATAATAATAAGGCCTTTTTCTCATGAGAATTTTAAGGTCAGATAGAAGTTTTACAACTTCTCAAAAGCAATTCAAAGCACTCATTTTCTGTTCAGTTTTGGGGCCTCAACTAGGGGCCAATATATGCTGTTATGCTGTAGATATAGATAGATAGATAGATAGATAGATAGATAGATAGATAGATAGATA